>JAUMHQ010000089.1:17315788-17339300 GCA_032361165.1 Enteromius paludinosus | reverse complement strand
CCATCCTGTGCAGATGTGGCACGTGTCAGGCCAGGGAGCTTTTGCTTCACAAACCAGCCTGGCTGCCTGCTGAAAACCTTTAAAAATTTAAGCAGAGTGTAATATATAAGATCTGCTCTGGTGCTTAAATGGGTCAGCAACAACATGCCAGGCAAAATTCTCCATTTTTATAAATAGCACATTCCATTCTATTCTGAATGTTCATCCCCTTAAAAATCCTCTCATTGACGAGAGGCAGCCATATTTAAAGGAGTCCAGCACCCCCTAGCTCTCCATTCAGAGCCAAATAAACTTCAGAGGAGCACTTTTCCTGGACAGAGCCCTAAATCTTAATAGAGCCCAATGTTTATATGCTGCAATTAATTTTCTATATTGAATGTCGGAAAAAGTCTGTCAGAACCTCAGCATAATCCTTAACCGGAGTAATGATCGGATAGGTCTGCGTTTAATGCAGTTCAAATGTGAGTTACTTGACATGTGCTCATAAAATGTCACGCTCAATGACATTTGACCTGTATTATGTCAAAGTATTTCATGTTTGTTGTGAGAGCTGTGCGTTAAATTGTGAATCGCTCGTCCACCTCAATAAATCACAATATATGTAATAGGTTGATGGTAAAACCAAGAAGAGCCCTGTTTGATTTGTCATTTCCTACGAATCAGTAATATAGCATTCATATGGTTTCCAGACTGTCAAGGAGAAGAATGTCTGGCCAGGCCACACTGATGATCTAAAATAACTCACAGGCAAATATGTCAGCCAAAAGGTCATTTCGGGCTATATCGCCCAGCGTATGAACAGCAGCTGTGGTCAGGAAATAGAATGGAGAGGATGTTATATCAAATCCCAAATGTTTGAATGGCCGAGAGTTTACCATTTGTTTACTGCACTGGAGCTTCTGCTGTTTGTTTTTCTCCTGCCTGTCCACCCACATTCACCTAGAGACACAAGAAAGAGGCATTGCTTGTCATTAGATACAATACATATTTAGAAGAAAGCTGGGGTCCAAGCAACTTCCATTGACTTTTATTTGTATGCGTACAGTTTGAAACGACATTAGAGAGAGAGTATATGACGATTTCATTTTTGGATGAACTTTCCCTTTAAAGAGGAGTATCTTTAGAAGTTGTGACCTTCCCTCTGTGGTTAATGTCTTTGGATTTATCGCAAGGCTTATGGAGAAAGCGTTGTATGATGATATATGAGAGGTCTGTCAACAAGTGCTTAAGATAATACTCACATCAACACAGCAGCCAAAGTCAAATGTTAAATGGTAGGGTGAATGTTTATTGTCTGCTCTGTCACTTAAGTTCATTATGACATAAAGCAAAACAGAAAGAGAAAAAAATGTTACAGGGAGCACTATTAAAGTGCAAGTTCATCCAAAAATGACATTTTGGTCATCCGTATACCTGTGTGGCTTTAATTTTTAAATTTTTTTATTTTTTTGCACAACACTGGAACTCATTAAGCCATTTTTCACAATTTTTCCACAGAAGAAAGTCGTAGAGTTTCAGAATGCCCCGAGGGAGAGTAAATGATGGCAGTGTTTTCATTTTTAGGTGAACTATCCCTTTAAGTGAGAGATTCCACGCATTGTGAGGGTTATTGTTCTTACTGGGCAACATCAAAATGTTTCCTATACTCAACATGAATAAAAGCTTATACAGAGTGTCTGACTGGATCCCCCAGTACAGTGCACATAGTCCCTGTGCATCATTCTTCAATTATACCGTGACAGCACCTGAATTACTGTGGGCTGGATGCCCAGATGACCGAGGCAATCTGTATCGATCCCCCACCCCCAGTTCCCCTGCTCTCTTTTAGGCTTAGTGGGCCACGTCATCCCTCTGGCTGGCTGGCCATTTCCAAGTTTGCAAGTCATTCCTCAAATGTTTAGTTTGATTCCTTTATGCCTTCTGGCGACTGCCAATTCTATTATCCAGTAACTCATTCATCAGTGTTTTCATGCATACTTTTTTATTTCCTAAGGAAATTGCTTAATTACTTCATATTTGTCAGTGAATGCACTGATTGTTAGAACGTCCCTTGTGAATATTAGCGGTGACCTTACAATTGCTTTTTTCATCTCTCAGTTTACTTTCATTTGCACGGCGAGAGCGAGATAAAGACCGCTCTCGAAATCAACTATATAATCAACTGTTTGTGCTCTGAGCCTGAAGAGAAAGGGTGAGGGGCTTGCTATTAGTGACGCGTTTATTCAGGTTATTGGAGAGCTTTTTAATTGACTTCATGCAAGACAATAAATGCGCAGTGTTTTAGTTGCAATAACAAAAGCACGATTTTTAGACAGATATGAGGATTTTTCTTGTTATTGCAATCAAAACAATGTGCAGTTATTTGTCTTTTGTCTTTGTATGTCCTCCGTCTGTTCAAACTGTGGGTCCTTGACTGCAGTGACATGACTACAGACACACTCATACACATGGTGTGCAGATGGCACAGAGGTTAGAGAGACACTTGCAACTGTAGCAGTATGTGAGAGGGCTCAATGCGTCTCTATCACTCCAGGGGATTTTCCCGCCTGACCCCTGTGTGTGTGTGCCTCAAAGGAATGTGCAACTTCCTGTGTGCTTCCAAAAGCAAACACCACAAACAAACAACAAAACATGAGCTTGATTTCCATTAAAACAGCTGTTAGTCGACTGGCTCGGTTAAACTGCAGATTTAATGCTATTCTAAATTAACAAAGATAGGCAGATTTGGATGCACTTGGTTTTCAATTAATTTGCAGGGCATACTAGGTTGGGCAAAGTAGTCATGTAGCACCAAAGCAGCATCTTTGGCAGATTTTTATGGCATGCCGTGATGGACAGTACGTCTGGCCCCTGTCCTGCAGTCGTCTGTGAGGGGCAAACAGACAGACATACAGAGAGGATCTCTGCGTAAACTTAACCTAAAGGCATATTTAGTGTTCATACAGGTTCCAAAACTTTGATACTGGATCTACTTTGAAGATAAATCATATCTGACTGCATTGTATTTTATGTATAATCATTTTCTATTTGTAACTGTTTCATTTTCATTTTTAATTAATTTAAAAAATCAGTTTTTAAATCCCTTTTTTATTGTTGTGATTATTTGTTAATGATTCTTTTATTTCCTTTTATGTAAAGCACTTTGAATTACCATTGTGTTTGAATGTGCTATATAAATAAACTTTCCTTGCCTTAGGTTTTATAACATAATTATTTAATATTAAACTATTTTAATACAATAGGACACAATATGATTTTAATAGTATTCTGTTTTACCTTACATAATTTATAGCCTAAACTAATTCTACATTAACGACATTCCGTTTTGTACACAAGAGTAGATGATTTGGCTTCCAATTGCGCGGCTTATAAATAAAAAACATCATTAATAAATGCCAATAATATATTAAATGCACATTTAGCAATTGTGTAACTGAATATGTTAAAAGTAAACGCGTTTTTCAACAATTCGATCTCACATTATATTTTATTACTATATTATTGTTTTTTAGGAAATAAAATGCATTCTGTTTTTGTTAAGTTGCAAATGTAAAATAGCATGCAAAGATGTCAAGCACTGCATCTTTATTCGCTCGCGTGTTAAAAATATAATGCTTATGTTTTATTATTTATTGCATTGATTCACAGCTAAGATAAATCTGGACCCCGAGCTGAAGACGAAGCACGGACAAGATCCTGAGGAGGACCCCTCGAGTGGAGCAACACGAACAAATTTTACAACCAAACAGCTCACAGAACTGGAAAAGGAGTTTCATTTCAACAAATATCTGACTCGAGCTAGACGGACAGAGATCGCAGACAGTCTCCAGCTGAGCGAAACACAGGTGAAGATCTGGTTTCAAAACAGGCGCATGAAACAGAAGAAAATGCTGCGGGAAGGCCTATTTCCAGGACTAATGCTGATTTCTGGCTTTGATGAGGACTCGAAAAAAACTGACACTTGTTCATCTCCTGACAAAAGATCATTTCTGGTTGGGTAAGATTGTGGGACGGCTGCCATAGGCTACACTAAAATCTGAACGCTCGTGTGAATGCGAACGATTACAAAATATTTACACACCCAAAACGAAGTATGTCACCAAACATAAGTATTTATTTGTCGATCCAACTGTTAAATAATAAAGCAGTAACTCGCTATGGTGAAATATTGAGTTTACTCACCTGTTGAAGCAAGCGGAGAAAACTTGATTGAATTAAAATGCACTTTAGAAGTATTTCTTACTTTAAAATGTTAGAATTGTTTATATGCTATACGTTTTTTACTTTCTGAATCTGCTTCTGTAATTAAATATAAGAAAACAAATCGTTAATATTAATAAATCTCATCAGGGTCAAAAAATTAACCAGGTTAAAAAAAATAAATAAATGCCAAGACAATTAAGGGACAAAAATGCCTCAAGTGTCTTGAACAGAGAAGGGTGGCAATGCAAGGGGATTTTATTTTATTTTTTACACATTGTTTCTAAACTCCTTATACTTTATATCACAGGTATGGCTATAGATTTAAAATATTTTGTTAAAATGTACAGCATACACTATGTTTTATGTATGACACACAGAAAATGCCCAGGGGGCAATCATCGCTTATTAATAAATAAATAACAATAATTTCTGACACTGGTCTCATCTGACTATTATCCCTGGCTTTAAACAAAATAGTTTTAACTGGTTGTTTTCGTCCAGCATATCTATAATTAAAATGCTTTTATTTTAGATTTTATAAGCAGCGAACTAAATATCTAAACAAAAGTATTTTTTTATTACTTTAGCATACCATATTTATATATATATATATGCGTGGACTAAAACATTCTTATAACATGCATGTGCGCGAACAGATTGAGTTTGTTAAAAAGCTAAAAAAAAAACCGCAGATCTAATATTTAGACGTCAAGCTGCACACATTTAGAAACACTCAACAGGTTTGCTGCTGTTTCGCAGACATACTGTGTCTGTCATATTCATGCTGCTCGTGCTTTTATCTGCAAATAAAGAGCGCCGCACGATGATCGGTGATACTCGTCTTTCTAAATAATGGCGAAAAGCTGTCAACGTACAAAGTGCCTCCACTTAGCCGTGTATTTTCACCAATTTATTGCTGGAAGAGGTTAAATCGAGTGCCACGGGTTGAACCTTCTGATACCAACTCCTCATTTTGATAGCATCAAAGCAGTGCATTGAGAGCCAGAAAAACGAGGCAGGAATGAAGTGAGGCTTTTTGTGATGATTTTTTGGCGTAAACGCGTTTACGTTTTGATTGCATATAGATTCAGAGTGTATTTTATTCTGATGCTATACTTTATCAAAATAATTTAACTCTAAAATGCTTTGGAGATGCATATGTAGATATTTGCCCTGCACAATCCCAAATCTCGTTTCTTTGTCCCCGCGATATTCGATGGACATGGACAGAAATAATTGCTGGAATTATCTGAAACGCGAGAGGGGATTATTGACATTTCTAAACGATCGATTTATCAATGTGATGTGGATTTAAGTTGATTGACTTTTAATTGATTTGCCTTGATGGGTTGAATAATTACAGCATTTGAATGAAAGCCATCTTTTTCATTTCATTTATTTATTGTTTTCATTATGAATATGATGCACAGTCAAATATAAAATCACAAAACAACAATACTACTCCTTAAATGATATACCTCTTTTATCTGCACTAAAATTCCATTTTCAGTTCTGCATGAAATATTATTTTAATTTGAAGGGTTTTTGCTATCTTACCCCCTTCTATCAAAACAAGCTAATTCTCGAACACAAGCACTGGATGATCTGAACCGTGAATATTAGTCTTGTTAAAATCTATTAAATGTCCTTAAAATGTTCCAGCAGCCTTAAAACCCGGATGTTAATCAAACAAACAATATAAAGGCGAATAAAATTAATTGAAATAAACGTTCCTCGAGAGGGCTGGTTTGAAATATTTTTGGAGGTATTTCTGTGACTCAGGCCTACTAAAAACATATAATCTCGCCATATTTGCAATATGCACGAAGCACGACTCGCATGCCTGGGCCTGCTAATATATGCAGTTACTCCAGAGTTCACCTTTCACCTCTTGACCTCTGTTTTGCCTCGAGACAGCAGTGACCCGGTCAGTGGCTCACAGAGAAAAGGCTGCATTATTAATTTGTGTTGCCCTTGCGGTGTCCTCACACTTCTTTCAATTTTTTAAATGTTTAAATCTCATGTTACAGTGTAGGTTTCTAATTAAAGCTGTGAAAAATGCTTTAGAAAGATGCATTTAATAACAGTAAAGTAAAACCATGAACCAATAGCATTAATAATCTTATTATTAGACCTACTACTAATAATAAATCGTATCATAATAATGTTTTGACTCCCCATACATATGCTTATATTATGTGCTGCATAATCTCATCAGGTAAAGTTTTTTGATACAACAGTAAAAGCTGGGATTAAAACAAAGACGCTTTGATGATCATCGTTTTATTGCCAAAAGAAATCCCTGTTTGTTTAATTTCTTAAATTGTATTATTAACTAGATATACGATTATTCTTTTTATGCGCTTTTAAGCGTGAATGCGGACTTGATGTTGTCAGGTTTAGGCAAGAGAAGAGACGTGTTTACGATGCTGTGCATTTCTCCTCGAAACGTTTGACGCGTGAAAATTTACAGCGTTCAGGAAGGAAGTTTTCTTCTAGTATAGCTCATTAGATTTCACCTACACAAACCGACGTGCATTTTAGCTCAGTTACATCCGCACGCAGGAGCTGAATGCCCACGTTATGGCATGTGGGTGCAGAAATTGATAACGCGATAGGATCAAATATAATCCTCACTGCACTGTTGCATTTCACTCAGTAATTGAGAAGAAACGATATTACTTCGCTTAAAGCGATGCTCTTAGAACGATGACCAACGCCATATATTATTTTCTGCATTATAGGCATCCGAGTGAGTAACGGTGACTCTAGATGCAAATGTTATATTGTGCTACAAGTGTCAACCACACAAAATAAAAACAAAAAATATTTTTGTTAATTTTCTTAATGTTTTTATTTTGCCTTAATTAAATGTGTTAATCAATTGATAAGTAAATTAATAAATAATTACTATTTTATTTGATCAAGTTTACACCAGCTAATAAACAATAAATACAATTAAGGAAACAACAAACCCATGTTTTTGTAATTTATATTTAATGATATTATTATTATTACTATTACTAGTATTATTATTATTACTCATTTCTTTTGTGGGTTTAACAAAAATTTACGAAGAAATATATCATTTTGATTTTACATTAATTGCTGATTAATACAATACAAAATTAAGCATACATAATAATTTAATTATATATATACATATATATAAATTCATTATTTATATATGATTAAAATATACAAGATACATTTATAATCAAATATACAAATATTATTTTAGTTTGTTTTTGTTTATTTATTAGATTCCTGACACTGGCATCAAGTTCATGCTAAAGTGTTTACCACAAGTATAGAAAATGCATTTTCATTTATTGTTCAAATATTCCTATACCGTAAAACAATGTCATATACAGTATGTCAAGAATTGCAAATTGAACACAACACAAGTTTCCTTCTCGTAGTTAATGCAGATTTAATCTACATGAGCATATAGAAAAATAACAATTATACAAAATGTCTGCCTATGCCTTAATATATTATTATTATATATTTATATTTGCCTGGATACTACAAAAAAAACAAAAAAAAAAAAAACCTAAGTTTCACAGCCTTTAAAATTAAATGCTAAATTATCTGAATGCTTGCAGATGGGAAACAAAATTTCATATATATATATATATATACAATATTCATGACAGAATATTTAAAAATCTGAAATTCTCCAAACATGTTTAGAGACAGAATATTGCCAACTGGCAATATAGTTGTCTTCATGCTCTCCTTTAGGAAGCCACTGCATGTCTCACTTATGTGCCTGCTTCTGATGGGTGGTCCTTAAAATGGCTGGTTACCATTGTACACTAACAAAAGGAGACAGAGAGCTTCCAACACCTTTTCACATCCCACACACAGTCTCCATTACAAACAGACATTGTATCAGTTTCCTTTGCACCGCAACCAGTAAAATAAAGAACTGATACTCATTTGTTTGCTTGTCAACGGCACACATAAAGGAGGGAAAAGTCTTAAGGCACCATGCATATATATATATATATATAACGCACGGGGCGTGTGCACAGAGACCATTTTCTAGCCCTCGTTTCTCCTACCATTTACGACTCCTGAGAACAGATGTTTGGGGACAGCTTACAGCCTCAGCGAATTTCTGTGTACAAAGCAAACAGCAGCACTCAGCACTTCTAGCTGGCTAAGAAATTGCGCTCTCGGAGAAGGGGGAGGGGGAGCGTGAAGCCCAGGGTCTAGGAATCCGAATGAGGCAGAGAACAGGCGACACTTACCGAGGTGAAACTGTGTCAAGGTTACGTTCAGGGCTTTTTGTAATCAAACTGATGTACTATGGTCTTTAAAATAAAGGTTCTTTCATTGCCATTGATGGTTCCATGAAGAACATCCATGCAAACTTCCAACGGACAAAAGGTTCTTTAGATTTTTCAAATGTTTTTCACACAAAAGAATAAATGGTTCATTTACAAATTGTTTGCTGAAAGGTTCCAATAATGTGGTTCTACACTCATTGACGTTGATGGTTCCATGAAGAACCTTTAACATCCATTCAGTCTCTAATGGACAAAAGGATCTGTGAAAATATAGAGGAAAAAGATTATTCAGATTAAAAAAAAAATGGTGGTTCTCTTGAAATTAAAGGTTGATTATTAACAAATGGAACCATTCCAATGGACAAAATGTTCTTTTAGTGTACAAAAGGTTCTTTAGGTTATTAAAATATGCGGTGGTTCTACACTCTTAAGAAAGTAAAGGTTCTTTACTGGCATTGATGGTTCCATGAAGAGCTGTTAACATCAATGGACAAAAGATTGTTTTATAATATTTACATTTATTCCACGGTTCTCTTAAGAAATGTTCTAAACGGTTAACTGGGGAATAAAAAAAGCCTTTTTGAAAATCACCTTTTGGATGCTTTATTTTTAAGAGCTTAGATAATTGTGCAATTAATTTGCCTCTATGAGCTGACATATATAAAGGAGGCCTTTATCAATGGACTCTGGGAAACAAGAGTTGACCTCTATGGTGTACCGCTGCGGACTCTCAAGGTTCGGATTGCCCTTTGAAAAGTTGCAGACGAGCACTACAGGGACCTGAACGCATGTATATTTTGCTGATGCTGATATTTAGCTTCTTGGGTGGTACAAAAAACCATAAAGGGAAAAAAAACCCTACGCTTATTGCACAAAAGCAAGTGGCATATTCCTCATAAAACAAAGAGCAATGCAGAAAAAATTAATAGCAATATCTCAAGGCTTTTTCTTAACAGATACAAGGCGCAATTTCAATGCCATATGTTGGGTTGCGTTGCATCACTCACAAAAACAAACATTATCTTTCATACCTTCCGTATTGAATGTGTGCTATAAACAAAAGTGCAAAACAAATATGCAAACGCAAGCATATTTGACCTTTCATGTTCGCATTTTCGGCTAACCAAAAATGAATAAATGAGCCTTCGGATGCTTATTTGTCTGAACTATGCCAACCCCCCAAACACACACACACACACACACTTCCCTTCTGCCTTCGGTGAGGTTGCCATAGTGATAGCCTCACAGACACACGAGAAGGAGAGCGAGGAGGTGGAGGGGGAGACGAGAGGACGCTGTCTTTCTGTCTATCTCCCAGATAAGACACCGTGCTCAATCTTGCAATCCATGTCGAATGGGTGCAGAACCTAACTACAGACAGCATTATCGAAGCGACGCACCTGAAAATCATCAATTGGGTTAATTATTTGAACAATTGCATAACGATAATCAATTCGGCAATGCTTATCCACGCGGCCATCGAACAACAATACAGATTTGGTGACCTAAAAATGCATCTGTGCTGCATAATAATGCTGTGCATTTCTATTGGTCAGTCGGTGCATAGGGGAAAAACCCTGGTGCTCAATCAACCCGCTGTTTTATTTTTCATCTTAACCGTCTTCCATCTTCCCCCTCTCTCCTATTCATCCATCCCTCCACCATTCCTCTCCTCCACCGCACCATTTATCTTTCCCTCCCTCTGCCTCGCGTGCTACCCAGCCGATATCAAGGCGTGATCCCGAGCCCTTCAAAGGTCAAGTGATACAAGGTCATTGGCGGGTCAGGCCTGCTGACTGGCTGACCTCCGCAAGGACTTCTGCCGTCAGCCAATCGCACGCCGGCGTCTCCCACAGCAGCCTGCCTCCATCCCTGGCGGGCCCTCGGCGGCACGTCACGTGATCGTTAACGGACTGAAGCATCATGATGGAAATGATTAATGATGCTTTTAGTACCTGTTTAGAATGAAGCTGTCCACACTGCACTGTAATTACCCACTCCCAGGCGGCAGCTGCCTAACATAATTGCTTTTTGTTTGTTGACCTGGTTTACCAGAGAGAAAGATGGCTTTAGGTAGGTGAAGTGTGAGCGTCGGTGCATGTTGGCATTTTATAGAGGGTGAAGAAGCGAGAAAGGTGCGCGATCGTACGTGATGTCAGATTTAGCGCCGTCCTTAAAAGGCTCGGCTGACCCGTGTGATTTTTTTCCCCCCTGTGTTTCAGGCAGAAAGGAATTTTGTTTTATTTTTGAAAGTGCATTTGATAATTCCTCATTTTTATGTGGCACTCTGGCCACTGAGAGGTAAACACGAGACGTGTAAATCTGCAATAAAATTTGGGAATCAACAGCTGTGATTGTAATAAGTAATTCGAAATAAACTCAGACGTTGGTGAATGAAACACTCCTTCCTCTAATTTCTGCCCATATGTCTTAAAACCAACCCATATTTCAGTGGAGAGCACTTAAACTGTTATGCAGTTATAAACATTACTTGCATTTGGTCACACATGAATCAAATGATGGTCTCCAAAGAGCTTCAAAGAATGTCCGTATTCTCAGTGACAGTGTTAAACAGGAATCAGGATGGGCTGATTTGAGAGTCAGAGTTGGGAATATTGAGTTCAAGTATTTCCCAAATTTATTTTTGCTCCAGGAACCCCCACAGCCATCATTTATGCTCAAGTGCCCCTTCAATGACACCATAGCATTAATATCAATATTATTATTATTGAGAGCAGTCAATAATGTCTTACTTTAGCTGTTGCAGTTTATATCATTCATTCTTTTTAAACAAAACACCTATTTATTATATCTTAAATAGTAACTAAATAAGCTGTTATGTATGTGTGTGTGTGTGTGTGTGTGTGTGTGTATGTGTGTGTATATATATATATATATATAAAAGTGATGTCAAATCATATTCAAAATAAAAGTGGTTGTTACATAATATAAGTATATATAAATACACACACATAGTATATATTTAGAAAATATTTATATGTAATTAAACGCATACATTTATATTTATATAATTTACAAAACTATAACTTATATAACTATAACTTATAACTTATATAACTTATAACTATAACTTATAAATTATGATTATTAAAAAAAAATTATGAATATATTTAATTTAGGAAATATAAAAATTGTGTACATTTATATATACATAATAATACGCAGTACACATACATATATTATGTAACAAAAACTTTTGGATGTGATATATATATATATATATATATACACACACATACATATTCATAAATGGTCATTATTAATCAATCAAGTAGCGTACACTTATAAATTTTGAGATTTCTTATTGGTGCTGTTGCGGTTAATATTGTTTATTTTTATTTTTTTTTAAACAAAATACCTTTAGGTTTTATCTGAAATAGTAACTGAATGCATTATTAAATAAATGTATTTTCAAAGCACAACATTTGAAAATAATATTCCACCCAAAAAAGAAAATCCTATTATTATTTAATCATTGTAATATTGTTCCAAACCTGTATGCATTGCTTTCTTCCGCAGAACATAAAAGAAGATATTTTGAAGAATGTTGGTAACCTAGTTCTTTCAGTTCCATATTGGCACGCATGAAAAAGTGTATTCTGAAGAATGTTGGAGAACAGCTACAGTTTTTTGGTAGCAGTGGAAACAAAAGAGCAGAAGTCGATGGGAACCTAAACTGGTTAGCAACACGTTTTAAAATATCTTCTTTTACCTTCTACAGAAGGAAGTCTGAAACAATATTAGGGGGAGTAAATAATGACAATTTTCATTTTGGGGTTTAACCATGATGTTGCACTTAATAAACAATGCAAATGTTGCACAAATAATGATTCTAGACAATGCTGAATGACTTACATCACGGTGCATATGTTCAGTCAAAAGATTATCACATCACTACTTCTTTGCCATAAAATCAACAAGAGATGTTTTCGTAACTCAGTTTCAGTGTTCATAACTCACACTTTATTTCCTTAATGTGACATATTTTGGAGCTCAACAGGACAAGCAACAATTCACGACCATGAAAATGCAAAGTGACATCGGATAACAAAAATTATGAAATAAGTTATTTTGGAATAACATTCACTATCAAGCTCAATAACACCAGGAACGTGTATTAAAGAAAGTAAACAGGGTCAGTTTTGACTTCAATCTAACTTGAAATTGAAGTTATAATAGCAAAATACTAATATTCTTTATAACTATAACATTTATTAAACATTATTTTAAAGGAATTTCATGCTTGACACGTTTTAACTTATACTTCTGCTGTGTAGCACTTCTAAGTTATATGGAATAACATGCACTTCATAATCAAGCTCAACAACCCCAGGAACGTGTATGAAGAAAGTAAATGGGGTCAATTTTGACTTCTCCAGAGCTGGCATTGGGGTTTACAGCTCATATTTCACATTGATCCACAGCCCTTATTATTAATGAGCAAGTGGCGATGAGAGTAAATTAACTGAAGGAAAACATAAAGTAAATAAATAATGCTTTTCCATCCACACAGGTATAAAAAAAAAACAATACGGTTGAAAACGGCTAGGTCTCTGACCCCTTTTATCCCACCTTTTCAAAATATTAGCAAGTAATATTTAAAACATGAACGTACACAGATAAATCACGACCACGTGTCAATTCGCCTTCCCACAGGTCCTGCATTATACGCACATCTGCATTCTTCGAGCACAAAGTGTCATATTTGTCATTGAACTTTTGCATCTGTTCTGCATAGCGCCATTGATCCCTGACCGTAACGACGACAGTGAGACCCAGATAAACACGCCATGGCTGACCTATAGGCTGGCACGGACCGTCCGACCATAAATTTGCAGCTCTTTTCAGCTGGGTACGTCACACCCTGTTTCATGCGCCAAGGCAAGGGGACAGAGGCAGCCTGCTATCAGGCTCTCTCTGTGTGAGCAGCTTTCATCCTCAGGCTGGTTCTCACATAACTCAGCCACAGTGTCTCTCCCTCTGCCTCATAAATAACATCCCTATCGTCTGATAATGCCCACTTAATGCTTAGTCAATAAACCCCACAGTGCCATGGTTTCTCCCCTCTCTCTTTCGTACATAAATATAAACAGTACGCTCGGATTGATGTGACACTCGGGTCTCGCTCCATCTGGGCAGAGAGAAGAAGCCCAAAGGGCCCGGAGAGGAGGGATGGAGGAGAGGAAGTGAGAACTGCAGGTGTTTGGATGAGATAGCGGCCGGAATGGTGAGATGGGAGCACCGCGGCGCTGACTGATCACCAGAGAGAAGCGGCTGTTAATGTAATAATTAATTAACTTATTGGTTTCCTCCGTTCTCACAGCAGGGCTTGTTTGACCCATTTGGATTATCTACTCGTTAAAGGAATATTCCAGGTTTGGCTCAAATGAAGCTTAACATAGAATTTGTGGGATATTCTGTTTGTTAGAATAAAAATACGCTTCCATTCATACGTTTCATTTTCTTTAAAATAGCAAAAATCCAGGTTAAAGTGAGGCACTTATATTGGAAGTGAAGGGGTTAAACCATAAACGTTAAAATAACCTGGTTTAGTAGTACAGTCAACTGTATATATATATATATATATTTATTGGATACTGGATACCATTTTAAAAATACAGCAAAAACTGTGAACATATTTACAGAACAACTTGTACATTTAAGTTTAAATTTGTAATTTATATATATATAAAATGTACATTTATAGTTTTGTATAGTTTTTTAGTCTTTTCTGCTTCTTAAAAGTTAACAGTGTTTTACTATAAATGTACATGTAGCAGATGCTCTTATCCAAAGCAACTTACATTTACATTTACATTTATTTACATTACAAATGAGGACAATAGAAGCAGTCAAAATCAACAAAAGAGCAATGTTACACAAGTGCCTACCATAAAATAGAAAAAGAATAGAGCAATCTAGCGTTAGGCCTTTTTTGCTTTTGTTAATTGTGTAATATATAAAAAGTGCAAGTCTAAAAGGGGACCGTTTTTCTTTAAAGAACAGAAACATAACAGAGCGTGCTAGAGTTAAGGATGGAAGAGATGTGTTTTTAGCCAAATCTTGAAGATGGCTAAGTACTCAGTTGCTTGGATTGAAGTGGGCAGGTCATTCCACCAGGTCCGTGAAAGTCTGAAGTAATGAATCTGGATAAAGGGGTGCATCCCAAAGTGGTGCAAGTGGTTTGCACCACTTGCAGCTATTGGTAGCCATTGCACGCTAATAAAAAGAGGTGTGACGTGCATTCTTTTTGTTTCATTAATTTATCTTGCTGCCGCGTTCTGAATTAATTGTAAAGGTCTGACAGAACAGACCTGCCAAGAGAGCATTACAATAGTCCAGCCTGGACAGAACAAAGAGTTGTGTTGCATGTTCTGAAAGAAAGAGCCTGATCTTCTTAATGCTGAATAAAGCAATTCTGCAGGACTGGGCAGTTTTAGCCATGTGATGTAAGAAAGTCAGCTGATCAACAACCATAACTGCTGTTTGTGAAGGAGTTATGGTGGATGTGATATGTCATCGTTTATAGCCATCCAATAAACAAGTTTTTACTGTAGCATTTTTGCAATTTTATGCAGTTAAAATTACAATAAAAAAACAAAAACAAAACATATTTAGCCATGTCCAAATGTGCCATGATTGTGTAACAGCTAAATTGCCAACAGATTAAGAACATAAAAATTCATGTAATTATAAACTTCCTATGCCTATTTGAAATGCTCCCAAAACTGGTCCCATTCACTTCCACTGTAAGTGCCACAATGTAACATCCACCTCCAAAGGATTCATGAATTAATTATAAGCTTCACATTTCTATTTTTAAATGCTGCAAAATCTGGCCCCATTTACTTGCACAAAGTCTCTCAACTTTTTCGTTTTTTCCCCAACATTACTTTTTTAATCATTTAAATCAACATTATGCCACAAATGTTGTTAATAATAAACCCATAATATCCCTTTAATGCAGAACACAGACCCACATTAGGCCTCAGCCACAAGCTCACTTGACTCTCAAATATAAACGACTGGAGTAAAAATAAGGTTGAAGGGTTTATTTCAAGAATATTAGCTGCAAGCCAAGTTTTATCTTAGCGGAAGATAAAAACGGTGTGGAAAAAGGACATGAGCTGTGAATGACTGAACTCTGGGGTCAAGCTCCCATTTTATGAGCGTCTGCCTTACAGTGGCCGCACACTGAGATGACACGCATAAACGAGAACGGTCAAAGGGAGTGGCTGGCAATTAAGGGCTTTGTTTGGCACATTTCCTAAAATTAGTTGTGTTTGTCTTTTAGATGTTAAGAGGGTTGAGTAAGAGATTGTGAGGTTAAGAGTCTCTCTTACATTATGGGAGTGACCATGAGACAACAACTTGGATCATATTAATCTCAAACAGTTATCCTTCTAAGTGTTCTGGCTCTGTTCCTGAAGACCTCGAGTAAATGTTTTGTCTACCGCAACAAAGATCCAGACTTTCATTTAAGTGGCGGAACGACAGAACGCAGATGGCGTGGGATCCCTTGCCAAAACAGGGCATGCTAAAGCAACAGGCACTCTGTAGCTGAAATGTGAGAAAGAAAATTGGATAGTCAGGGCTCCAGAAAAAAAAGCATGTGCATTTGTGCATGCATATTTCACAGTAAGGGTGTTTGCAATTTTTATAGTCCTTTTAGATTTTATTTCAATTTTTTTAAAGTGCTAATTTTAGTTTCTGATTGAATTTAACTATAATTACACAAGTAAATTCGGAATCAGACCCCCCAAAAATCCTTAATGTTTCAGTGACAGTCACAATTTCTCACAAATATTTTTAATTACCTCCTTTAAAAGACTCGATTCGAAATAGTCAGTTGTTCACGAATCTGACATTACAGCTTGTGCTGTGTTGGTCATCTCATGCGGGAACTACACACTTTCTCAAAATCACAAGATCGACGGTTGTACATCTTTATTTGTTGTTGCTGCAAAAAAATAAATAAATCCAGAAAATGGTTCTGAAAGTTGTAAAAAAAATTATATTAGCATGTTCCATTGTAAAGCATGTGAGTCTATCCCTCACAGCCTTGTTGTGTGTGTGTGTTAAATTGAACATGGTGTCTAACCTGACTAAAGTCTATGGAGCCCTGAAAGTACGACTACATGCGAGTATCTGTCAGGACAAGACATCTTGATCTAATTCCATTTATAAATGCACAAACACTTTTAGAATAGATCTGGTTAGTAAAGGGAGGAAGGTGATCTGAATGTCTCCACGTTCTCTGGAGCAAAGTAAAGAAACTGAAGCAGATGAATCCTCCAGTAATAGAGACAGAGTCTTCCCAAAATTAGGAGAGATGTTAACTGGGGTATCAATAAATAAAGCACTAATTAGAAAAAAGCAACAGCCTCTCTGAGGGCTCGGTGGCGCGTGAGGAGAGAATACGAATAGCGAGCAGCATCCTCATCTGCAGTCATGGCGGCGTGTCACGAAGGGGCCGGCCAGCCACTGGCTCCTCCAATCACCCTCTCCTCCCGCACACTGTGACTGTGCAGTGAACCCACCGGCTGGCCCTTTCCACACGTCGCCCCGTGCGCGCGGATGTTGGTGCGTCTGCCCGCATGAGTATGCACAGCCGCTGGGCTTTGAGACTTCACCATGATTAATAGCAGTAGGGGGTCTTCCCCTCCCTCTGAGCTGGAGAAAATGGAGGGGAAAGAAGGAGAACCAAAGAGTGTAGAGAAGTCAGAGAAAGAGAAGAGGACGACTTTAAGGTGAGAGGAGGAGAGAGAGTGACCAGCAGGGGGAATCGGTGCGAGTTGAGGCTCTTTGATGGGCTCTTGTATCCCTGACCGCTCCCCAACCTTCTCTGGTTCGCTCTCTCTCTTTCCTCTCCCTGGAGGATAATAAAGACGGATGGCACTGATGCTGTGCCATCCGGCACTACAGCCCTCGACTGCAGAGCCATTTGCACCATCATTTATCGCCCTCCTCCAAACCCACCCCCCTCCCCATGCCCCCCCGCTCTAATTCTGCTTTAATAACCAGCCCCTCCATTCATCACAGTATTGACGTCTCTGACAGACAGTGCGGCATACACTAACTCCCTGCCCTTTACTCGCACACCAGCGGGGTCGTGCCGAGTTCACCCAGTCAATAATCACACAGGCAGCGCGCTGCTGTCACCTTGGCGATGCCGTGAGCCATATAGAGACGTATGATGCGAGAGAGCGAGTGTCTCAACGCCACGCCAACACGCTGCCATTAGCATTATCGCAGCCGCCAGGATCAGACTGCGAGCAGGATGAGACCTGAATGCCAATTTACTCAGACAAGACCAAAAAGGCCCACCGCGCGTGTTGACGCTCGGATGCTGGACCAATAAAGAAGCGGCTCTGCTTCTAAATCTACAAATGCTTTCTGATCCCAAGGTCTCATTTTGAGCTCGTCTGGCTTGAACCAATTGGAAACACTAGTGGCACTCAAAGGGACTGCAAAAAAATTAAAAATTAAAAAATAAATTCCTAGTTGTTTCCTAAACCTCCCAACTGTCCCATGGACAACCAGCCAGTCCCACCCCAATGCCAATTTAAATCGCAATGACACAGAGGACTTTTAGTGGACATCTTTTTTTTTTATCTTTTTTTGTGAAGCCAACAGAATTTTAGTTCATTTTCACCAAGGTCATGGGTTCAACAGCAAGCAAGAATATTTAAATGTTCTTCCTAAGATTTAAATCTGACCCAAAATTGCAATTCATAATTAATGCTACAACCCTTCATAGTCAATGGAAATTAAATTGAGAGTAATATATTATCTAAACAAATAATGTTTCCATTGATGCATGGTTTGTTAGAATAGGACAATATTTGACTAAGATAGAACTATTTGAAAATCTGGAATTTGAGGGTGCATCAAAATCTAAATATTGAGGAAAATTGCCTTCAAAGTTGTTCAAATTAAGTTCTTAACCATGCATATTACTAATCAAAAATTAAGTTCTGATATATTCACAGTAGGAAACGTATCTTCATGGAACATGATCTTTACTTAATATTCTAATTGGTTTTGGCAAAAAAAGAAAAAATCTATCATTTTGACCCATATAATGTATTTTTGGCCATTGCTACAAATACACATGTGCGACTAATGACTGGTTTTGCGGTCCAGGGTCACATATGTAATGTGAGGCTGTGTGTTATGTGTAATCATCCGCCGAAAACCCAATATCAATTGGTTGGCACATAAACTTGCAAATGGCTTATTCCTCAATTTAAAAGTGAAATAAATGCATCCCCTCTAAAAAATAGAACTATATACTGTTCAGCAAAAACACAAACCAGACAGCCTTCTTTTGTGTGTAAAAATGAGTCTCCTTGTCATCAGCTGGCAGCACAGCTTGCTCGCAGGCACAGATTTTGTCTTCATTCCATTCTGACAATGACATTTATGTTAATTTGTTCCATGCCACTGCCAGGCATCTGGAGAGGCCAGTCCCACTCTCTTTCACACTTTCTTTTCATTTTGACCAACGCAAATGTATGTGCCATGAGCACCAGGCCTTGGATAAACAGATTGATTCGATGGGAGGGCAAGGAGACACCGTCTCCTGTAGAGGAGAGATTTCAATCACACTCAGGTGGGCCGCAGGCCTTTCTTTTGGCACGTGTGCACCATGCCTGGGAGGAAACACAGCCTGGTGAAAGTAAGAGAATATATACACATCTATGCTCACCTATTATCTCCTGAGCTCACACACTGCATTCTGCTTTCTCACTATCTCTCTCTGTTACATACACGTGGTCCCCTGGGCTCTGAGAGTGATATTGGCTGCAGTGCCCAGGTTCTCCAGAGACATGCGGTGCACGGTCCTGTCCCTCTTCACCTTTCCGACAGTGGCAGCCGCGGGCGTGTGCCGGGGGGCTCTAATCCGCCGCCCAGGTCCCATCGGCAAGGATCATTGAGCTAATTAATAACGTGGCACGGAGAGGGATGGGAGTCATTAAGGAGCCACGGCTGTGCTCTCTTTGGCACTCTCCTCTCACTGCTGAGTGTGCTGGGGTTGCTGGGAAAGGGGGGAGGGGGACTGCAGATGCAGGGTCTTGCTTGCTCGCACAACCCTCCCAGACATAATTCACTACAATGAAGTTTAACAGGGGGGAAAAAACCTCACACACAAACACGAGATGCAAGCAGGCACTCAGAGCGGCGAGAGCCAGACTAAATAAGAGTGGGCTGAGGCTCAGAGGAAATGAGAGTAAGTCTTCTTGACTTCCTGTCCTCATTAGCAGGCTGTAAGGATTTGTTCGGAGTGGTCTCATTAAACAGAAGCAAGGTTAACCCCTTGCACAAAGGCTTTTATGTCCACTTTTAAGTCCATGTGAAATTAAAATAGACCCTGTTTACTTGTTTAACGCACATTTTATTGTGCACTGTTTATTAGGGTTAGTTATTCCAAGGAAATATTTTTGTAAAATTAAATCTGAACAGATAATGTTAACCAATATCCAGTCAGCTAATTAGCATTATTTGAGCAAATTGACATTTGGGCTTTGTTGACTGTTGCCCTGTTTATTCCCATTGAACATCCTGTTCATCAAAGAATAAGGTTAGGGAATAGCTTACATTTCCGCATGTATATAGGGCCAATGTTTACAATTACATTTACACTTAAGCTCTTATGCAAGCAAATTACACTGCAATGCATTTATCATAAGTATATGAACCCATGCTAGAGCTATGCTCTTCTGTTTGATTCACAAGACAAGCAAAATTATGAGATTTAGTGATTTTATGGCACAGAAATGTATATTAGGAAGTACAAAATCACACTGTTAATCTGTGCATCTATCTTTGTATCAATCAATCGCTCAATCTATCACTCTAGCTTCAGGCAGAAACGGGAACCCGTATTATATATATTACTATATTACAAGCAGTAATTCATGTTAATGTTAACCAGCTAGCAACAGCATCACTTTGATATAATAAGTGAACAATTATACTGAAAAATTAAACCATACTTTTAATTATTGAATTATTACACCATACTTTTGTCTTCTACTTTTGTTCATTACTTTGTTATAGTAATGAATTAGATTTTCAGCACCAACTATTTATTTCATGCTTTTTTTAATTATTTTTTTGTGCCAGGAGTCCTGGGTTAGTGATTAGCCTGCTTTGACACATTGGACAAAGTTTAAATCCAGTTCCTAACCCAATTCTCTCCTCCATTTCCTGTCCTCTTTCCACTTTCAAGACAATAAAAGTGTCAAAACGGCCCAAATATTTGTAGCTTTTTCTAAGCTATGATGGTATAAGCATTTGTTCCTTAAAGCTAAGATACCTTTAAAGTCCATTTGTGACCATTTTGAGTTGCAAATCCTCTCTATTTCATGTGTATAGGTTAAGATATTTCCATTAGCAATCCATGCGGTATGAAAGAAAACAATCTGAACTCCTTGTTTCTATCCAGTCCCTGCACACAAACAGAATAGGCACTTAGTGTTCCAGACAACCCAATAGCTCAGCTCCTCCTAATGAAAGGAAGCAGCAGGAACAATTAGTTGTGCAAACAAACAGATCAGAGCAAAGACCAGGATCCACTATCACTCCCCTGACGTCATGGCCACTAACAGGCTTGAATGGAGGTAATTGGGGAAGCTGAAAGTTGAGACAAAATCAATGGAAACTCAGGCATACTAGCGGGGAGATTACTCACCGGTTCGCACCATCACTCTGGGGACTCAAAGACTGCCAGGAACGTGATGCAGGACTATATACCAGAACTGCAGAACAGGACAGAGACTCATGAACAGGACTGTGAAACAGGATTGCGGGGAAGGATTATGGAACGGGAGTGTGGAATACGGTTAATGAGTTAAAAACCAAAAAAACTCTGAATGAGACGTTGCTAATTTATCATTTAGTTAATGCTTTTATCCCAAGCAACTCTCAGTACACTTATTACAGGGACAATCCCCCTGGAGAAACATGAGGTTAAGTGTCTTGCTCAAGGGCGCAATGGGGATAGTCTATGGGTCGCCTCCTGCTGGATTTGAACCTACATCCTTAAAGTTCCTAGTTTTTTAACCGCTAGGTTTCACCACCCAAAATATGTGGAACAGAAGTTTGGATGAAGATTGCATAACAGGAATAGGGAAAAAGCAGAGCTAACCTGATCATCTGGGCATCTGATTTTTTACCAAGATAGCTGGTTAACATCAAGGAGCGCGAGGTTTTGAGTTAATATGATTTTTCTGAAAGAAGTCTCCTATACTTACCCAGGCAATATTTATTTGACCAAAAATATAATGGAGTCTGTAAAACTGTAAAAAAAAAAATCTTTAGATTTATGATAACAGTTTACTATTTTTATATATTTTATATTGTTATCTACTCTTGTGATTGCAAAGCTGGATTTTTAGTAACCTCAAGAAACAGAAAAAAGTAAAACATTTTTGTGGAAACCATACAATATTTTCAGGTTTCTTTAATAAATAAGAAGTTGATTGAAAAAAAAAAATCTAACGTAACATTATAAATGTCTTTACGGTCGCTAAGTTGAAGTGACTTCACTTCATAACTAATGAACTTTGAGGATTTGAGGCGAATAATGACACTACAGTTTGCTTTATAGATAATTGCATTTGTTACATAACTGAAGAACTCTGCAACATTACTACTGAGAAGTTTATGCTTTGAAATCTGCATCATTTGAAGTGCTATAGACTATAGAAGTCCCTGCTAAATGAAATTATACATTTCTTTCATAAGAATCTTTCAATGGTAGTGTATTTTGTGGCAGGGCAAACCTAAAGGTCAGGTAAATCACTGTTAACATCCTAGCAACTACAAAGCAACACACTAAATACAACCAAAACAACCAGTATTGCACAAGCAAGCACCACTGTTGTTGTTTTACTGGCGAACTGTAAGTCTGTAAGGTCAATTGTAAGACTTTACTAACTCCCTTTCTAATCAAAGAAGAAAAAAACAACAGCAGATAACCACTTCAACATGCAAGCCACTCTATAAAGCAAGCGACTGCCAAGCTCATCAGTGGGAGTTCTGCTGTGCCTCGATCTCATGCGTTATTAATAGAGCAAAGTGTTGATTAGAATGGGCCTCCCCCTCCTCTATCCTTCTTATCAGCTCTCCCAGCACCGCCTCCTCCTCCTCCTGCCCTCCAAATGCCAGCACATTACTGCTTTTCTGCTCATTGACAGAGCTGCCAGTCACCACCGAGATGGATGCCGCTCTTGGGAGGGTTCCCTAGCCTCCACTATTGACTTATTTTGTTTTGCTGATCTAACAACCCTTGATCCTTCATCTCAGGTGAAAGGTGGACATGTGAGGTTATGCACTACTATTTAAAAAAAAAAATGAAATCATAAAATAGCTAGCAATATTTTAGGCTTTATGAAATTAACAAATGTACAGTACATATGTAACCATATACGCACACACACACACACACACATATTTTAGTATTCACTAGTGCTGTGCTAGTGCTGTGTGTGTGTATTTTGTACATTTATTATGTATATATAAATACACACACATACATATTTTGAAAACATTTACATGTATGTACATGTATATATTTATATTACATATTTAATATATAAACTACATATTTTTCTTAAATATTAATATGTATGTGTGTACATTTATAGCCATACATAATAAATATAAACAGTACATACAGTGGGTTAGGAAAGTATTCAGAACCCCTTAAATTTTTCACTCTTTGTTATATTGCAGCCATTTGATAAAATCATTTCATTTCATTTTATTGAGAGAAAAACACAGAATTGTTGACATTTTTGCAGATTTTGAAAAAAGACAAACTGAAATATCACATGGTCCTAAGTATGGGTGACGCTCATATATTTAACTCAGGTGCTGTCCATTTCTTCGGATCATCCTTGAGATAGTTCTACACCTTCATTTGAGTCCAGCTGTGTTTGATTATACTGATTGGACTTGATTAGGAAAGCCACACACCTGTC
>JAUMHQ010000089.1:17266999-17305699 GCA_032361165.1 Enteromius paludinosus | reverse complement strand
CATGATTGTGTAGATCAACAGAACTAGACTGAGAGAGCATTTAAAGGCCTTTGCAGGTGTTTTGAGTTAATTAGCTGATGAGAGCGTGGCACCGGTTGTCTTCAATACTGAACCTTTTCACAATATTCTAATTTTCAGAGATATTTTCATTTAGTTTTTCATTAGTTGTCAGTTATAATCATTGGAATGAAAAGAAATAAACGCTTGAAATAGTGAAGATATTCGCATTGAAAGAAATTCACAAAAGTGATTATATGTCCACAGAGAGCACATTAAATGTAAGTAAAGGGTTTACTTTTAGGTTTCAAATAAGTTGTTGGAGAATAAAATTTCAAAATGTGGTTGAAATAATGTCATTCAGTGTAACACAATATTTATGTAACTATTCAAACATGCTTGTTCTTGATTTTTTTTGTAAATATGCCTGAAAAGATTGTTACCCTGCATTACATTTTAGTGGATAAATTAAGTAAATCAGGAAACAATGTGTAATAAAAAACTAAATTGCAATTAATTAAAACCTTTTTCGTGACCCATATATCTATGTGCCAGAGGACATTGATGCATGCAAACTGTCCTTTTAACTCTGAAACGATAATGATAATAATTGTGCAGTTAATTGTCATTCAAAACCGATTATTAGCAGATACACTGTTTATACACGCATCCCTATATTTTACTATTAATACAGCATTACAATCCTTGTTTAGAGTGTACAGGTTTTCTGTGAAGGTTAGGATGGGGTATAAGTATGTAATTATGCAGTGAGCTGGAATACTGCGAGAAAGAGCACTGTAAGGACTCTGTTTAGTTCAAGTGAAGGGAAAAGGCAGTTGCATTAATGTTATGCAAAATCTCCATTTACTGGAAGTCTCTGGCAGCAGCGACAGCAGCAACGGTGGTAAGGCAGGGCTGTCACTTCACTGCCTGTACAGCTGGGCATTTCACCCTCTTTGATCCGTGACCCTGTCCAGACTAACATTTGTATCTGGCTAATGACTCCTAAGCCTTTCGCACGCACACCTTTTGGCCTGTCGCTCCTTCCTCGTGCCAACTGTCTACCCACCTGAGCTAAAAAAAAAAAAAAAAAAAAAGCCTGTCCTGATTCTGTCAATGACACCTCCGCATCTGTGCGATCCATTCGGTTGGAGAACTAATCAGGAACAGAGACAAAACCGAGGCGCCTTGAGTGGCTGCCTCTTTGAAGGGCGACTCCAAACGGTGGCTGGTCATTTAGCGTTCCAGAGCACTGGCCCTCATTTCCCTGCCACCTCAGATGGAAGCAGCAGCCGCTCTCCCCCACAAACGAAGTGCAAATAGGTTCCAGTGCTCATTTATGCATGCCAGTCTCACACCCGCCTGATTAAAACAATGTAAATGATTCATTCGCGACCTGACTTCCAGGGACACAGGGAGTTGAACAGGAGGGCTATCATTAACAGAACAGCCTCAGTCCAACTCACCGGATGCAGGGACGACTTTGTCAAATCAACATCAAAAATTTAGCACCACAATCTATATTGTAGAAGAGGTGTTACATAGTCGTTTAATACGTTTCAGTGCTGCTATGGAATGGTATATGTTAGCTTTGCTGGAACTACTTGATTTAAATAAGATTAAGGTCAAATATGTTTAATGCTCTTTTTAGAATAGGCTAACATAGACTGGGTCATCAAAAAAGTGACGGGATAGTTTTGGAAGCATATGTTGAAAATTACAAATCAGTTTATAATATATTAATTCTCCAGCAAAATATGTTAATATTCATATGTCATATATTATAGCCAATTTATAGTTAACATATATTTAAAAGGAAATTAAATATATTAATGCTATTTATTTATTTTTTTGTTAATTTTAATTTATCATTTAATTAAAAACATTTAATTAATAATTATTAATATTAATACATTTATTATGTGTATTTATTATAAATTATTAACAATTTGCAAATATTAACAACATTAATAAATCCAAAAATATTAATATATGCAAACATCCTTACACATTCATTTCTAATAATCTTAATTAATTAAATAAATAACATTTATTATTTCACCCCTCGCAATTCTGTGTTTATATCTCACAATTTCAATATATATAATTATATCACACAATTACTTTTTCCCTTGCTATTGTGAGATGTAAACTTGCAATAATGAGAATAAATGTAATGAAATTGTAACATATTAACTTGTGATTCAGATTTTATTCAATTTTTATTTAAAGAAAATTGAATACAAATTCAGAATTTTGAGTACAAAAAAGATTTTATCTCACAATTATGAATTTCGGGGGGGGGGGGGGGTGTAAGATATAAACTCAGAATTCAAAAATCAGAATTGAGCATTTAAAAAGTGTTTAATCCACTGGCTGAGACAAGCTATAGTAGTTCCCTTTAAATTTTAATTTAATTGGCTAAAGCACATATGAAAATGAATTAGAATTTTAATTACAGAGTGATAATTTTAATTTATTTTTATTACAAGCAAAAGAACAATTTACAAGCACAATTTAACCGTTCAACCACTCTTTAATCTTTAATCGCTATTAAAAAACAAAACAAAAACAATATTTATTCAACTTTGCTTTTCAATTTGTTCAACTTTGAATTGTAATAAAATTACAATTATATGTATCTAAATTCATTTTCAACTCGTTCTACTTCTTCGCATTAAAATTCAAACTGAAACACTGCATCCTGTTTGCTACATCTCAAATCAGAGTCAATAAAAATTCAATTCTGACAATCGCGCAACCCTGAAAATACATATTCATACTCAAACTTTGCCTTCACAACCCCCAACAGCCAAAGAGCAAGTGAAAACTGTCCTCCTCCATTCACTAGCACAGAGCCTGTCTGTTTTATGTAAGGAGCGCCACCTATTGGATGCCAGCTGTACAGCATCAAAAGTAAATCCTTTCACAAGTTGCTGTCCGAAGCACAAAACACAATCCCAGGACCTCCAAGGGAGCAATAAACTTCTAAAAATAGTTAAGACAGGTGGTACACGTAACAAACGCTTTCGAGCTGAATTACGAAGTGAAGTGAAATAGATAAAGTTATTTTTTGTGATAAGGGCTATAGCTTTTGCCATTGCTCAGTGGGGAATCGCTCAAAAAAAAAAAAGTCAAGTAGAACTCTCTCGCTATCAAAGCAAAGACAAGTGTATTAAATCTTATGTGGAGTGTGTTTAATGGCCCGCCATGTTGTATGGAGTGTGAACTACAGTATGTCAATTCATCTGGATTTCAAGCACATCATCAAAGCACAAGGCAGGAGATTCAAGCTGTCGGACATCAAAGCACACCTGACAGCCGTTCATGCTTCTGTGAGACACTGATAACCCCATCCATCATATTTGTTTGGCAAGAGAGAAAGAAAGAGAGGAAAAGAAGGAGGGGTGAAGTCATAATTAATAGTCTCTTTTGTAGTAGCTCCACCTGGTCTGAACCTCGCGGCCCGGGGCTCTGAGCGAAGCAAGTCCGTTCAGTGCTGAAACACCTGGAGAGATCTGGAACTCCGCTTGTGGCTATTTCTTCCATTCTCATCCTCCTTCCCGCTCACTTTCTCTCCCTCGTTTGACCTCACAATTCGCAGGTGACTCTTTATCATCTGCACTAAGACGCCAACATCATGTCATTAATCAGTTTTTTGATTTATTAAGCATTCCTCTGGCGTGTACTGTACATTTTCAAGTAGAGCTGACTGCAGGCATGACGAGCCGTGACTGCATTTGCTAGCTGTCTGCTACACACATGCCTCATGCTCGCTAGCTGCTCTTCATTAGAAACTTTGGCAGCATGCGACAAGCATGGTGCTTGAATCAGTTCAGTTCAATTCTATTTCTATAGCACTTCTCACTTCTCATGTTGTTTTACAGAGATCACCAGCCACAGCGTGCAAGACAAGGGTGACAAAACAACTCCCTAATATGATAACAGAAGAAGAAAAACAACAACTGAGGAACCGAGTCCCAGCAAAGGAAACTATATATAGCCTAATAATGATTTAAATGAGGATGCACAACATATTTCAATTTGGTCAGATTAAGTTAGATTATTATTTTCATTTTTTATCTGTATCCCTCTATATTGGATATGCATTACTGACCAATATTAGATATTTATTGTGCAAGCTAAGTTAGATTTGGGAAAAGCACTTTTTAAATAAATTACATTATTATTTTTTAATAAACATATTTAAAAATATATATTTTAAAAATTACCACTATACTTGCATTTAGATTAGCTCTGAACACGCTTTAAAACACAAATATTGAGATTTAAATATAATATATTTGGCAAATCTCAAAATGAATTATACATTTATATATATTAAACATATAATTATATATAGATATATAATACATATATCATTAATTTAATTTTTTTACGTTTTATTGCTATTTTATTGCTATTATTATTGCAGTATTTTATTTCTAATATTTTGTAAACAGTTTTAATTATTTAGTATTTGTATTACATTTTAAGATCTTCAATTAAATATTTCAATTATCTCATTTTTTCATATTTGTATGAAAATATTAACATAGATATATTTAACATTAAATATTATAGTTAGATAACATTATAATATTAAATTGATAATAATCGTAAAATGATTTAATAATTGGACTTTCAATATTTTTAATGGTTTTTTTATATTTGGATTTTTTTTTTTTTTACAAAAAAAGCATAAAATATACAAAATATTGAAAGTCCAATTATTAAATCATTTTACGATTATTATCAATTTAATATTATAAATTGTATATTGTTTATTATATATAAATAATAAATTGTTAAATTGTTTATTGTATGTATATATATATATATATATATATATATAATAAAGCAATACTAAGAAAATACATTAAAATATAGAAATATATTAAAATAACATAGAAACATGAAATTCAAATAATACAGAGCTGAAAATATTTATACAACTATTTTAATAATTATTTTTGATTTTAATATTGGTAGTTTGTCAGTTATCATCACTACAAAATAATTATCAGCTTGTCAAATTAAAATATCGGTGCATCCCTAAACTCAAACCAAGACCTCATGACATAACTAAGCTAATTTGGACATGTTCCTGATCAACACCCTACATTTCCTATCAAACAATTGCTAACCAAACTCTGTTCATATCCCACAAAGGAAAGTTCTTAAATCTAAACCCAATTGGAAAAGACTTTAGTGAGCAGCAAATAAAACATAAAGGTCCTAGTTTGAGGTTGTGTCCCGCATCATTTTCACTTATGCAGTTAAACCTGCTTTAAAGCACAACGGGTCCCTGTAACACACCGGTAGAGCGTCTTTCTCTGTAAGTCTCTGCAAGTATCTGCACGCGGGTCCTTGCGCAGTCTGCAAGCCAGTTGCCATGGCAGCAGCAGCTGTATCCGCGGTGAGGGAAGGAAGCTGGCACCCCCCAATAACACGAGCCCCCCTCCCTCCGGTGACCCGCTGCTGAACCGGGGCTGAGAGCAGAGGTCGATGGCTCGGAGCGGCCGCGTGACAGTGAGGGATGACAGCGAATGAGAATGAGAAGAGGGAGTAGAGGCATACAGATGGGGAAGAGAGGAGGAGATATGGAGAAAAGAGAAAAAAAATGAGAGACAAGAGCAAATTTAATTACTATCAATGGAGGGATCTTCAAAAAACAAATCGACTGCCAATTTTTCTGTGGGCTGTGTGAAATTAAGGAACCGTACAAAATGGATGGAGCTCTGCCACTAGCTTTTTATCAGAGGTGGGTAAAGTCAGAATAGTTACTGAGTAAGAGTAAAAAAGTATCGGATAAAAAACTACTCAAGTAGTTAGTTACTGGTTACTTTGGATCATATACTGAATATCTCAAGTCTATCTTCTATTTAGATATATAGATAAAATGTATATATATGCACACACACCAGAAAATCATAAAAATCATAATTGTTGATTATTCCCTTGAAAATGTAATTGTGATTATTAATTATGATTTTCACAATGTACACTGAATGATGTTTGAACTGTTGCTTGAAATAACTGCATGCCATATTTTGCAGCTTTCTATTCATAAAGGGATCCAGAACAAAATATGTCACACGCTCCGAAACAATATTAGGCAGCAAAACTGTTTACAACACTGCAATAAATCATTATATTAGAATGATTTCTGAAAGATCATATCACTGAAAACTGGAGTGACAGCTGATGAAAATTCTGATTTGCATCACTGAATTAAATTAGATTTTAAAGTATATTAATCATATTATAGGCTATATTTAGGCCTTTATAACCTCTGACACAGAGAGGAGGGAAAACATTTGAACATATAAAACAAATGCACATTTACGGATCTTCTTCTTCTTTTCTGCAAAATGTAAACAAATGTTCTGTAAGCGTAAAAATTAATTGTGTCTAACCAACGTTAGGCAAAGGGAACATGTCGCGCACCGCTGCTCAGACCTAACGCAGGTTCATACTTTGTGACAGCTTAGTCAATGTATGAATTCAACTTTGTATTTAAAGTGTAAGGTAGTGGTATCTTGTACTGTAATCAAACGTGGCATATCTATACCTGTGGACCTTTAGACAGCACACAAGGTGTTCATAGATCAAGATCTTCATAGCTAGCAAACAATAGCCTTTTCAGATCTGACTGTAGATCCAGAGCCACGTCTTCAACGCTCCTGATGTCCTTAAACGTTCTGTAACAACTCAGAGAACTGCTTCAGGCGACTCGGACCGATTCGTGAACCAGTCCACTCGTTTGCCAACTGGTTTGATCAAGCATTTGAACAGAATTGACTCAATAGAATTAATCATTTGCGTTCATTACCCAGTGTACGTAAACAAAAGCATTTTTAAATTTCCATTAAGATGAAGTAACAACAGGAGCATCTCCCACAGTAACGAAGTACCCATCTTTAAATATACTCAAAATATTAGTTACACCTCTTCTTTTTATCCTCCAGTGAAATTAAAAATGCCTCTCGCCCAGAGCAGAGATGATTGAGAACAGAGATGACGCACTTGATATTGTTTGTCTCACACGCACAGATGTGTACCAGAGCACTTGTCCGATGGGTCCCGAGTCTGTTCATCAGTAAGATGTGGGCAGAGATGTCAAGTGAGTTGACCTTTGACCGCCCTTACCAGAGGTCAAGCAGTTTAGGTCAGTGTCCTACATATAGCGTTACATGATCTTCTCACCTGGAAAATCAAAGAAACGTCTGAGAACACTGACAGATTGAGTTACTTAGAAATGCTCCCACATGCGTGAGGCAAACTTCAGAATTGGTTTAAAGTCAGTTTACTGTGTTAATGAAGCAGTAAGTCTTTTGACCGACTGAATTTCTACAGAAGTGTGGGGTGAAATAAAATCCATGCTAGAATAAGTAAAACAACTAAACCGAAATACATAAACGATGCTGTTAAAGAGATGTTGGGATAAAAACGGCTGTAGATGGCTTATTGATAATTATTATGTTTTAATGGACCTCATTTAGGGTACACGCCGCATTGAATTTGACACAAATAAAAAGGATGTACAATGATAAATTAAACCTTTACTGACATATTTCCTCTTATGAATATATGTACATGCTAAATATACGCTGTAGATGTTGTGTTATATTGCCTTGGCATTAAAAAAATTTAGTTTATATAATTTTTCCACCTTACTCAAGCTGCCATTAGTGACATCCTTAAGATTAATGATAGCAAAATGTGAAAATATAATTTGGATGTGGTTTATATCTTTAATTGGGAACGAAAGAGTTCATATTTACTTGTTTAATATGTTAAAGTGGTCTCTTTAGATGCCAATGAAATTTGATTCAATTAAACAAAACAAAAAATAAATGTGTGAGAAGTCATATTTCAAATACAATACATTTAGCACCTCTGTCTTAGTTTTTACTCTTTTGGAAAGTTGTTGGAACAAACGGAAGCGCCGCAGTATGCTATCACCTCCAGTTTTACCTCAGTTTATTCTTTACTGTCTTAATGTCCTAGGTCACGTCTAATTTTCATTCCACTGGAAAAAACATACTGTACCGTACAACCCATTAAACAGGCTAGACTCATTTTTATGTCAAATTAAATATTCCGTTAAACCAAAGTCCGTTTATCAGTGGTTTTCTGGCATTTCAAAAAAACAACAACAATGAAACATGAATACTCAATGTCTCAGGTAGACAAAAGGCGACAGCACGTTCACAGATCACCACATTGTGTGCATTGATGAAGCCCTTGTCTGCATAGCATCATTTATTGCATCTATTAATTTGAATTATAAACTTGTATCTGCAGATTATTCAATAATCATCATCCCCGTGCTCATTAGCATTCAGGTACAGGACAGCCCTGAAAGCCTGACCGAGGCAAACAGCTCCCTCTTCTGGTCATTGACTTGCACTTCACCTTGAACACTGACAGGCTGAGAGTGATCTACGCTCCAATTTAATGCATTCTGTTTTATTCTCATCAAAAGCAAATACATAGCCCAGTGTGTGTAACGCAGGAGCTGGTTCTGGCCGCGCTGAGATTGTTTGTTTGTGCGGCACGTGCTGTCTGTCTGCTGTAGCGTGGTGCCCGAGCATTCTTTTTCATTTGCTTGTTTTCCAGATGTCGTGTCCTCCACATCACCCCGTCCTCGTCCTGCTCGGCTACCCCTCCCTCCCTCCCTCCCTCCGCCTGCAGCAGCGTCAGAGACCCTAACCGCATCAGGCGAGATAGCAGATTGGAAGTACAAGAGCGATGCATCCATCAAAAGAGAGAGAGAGAGCTGGGGAAGGAAGGGAAGGCGGGGGGCATGAGAGAGAGAGAGAGAGAGAGAGAGAGAGAGAAAGCAAGAGAGGAAGTGAAAGAGAAAGATAATCGGAGGGATCTCAGCTAAACCACACATTATTAGCACTAAGCGTCTAACATGTCTAGACCCCGTCTGCTTGTGTTATTCCTTACTGAGCCATTCAACTAGGGCTAAACAACAGCAATGCAGACCCGATATAAGACTGTTGTTATGGCAACCTGCAACCTGTGCGATGACATCATCAGGGGTCTGATTTAAGTAAACTATTCTAAACTCTGAAATACAATAGACAATGAACACATTCAAAGCGAAGAACTCTGGGCCAACAATCACAGCCGAGATGTATGCAAATTACCCTTTTGTTCTTGTGTGTTAGGACATGCCCTCGTTTAAAACAGGAGCCATCTAGCAGGGGTATGCACCATTCGGAAATGAATGAATGCATTTGAAGTGTGGGAGCACTCAGAACTGCAATTTAAGTTGAAATGTAAGGAAGTGGAAACAGAAGGGAAAGTAATTCAAAGAAATCCACATAACTAGAAAATTAAACGTTTTTATAATCAAGAGAGAAAGACAGAGAGACAGGTAGACAGACGGATGGACGGACAGATAGATATGGACAGACAGATACATAGATAGACAGACAGAGTAAGAGAGACAAAAAACAGATATATAGTTATAACAGTCACTGGCAATAGACAAAATGCACTGTATGGGTCAATTATGAATTTTTCTTTCATGACTATTCATGACTCATGAATATTCAGCTTTCAGTTGATCTATGAATCGCAAATTTAAAACAAAATGACACTTATGACTGGTTCTGTGGTTGAAAACGTGTTGAATTTCTTGTAATTGCAAGTCAATAAATTTCCCTTTCTGTCAATCCAGCTCAACTTCCTGTGGCCAATTCTATTCGAATTCACGCTGATGAATGACCAGGGATCCAGTACCGAATTCATCTAGTCTGGTGGTTTCGCTCACAGCTCGTGTTTGAGTAAACACCTGTTGCAGCAGGGCAGACGCACAGACGAGGAGAGGACCTGAAGGACAGCTGTCTCGACCTGGCTCTATGATGGATAGCACCGAGTTAAGACAGGTGTGCCATGGCATTCTCTCCGCTTCCCTGCACTCCTACCCATGATTCATGCAGCAAGACAGAGAAATGCTCTGTAAAGGGAAACATACTGCATGTTTCGGTATGCATGGCATGTGCGAATAGTTTGGGTCACACTTGGGTTGCCCTGCCACTACCTCAGTTCTCAGCAGCTCTTCATCTCTTTATCGCTGTGATATAACGCTTGACTTCCCCCTGCGTATCTCTGGCATCCCTGCTCTGCATCTGTGTATCGCAGCTCTCGCCTCCCCCTCATTCTTAATGTGCTTGTGGCTCTCTCTCTTTCTCTCTCCAACACGCTCTCCATCTCCATTTCTAATTCCCTTGCTCTATCTCTTCCACCTTCTCTTTCCCCGCTGATGAATCACCTTCCCCTCCCGCTGAACTCGACTGAATCTGAGGGAAGCAGTAAAGTAGCATCGATCAGCCCCACAAGCCACAGCAGAGAGACACGGAAACAACAAACCGCGCTCCCAGGCTGTGCATGTGTTTCTGAGCGCCTCGCACACTCGTGAGTGTGTGTTTTTACCAGGCGCAGGGGAATACGAAAGGTCGCAAATCTCTTCGGGCCCAGTGTGCGATTTGCATGTCGTATGCAAATGGATGCGTCATTACATGACTATTCCGTTTCTATCTTGCACCGGTACACAGAAGAAAAGGTGCACGTTCGTGTACACATGTGCAGAATATGTGCATTCAGCACATAAGGGAATCATAAATCAGTTCACATTCTTTTGGCCTATAAAATCTAGAACGGGCGAAAAAGCACATGGCTGAATTGCTGGCACTTGCAAAACACATGAAAGGTGCATCATCGTTTTAACTTGCATAGAAGTGATCAATCAGTAATGCAGGTAAAAGTGAGAAAAATACACCTTTCGTGAAAACATTTTAAAGACCAGTCTGTGAGTATTGAAAGCAATGGTCAATAGTAATGACATATCTTACCTATCTCTGTATATGTATGTATGTATGTGTGTGTGTGTGTGTGTGTGTGTGTGTGTGTGTGTGTGTGTGTGTGTATTAGTGCTGGCAAATGATTAATCGTGATTAATCACATTCAAAATAAGTGTGTACTGTTTATATTTTTGATGTTTGTGTATATATATATATATATATATATATATACACACACACACACACACGCATGTATGTATATATTTCAGAAAAATAAGTTATGTTTATAAATTATATATATATATATATATATATATATATGTATATATATATATATATATTCAATTATATGATTAGAAATATATACATGTAAATATTTTCTAAATATATACTGTATTTGTATGTATGTATATATACATAATACACATCCTCAGTACACATACATGTATTATGTAAACAAAAAATGTAGACTATTGTTTATTATAAACCAGTATTTTAGGATTATATATATATATACATATATACACACACACACACACACACACACACAATTATATATATATATATAATTATTATTTAAATGTATTCTTTTTATATATTATTTAATTATTATTTATATTTAAATTATTTTATATGTCCTAGAAAAATACAATAATAACATTTTTCATATATAAAAGTTATGATAATATTATATTATATATATTATATATATATTTATTTACTTGAAAATTTGTATGCATATTATTTAATATTTTCATTTGAAAATAACAGCTGGAAGTTACCCCGCTCTGATGCAGCATGACAGCTGCATTCATAAACACTTTTGCTGGAAAACGATGGCATATGGTGCAAAACATCGCTGAATTGTTAGTCATTTTCAACCCATTCTTAAAGATGTTTCCAAGACTATTAGTCAATCTTGCACTTGTAAATAACATTACATTGTCGACATTTAAACCAGCAGAATTCACACAAATATTATGCTGCATGGTTTAAAGCAGAGTCCAGTTATCTTGAAAATGAAATACAAGTCACACTGTAATTAAAACCGTACCTATTGACATTACAAACAAACGAGTTGAGAAAAAGACGTTAAAAATTGATGTTAATTGCGGTTCATTAATCACACTGGAAATAGAAGGTCAGAGCAAGGCAAATGTAGAAGGTCATTCCACGCATACAAAAACCTCACATACTGTGCACACTATATACACTGTATACTTCAGCTAGAGTAGATATAGTCTAAAAAGTGCTCAGAATACTATAATACTTCTCAAATGAAAAGTGATTATGGAATACTGTATCCCACAATGCATCTCCAATGCATTAATATGAGTTGATTGATTCATAACTAGAGGACAGGACACACTAATTCAAATGGAATAATAAAAAAGGAGTGTGGTCAAATTATTAATTGTGATTAAACCGCATCCAAAATAAAGGTTTTTGTTTACATAACATATTTGTGTGCGCTGTGTATATTTATTACGCATATATAAATACAAACGCATCCATGCATATATAAATATGCATATTTCATATAAAACACAATCATATAAATGTATATGCATGTAAATATTTAAAAAATGTATACTGTATGTGTGTTTTTATGTATACATAATAAATATACACACAGTACACATACATGCGATTAATCGTGATTAAAATCATTCATTAAAACAAATAAATGAAAGATATAGATTCAATTAAAAAAGAACAAAGCTCATTTGCATTCAATGCAATAATCTCCAGTGTGATGAACGAGCTGCATTCAACGTGGCAAGCTTATCTGAAAACAAAATATTAGAAACATTTAGCATTAAAAAACAACACGTGCTAACATTACGAGATCAAAGAACACAGCTTTGTCCCGAAAACCCTCTCGGGCCGGCCCAGGACCTGCGGGCCATCCTTATTTTTGAGTCCTAAAAAAAAAGTGTCACATTTGCAAAGCCGAAGAAGAACGTGACCACATCAGGTTGAGGGCATAAAATGCCTCTTAAATGTAACTAATTGCCACAACCTTTCTCCTGACCTCGTTCTTGCACGTAATGAATCACCATGTGGCAATGAAGAAACCCTTGACCATAAATAAGTGGACTAACAGGAAACAAATGTATCAACAACACAGCCAGAGGCCTGGCATTTCACTGACACCGACTTCTATTTCCCTTCTCCATTAGGGCACGACCGCTCTGTCTCGGACGGGTGGCGTTCTCCCTCTCACCTCTCTTGTTTTGTTCCTAATGTACTGACAAAGGTAGACTCCATTAGTCCCTGCATGCACCAAACACATTTATGTCCCCCCTCTCATTTCCTCCTTTTCATTGCACCATGATACATCAGCATGCTCATAGCAGTGTGGAGACAAAAAAAAAAAAAAGTGTTATGAACTTGGTAGTTGCTTGTTGAGGGTGAGTGCCACCTTGTGGTCGGTTGGCGTCGGGACAGACAAAAACAGCCTTTCACTGTCTGCAGATCAAACAGCCCCTCAAGAAAAAGATAAAACAAACAGACACGTTTTATCAAGAGACAAAATCGCACAACCCAGATAAGCGCCCTGGAGAGGAATCCAAAAACTCTGCTCTGTGAGTCATCAGCGATGTGCGCAAATGAAGGAAACTGTTTGTTTTCGTGTGTGCGTGCCTTCACAGGTGCGAGGGCTCATTTATTGCCAATTCCTGTAGGCCTACTTGTAGAAAACAAGCTCTGCGTGCTGGTACAGGGGAGTTGTGTTTGCGACAGGGGACATTGACGGATGGTGTCAGACGGTGGAATTGCAGGTTGTTGCGTCCCTCCTGTCACCAGGCTCATCTGTCTGGGAGGTGGCCGTACCTGCGAGGCACCGAGCGCTCCTCCTCCCGCTGAGGGATCACACGGGAACGGCTGCCAGATGAAGCCGCCCGGTCTTGCTCACCTGCTCCCCGCGACTCTGTGTGTTTTTCAGTCATTACATGGGGCCGTGATGAAGCGGGGAGAAGCCGCAGAAACCAGGAGAGCTATTTGTCAGCTATGTGTGAGGTCAACATGCAGGTTGCAACAAAAGTCAAATTGGCAGAAACTTCAGTGGTGGCCTTCAAAGGCAGTCGGAATGCTAGCATACTGTGCAATACTATTGAAGCGAAACAGTCTGCGACGCTAACACTTCAAACCATTACACTGCTGTTGCATGCTGTCATTACATGCTTGTTTAATGCATGGGGAAACTCAAGTGTTCAGGAAAATGTAATATTATTTGCATTTTTAATCTTACTTTGTGTACAAATGCTGCAGTTTTTGGCATTACGATTAAATGTGTAAAAGGGATTTTTAAATATGTATGAACTAGCAGTTCATTCATCATACTGGATATAAAGTCAAGGCAGATGTAATTGGACGTCTTCGTTATTTTACGAAAAAATTCACTTCAGATCAAGTGTATATAATTAAATCTATTAAATGTGCGTGCATGCATTTCTGCACATCTATATTCAAATCAACTACTACTTACGATTGCACTATGTAGTAAGTATGCTTATTTTTTAACAAAATATAGAATAGCCATAAACATACGACTTATAGCAGGCAGTAGTACAGAATAAAACAGAATGTACAGAATGCAGTGCCCTTGACTTGACCTTTCATCTCAAGTGTGATTAATGAACTGGAAGTTTCTTGTATGAGCTGTGATCTCTAGACCCATTATTTGAGCAAATATTCAGACATTTTAGACATTCAAAATATGAGAAGGAAATGATAAAAATATCCTGAAAAATTTATAAATTAATAATAAATAATAATATATTTCAAGATAAATAAAACCAAAAGTAAACTAAAAATCCACACTGATTTAATGCAATGAGCTTAATGTATTGCTATAAAGATAACTAAAAAGTTTATTAAATGAATGATGATTATCTATCAATTCATTTCCCTATAAACAGACAAAAACAATAAAATATTTCCAGAATAAAATTAGAATAAATAATCAAACTAAATTAAATGTGCAATGCATTGATAGATTAATAAATAAATAGATCATTAAATGAATTACAGAGATCTATCTATGTGATAAACACATAAATGAATAAATAGGGCCTAAATAAAGCTCAATATAAATTAAACTAAGTAACCTAACTGAATTAAACATACAACATACTGATCAAGTATCTAGATGAATAAATGAAACATTTCCAAAATAGATTATATAAAATGTAATGAAACTAAATGACCAAATGGAATTAACATGCAATGTACTGACTGACAATAAAAGAAATCAAGATTTCCTAAAATAAAGAGCCAAGATGAAACAACCACGTAATGTGCTAAAATAAAGCAACTTATTTAAACGAGCTTTATGCTTAGATAAGAACATACAAATACTTTAATAAGCCTATTATTTGCCTACTGCTTCACAGAATATTTTTAGTGCACACTATACAATGTTTACAGTACAGTATTCAATCAGCTTTCCATTCTGAAAGCAGTCAGACTCTCAGGCAATCACTCTTCTTACTATCTATCGCCCCCTGCAGGTGAACGGTGACGTCAGCGCTCACATATACCAATATCAGCGGCTGCATTTCTGCATTTCAGAAGATTTCAGACCATTCATCTCAAAGTCTTCCACGCCACCACAACCATCCCGTCTGCAAATCCAATCAAATCAAGTCACAACTCCAGGAGATTACGACCATTCAATTTTAAGTGTAGAAGTTTGCAGAGAGCTGAATGCTTGGTGCGGCCCAGCCCCCACCGCCAGCGCTCCGGCGGGTTTGAGGATGCTTTATGGTGGGCAATTCAGCTGCAGCTGCTATCTGCACCATCTCAGGAATGACCGCGCTTGGAATCAAGTGCAATAAAGCAGACTGGAAGAGGAGGGGGAAGAGGAACAGAAAGAGGAAACAAAAGAGAGCTAGTTCGTCTGAACGACCATTTAGGGGGGAAAGAAGGGGGAGCGGGTCACTGCCCTCGCTTCTTTACCCAAACGGAGAGGAGAGAATGCCACACACATTCGCACAAACCCCCGAGCAAAAGTCTCACACCGCTGTTTGTTTTCACAAGGAGGGCACAGACCTACGTTTTCCACTTGCTCACGTTGTACATACAAACTTTACAGTCTAACACGGCCTCTTACAGGTCTCTCTCTCCGACGGGTTCTAGCGGTCTGGGCCCCAGGAAATCCCCTCCAAAAGGAGAGCGAGCTGTTATTTATGTCTCCTACCCTAAAAAGAGTGCTTTATAGCCCGCGTCAAATAAGAGCAAAGGGGAGCGTGAGGATGAGCTACTGAAACACAAGCAAGCGTGAGAATGTATTTATCAGAACCGAGTCACAGGTTTATATTTTTGCACTGCTACGAGAGTAAGGTCATAGCTTTTATTTGTTGCAACTAACTGATTTGATATTACTATTAATGACTAATCCTAGTCAATAAACACTTGGTATGTTTCTTCAAAACTGCATGTGATGGAAGGGATGTTGTCTGAGTAGGTGAGTTATTAACTCTACAATTAGGATAATTGCCACCAGTTTGACCAATTATCGACAGGGTAATAAGTCAATCACATTGAGATGAAGGCACGCTATATTCTAAGACATTAAAGAGAACAAGAGTGTGTTTTTTGGGCCAGTGCTATGCACGTGGATTTTTTTTTTATGTCTTCCAAACTTAAAGGTTTGGCTTTATGTAACATTTGGTTATCTGGTTAACAAAGATAAGGTTGTTGAACCTGTAAGGATGGCAATTGGGACAAATTGACAAACCAATCAGTAATGTTTTCTGATATAAGCCTTTTTTTGTTTGTTTAAATTTATAATTTACAGCTTTTATTACACATTTTTATTACATACAATAATTGAATCATTTAAAATAATTTAATAATAAATGAAAATATATAAATAACTAATTAATAATTAATTATAATAATTTGATAATAATAATATTATCAAATAAAATAATAAATATAAAATAATAGCTTTAAATAAAAAGTTAAATTATAAATAAAAAGTGAAACCATACATGCATATATTATACAAAAATATCCAGACCATTTTTTTAACAGTTTATTCTGTAAGTGACATTTAGATTCTTATAAAAATCTGTTTAAATATATATATATATATATTTATTTATCAAAGAATACTAAAAACAAAAATATCAGTTTACACAAAAATATTCCACAGCACAACTAAATAAATGTTTTCTACTGTTTCTAAATAAAGAAAAGTACTAAATCAGCATATAAGAATGATTTCTGAAGGGATCATGTGACACTACGAGGCTGGAGTAAAGATGCTGGAGATCCATTTTACATTATATTTAAATAGAACATCCATTTTAAACTATTATTCAAGATTACGTCTTACTGTATTTTTGATTAAATGAACACATCCTTGGACAGCAAGCAGACTAACCCAGCCTAACGTAAACATCAAATTAAAAATGAATGGGTTTTTAACAATTTGGGTTCAGTTAAAACATTTGCAGGGCCAATAGAAATTTGGACTATGACATACCTAGGAGCTCTGTGCTGCTGTCTCTCATCTCAGACAAAAGCTGCCTGCAAGCGTATGTGTATATATGAAATGAAAACACACATTGGGAATCACAAATCTTCAGGTGTGAGATCATCAGAGACACACGAGACAGACCTGTGCCGTGTTTAGACTGGGTCTAGATGTATCCGCCTGCAGCTGAGGAGGTCCGGCTCTGCCTCGCCCGTGAAGAACCGGACACTTAACCACTTACCAAACAGTACCTCTGAGCTCTGTCTGACACACGAGACACGCTGTACCTGCCGGCAGCACCGGGACAATGACAAGCAACCACAAAGACTCCCATCGCAACATTACAATGGTAACAAATACTGTTAGCTTGAATACTACGTTGGCTTTTATGTAACGTAAGAGTGGGACATTGCCATCAACGCTAGAACATCACATGGCTAAAGACTATTTCTCACTGACGTGCTTGTCCCACTTCTGGGCTACTCAAAGAATGAATGGAGGGTGGATCGTAAACGCCCACAGGTATAAAATCAACACGTCTCCCGGCAGCGCTCACATCCAGACTCTCTAAGTGCTCAGAGTGGGTTTAGTGTTTCAATGACTCATTCTCAATGTGTTTCAACGTCCTCTTCGGTATCACAGACCGATTCATCAGCTCAGCTCCATTCACTGGCTCAAACACAGGTGCGCTTCTGTTGAGACCGAGGGAAATATTCACTTTTCAGTTCTTAAACTTTGTGAGCGAGTGAGTGATTGAGTGAGTAAAACGGGTTTAAATATAAAATTCAATCCCTTATATAAATTAAAAAATGTATAATATAAATTTGAGTTAAAGTAAGGTAAGGATGCACTGATATTAGAATTCTAGGCTGATACTGGTCAATAATTATTTTCATGGTATGGATCATATTAAGATGTGGTAACATTTTAAAATAGGTAACACTTGTTAACTATTTACTAAAATTTTTCCCTCATTGAATTCTTAAGTTGCTGCTTAATAATAGTTAATTAGGTAGTTGTTAAGTTTAGGTAGGATTAGGGATGTAGCACAAAAGGCATTAGTACATGCTTAATTAGCACTAATAAATCGCTAATATTCTAGTAATAAGCAACTAATAGGTGTAACCATAAAATAAAGTGTTACCTAAAACTCTATACAATTTTTTGTAATGAATCAAAACATAAAAAAAATTATAATTTACAGTAAAACAACTAAAACCAGCCATTTTAAATGCTGTAAATGAATTTAGATCTCACAACATTTTAATATACCGTGTGGAATATGGACGCTGTTTTTCCAATTTGATAAGGATTTAATTTAACAGTGATATTAAAGTATTTGTGTAACTTTAGCAGTAATATTATCAAAACAAAAAAAGGAAAAAGAGCATTCACAATCAAATTAAATAAATTAAATTAGGTGTAAAAATAATTGATTTTCCACTTCTATTCAAAAATGAAAGGCAAAGGTTTGTAATGTTTTTTAAATAGGATTGCATTTATTTGACCAAACACACAAAACTACTTCCTGTTCAAGTATAGTTTCAAATGTAATGCATTTAGTCTTATATAGTCACGTGATCTATCAGAAATCCTTCTAAAATGCTGATTTTGTGCTCAAGAAAAATGTTATATTGCTTAGTATTTTTGTGGAATAATTTTTTTCAGCATTCTTTGAATTTGAAATTAACATTAAATTATGATGTCACTATTTTTTTTTTTTTTTAGAACAATTCAATCTTTTTTTCAATCTTACTGACCACAAACTTTTAAATGCTGATGCATAAAAAAAATATCTAAAAAAAAAAAAAAAATGTTTGAATGGTACTGTATGAAATAAAAAAAAACAATCCATCAATGTTGTACAGCAGTGCTGAAAATCTAAATCAAACTACTTGAAGAACAAAAACTGATGACAGATACAATCCGCTTCATCTCCCCTGCAATAAAACACTGGTAACTCTTACCACGAGACGGTTTATGAGCTACATATTTCAATAAAATGATATTAAACTCATAAAAGTAATAACAGCAAGCTCTGTCCATGCAGGTGGCCTCCGTCTGAGTCAGGAGCGGAGTTTAGCAGAACCTCTGGTACACAAAAACAGCGCCCGCGCACATGTAAACACGTGTGCAAACCCCAGCGCACAAAAGTGGCACACACGCTCTGATTTACAGCGGAGTAAACGATTTAAGCTGCACGTCTCGCTCTAACACCTAAACACCTGACAGCCCTCTCATAAATAAGGTTAGCCAGAGCCTCCTGTGTAATTTACACCTACACTATCTCTTAAACTAACATGTAACAGGTTCATCTGCCATATTTCAGCACCACAGGCTGAGAAACCGCCTGGGAAAGATGAATGAGTTGGATGGGCATTAAGAGAGAGAGAAAGAGAGAGAGCGAGTACAAATGTGCAGTTGTGACGGGCCGGGGCGAGCGAACTTCAAAAGCCTACAGCGGATCTGTTTTGGATGTGGAGGCCATGTTGGCTGCATTCAGGCCCGGCGCAGGCTTAGCTGGCGTTCCTGTGAAAGTGCTCCAGGCCTGAGGCGCAGCCGCAATAACGACTGACAGCAAACATCAAGGCCTCATATCTCCCATCATAAATCCTCCCGCCCTCATTCTTCTTCTCTCATGCGGTGAACTGCATCTTTGTCCCATAAGGATGATTTATTTAGGAGAAATCTATAAGGTGCTTCACAGCACGGGGCTCAGCGTAGAAGACGAAGGGAGAAAACCAGACCCCCAAATCAAGGCAAAGCCTGCTTGCCATTTCAACAAGCAAACCTAGTTACGTGGAGAATTAATATGATCCATCTCTCAGAATAAAAACATCTGAATTTGAAAACAACAGCACAGCGCATGATAAACTACCACCGACTGTAATAAAAAGGAAGCTGACTGTAATAAAAAGGAAGTGAACACGCTGAAATTGACACAGAATAAATTATGCCTCCTACAGGCTGACTTTGAAACTGCAGTATGTACAAACACACCAAAACGAGACCAGAGAGACTCTTAAACTTTTTTCTATAGACTACACAAGCTTGTATTTCCCTCAGCTCTGGGACTGTGATACAGTCAAAGGACACTGGATTTATTTTTAAAGTTAAAAAAAAAAGTGTTTATTAGCCTAATTCTTTTTTTTCACAGATTTTCTCATTTAGTCAGTTTTTTTGTTGCGTGCGTTACTGTTTCTAATTGTTTGTGAAAATATCATATATTATTACTTTTCAAAAATACATTTAAGCATTAAAAATGGAATCTTTCAAAAGTTCAGGAAGCTTTCGTAATATTTGTCCATTTAAAAAAAATTGTAAAATTAAAAATAGGGATCTCCTTCAAAGTATAAGAAGCTTAAAATAATTTTGGAAATTAATAAAAAAAAATAATAATACCACAACTACTACTACTACTAATAATAATATTAATCACAATAATAACAGTAATTAATAAACAATAATTAATAATTAATCACAGTAATAATATAGGAGATATTTGTATGTATTTATATGTGTGTATATGTATACACATGTATCTTTAAATAAACTGTAAATTAATCCCTATTTAGTGATTGTTGTTGGACATCATACATTAACATACACCAATAAATAATGTATAATATTAGAGTTTCTGGCAAAATTATATATGAATGGTGATAAATGTAATGGTAATTAAAAAAAAAAAATTATATTAATATTATTATAATATTATTGTATTATATACAATATTATTGTTGTTGTGGGACAGCCTATGTGTATACAGACCAAAAACATCAAATATTATGTTAAAAAGCCACCGTTTGTGGCAAAACACCATACATAGGATCTATAAAATAATAAAACAGTAAGAAGCTTTTTCAATTTATTTTTCCCTTTTTTTATTTCTATTGTGGGAGTTTGTACCAAAATCTTACAGCTGTTTGTGAAATTTACAGACACTCTGTGAGTGAAAATTGTTTCTGCAGCATTTTTTTTTTCAGTGAATCTCAGTTGCTCATAATAACATGCTCCGATAGTCCCCTCCAAGCTCACCAGACGGCCCTACACACCTCTGATTTGCACTCTGCATGTTAATTCCCAGCGTTTTATTGCCAATTTGAAATTTAGCACCATGAAAAATAAGCACAAATGCCAGTGTGGGAAACGTAAATTAACGGATGTGGTTGCTAGGTAACCAAGCACACATCCTGAACGGCAAATTATTAATTCAATACCAAGCGTAAGATTTCCTGGTAATTAATGTTTAGCTGTACATTTTCTGTTACTTACGGTCTGTGTGTGTCTGGTGTGGTTTGATGCAGCCGTTCACGTATGAAACATTGTGACTGAGACGTGTCTCTAAACGCTCTGCCTGTCATCTGTCAGAAATCTGGTCCAACCTGCCTTGTGGTTTGGAAAACTGTGTTTGTGAGAGCTGTACTGTGGGTAACACAATACATATAAAATTACAGCTTGTATATTAAATGTATTATGGAACCTCAGTCAAATTGTAGCAATTTTTTCTGAAGATTTCTCTTAATTTACAGTATTGAAAATATTTATAATAATAAAAATAAAATATTTAAAATATTTTTTAAATATAAAAAAAAAAAAAGGTAAGGTAAAACCTTACATTTTCTGTCATTTAAAAAAGTAATAATAATAATAAAAATAATAATAATAAATAACATTTGTTATATAAGTATTAAATGCTAACATTAGTAAGTATTAAAAGGCACCAAACATATCACCAACTCTGCCAAAGTTGCCATAGTTATATAAATAAAATAAAATAAAATAATAAATAAAATAATAAATAAATAAAATAAAATAAAATAAAATAAAATAACATAAAATAAAATAAAATAAAATAAAACAAAACAAAACAAAACAAAACAAAACAAAACAAAATAAAATACTTTCTGTCCATTTAATAATTAAATTAAATTAAATTGTTCTTTTTGATGACGGCCTGCATGTGTACTTACTAAATGCACAAACATAATGCATTCTCATGGACGTAAAATGCTTTAGGTTCCAGTTTCTCATGATCAGACACTTCCTGTATTCCAACTACTCACAAAAAAACACACAAAAGATGAGGAACGTCATGACTGGATTGACTCCAGCCAGCTCAAACCACAAGACCATCTTGAACGTCTACAGTAAAACTCTCTGCAGCACAAAGGAAAACAGCAGGCCTCCTCACTGGGGTCTCAGTTCTGAGAAGCACAGACTTGGACCAGATATTGTCCGGTTCGATCCAGAACGTCCACCATCTGTAACAGCTGGATGTCAGCCGGTTAAGAGTGAGAACATTTGGAGGAGGTCCATTAAAAACAGGGCCTGAAATTCGGGTTTGAACAAGATTCAAAAATCACAAATTGGACCCTACCGTGCCAGCGTTATCACGTAGATTGACTAAACACAAAATCTCGTAGATGCCAAGACAACACACGTTATTCCCAGACGGAGCATCTGGGCGACTGCGGACCTCCAATCCAGCATCAACAAACAAAGCAAACCCCCAACTCGGGTGGAAATGTTCGGCATCCTCCTCACAAAGGCAAACAAACCTGTGTCTCCCAACATTTTGAGACTAGGTGAGCTATGCTACTTGGTTGGAAGAGAAAGAGACGTTTTTTAACCTACGTGACATTCGAAAACACGCGAGTGCTGAAAACACAGACGCACAGCCAAAGAAAATGATCACTTCGCTTTTCAGCTTCAAAATCCCTGATTTATTAGACTCACCTAAGCCTCTGCAAATTTGAAGAGAAATGGCATTTTGATCCCATGCACTACAATAAGAAGACGACGGGGAAGTGAGAGATTAAAATGACTAGTTATGTCGCTGAATATTGTTTCAACCAGACAAAGGTCAAATAATTATTTGTTCAAGAAAATAAAAGGCTCTCACTTATTACTCAGCAGGCTCACATTCAAAATGTCTGAAATTCATTTTGCTCTCATCTTTTTAACCTGGAATAAGAAAACTGTCATATATTTTTTGAAAATTAAAGCTTTAAAATCACATTGGTACTATTTCTGTGAAGTTGATTTGAAAAGGTGAAATATTTTTAACATTATATGTGACCCTGAACTACAAACGCAGCCCCAAGGTTCATTTAATAATAATGAAAAAAAAAAAAATAATTATTATTATTAATAATAATAATTAAAAATAATAATAAAAAAATATATATATATATCCTTAGCCATGCATTTTACTAATTAATTAAATTATATATATATATATTTACAGTAGGAAATTTTAAAAAGTATCTTTATGGAACATGATATTTACTCAATATCCTAATAATTTTTTGCTATGACTGGTTTTGTTGTCCATGTCACATATACATCGCAGATTATTTTAAATTTATTCTTTACTTATATTTTTAATTTCACATTGACGTTTCAATAATAACCCCGACCCATCACTGTTTAATGTACATCCCCCGTTTATTAAAATGTTTGTATATGAGCATCCTTCCGTGTGACAAAACATAGTATGTCTAAATATTAAGCATCAAAAAGCTTGTTTTCAATTCATTCTTTTTTCATTCCAGCCATTTATTAAGAGGTTTATTTATTTATTTGTGTTTTTGCATATCACATGATTAAGAGATCAATAAAATGAAGGTTAAAACTGACAAGGTTAATAGGAATAATTCTTTTACACCTTTGGAGATGCGCCTCACACTGATCTAAAAGTGCCCTCTGGTGGCCGTTTGTACCACAATACTACAACACAACAACTGAACATTGCCCAGTAATCACTGGGCACTTTTTTAATGGAAAAGCTGCAATCTATAGCTGCAACATCTATAAAACATACATGTTAATTTATTTTTTATTTTTATTCATAATTAATGAATCCATAATTACAGCCTACCTGCTGGTGTTTTGGTTTACTATGGTAATATTATCATATTTGTGATTTAACCATAATGCAACACAACAGCTTCACTTCTTATATAACTGTAGCAAACAAAAATAGATTAGCTATTTTCTATGTCTGTTTCATAGGAAAGACCTTTCAGCACAACACCTATTATATTATTTGAACTCATTTGATATACATTTGAATACAGTTGCTATTGATTCTGACTCCATATTTAAAAACAATCAATATTACTTTCACATACGTAAAGGGGCGTCGTAGTTGGGTGAAAAGTGGGACTAAATTACCAGGACCCCAAGTGGGGGAGGGCCCCTGAGGAGTGACATTTTATTTTCCTTCAAATATAATTTTAAGATCCAAGATAAATGTTGTTAACTAATGTAAATGCTAATATTTGGGGTACATGCATCAGTTGATTGATGTATTAAATGGTGTGGTAGGTAGTTGTGAACCTCGAGCTTACGGGGCCCATGGCCACTGCTAGTGCACAGGGCCCAGAGTTTAGTGCTACGCCCCTGCACTCGTAGCTTGTCACGTTTCACTCATCACACTGAGGAAACTGCCCAAGTTACACATTGTATTAAAAGAATAAAAGAATAAGGTTGTCAGCGCCCTCTGGTGCCCGGCATACACCCGTTTTTTGTTGTCGTTTTCTGTCTGGTGTGATGGATATTTTTATCCTCTTCCATCCTTAATCTTCACATTAATACATTTCTGTGTGTGCTCAAAATGATTTTTCTTTCAACTAAAATCCTGACCATAGTTGCACTGTCCAATAAAATAAACTAAATGATTAAAAAGTATCCCACGTTTTAAAGTATTAGCCTATTTGATGGCATTGTTTTTTTAACAAATATTTATATATATTGCAAAAAGATATAATAATCTCATGGTCATTCTGATTATTTAATTTAGCTTTTTATTTGATAAATATCTATTCTCTGATATTGAATGAATGAATGCATTCTGTGTAATTGTATCACATTAAGACAAGATGATGATTATTTCACTTGCATTACAGATTGAAATAAATGCATGAGTTATTGTGGATAAAAGTTGAATAGATGCCAGAATTACGAACATCAAATGAAAATAGGAGCGCATTACATCCACTGTGGCTATTTACAGGAGTGAACATGCCCTTAAGTACCCAATCTGTCTTCATTCACAAGCTCATAATTCTGTATAGAGCAGCGTTTGGCCTCTGTCCCACCAGTGCCAACTCTGATATAGTAACAGACGTTTGTCAGCGCTCCAATCACACAGCCAGAGGATCTTACTTGTATTTGATCTAACATTTGAGCAGTTTGTAGAAAAACCTCTCTTCTCCAGGTTTAATCTGACGGTGAACAGAACATTATCTTAAATGCAAGTCCGGCTCAGAGGGCCAGAGGGCAGTCAGTCTACAGCAGACACCACACCACATCCACCCCAATGAAAAAACATAGCCTACATAGTTTTAGACACTTAACGCACACATACACCTTTTTTTTTAAAGCCATGTGACTTAAAAAATAATCACACTGTGTGAAAGTGGATTCTGTAGCACAATTTCAAAACGTCACAAAAATATAGTTATAGTTAAATATCAAGAAAGAATTGTTGACAAAAGAAATGTTGCATCAAAATGAGCCATTTAGGCTCTAAACTAAAATCTGCTCATACTGCACGTGATAAACGACATCTGTGATTATTTTTCTAGCACAGGGGTCCTCAAACTCGGGACCACAAGGGGATGCTAGGGGGTCTGCGTAAGCGTTTGAGAATAAAGTAAAAGAAAGACATTTATTTGACATTATGACTGTTTAATTACAGTCAGAAATCAAGAGAATCGTGGCTGATCGTGACAACCTTGTTTTAACAGTAATAAATAAAAGGAAATCAATCAAAAAGTAGGCTATGGTTTCCTTTAAATGGTTTATTTTGACGAGTATAATTAGTGTTAATAAAGCTGACTGTATATACCATAGACACACACACACACACATATATATATATATATATGTGTGTGTGTGTGTGTGTGTGTATATGATATATATACATATGGTTTATAAAACTATTCGGTGTTTATATGACTGACCAAACTTAGGGCTAATTTTACTGTCTTTGTACACAGTAGCGTATTTATAAACGTTATATCCACCAGTCACGTTCCCCACAATACATAAGTCTTAAAAAATGTTAAAAATGATATACACTCACATTAATAGGTGAAGACTGAAGTTATGTACGTGATTATTCCTCTTGACGGCGCCATGTTGAGTCACGTGACCGATCGAAATCTAACCGTCTCGGTGATCTGACTCTTTGAATCTGATCGCAACAAAAACAATCCATTTAGTGGGACACCGATTCATTAGTGACTCTTTTTAGGGGGATCACATTTTTACGCCAGTAGGTGGCAAAAACCAAATCTTTTTGTGTTTTAAACGAGTCATTGAATCGTTTGTTTGAGTCGATCGAAAAGAGTCGTAATAGTATTGATAAATGCTTGTAGTTTTTAAACAAGATTTAAATGATACAATCAGGAAACTGACACTTTTGAGCGTGTATGTTTATGAATTATCTGATAAATAAACACTAAAATATGTAAGTGTAGAACTATGTAACTAACTTAATTCAGTGTTTTTAGCTGAACGGAATAAACGAAGAGTTTATTTCGCAAAAACAGATTTTTCTACATTTTTAACTATTTTTTAAAAATCATATTTTTTATCAATGTTTACCCCAATTAATCTCAATCAGACTGCAGTTGGGTTATTTTAATTCGTTTTAAAAAATAACTAAAATTAACTAAAAACATAATTTTTTAAAAACACAATTTTTGAAATTATTTAAACAAAAACAAAACCGAGCACTTATACAGGAAAGGTCAATTTTAGAAGTGATCATTAAAAAAGAGAAAGATTCATGAGTGTATTGTGTTACACCTCTAATCATTTTATCAGGGTGACTATTTTTTGTCAGTCACTTCCATAAAGTCATACAATAAAGCCTTTGATACTATGATAGGCCTATTGTGTACTCTATGGACGTTTAATATTTAAAACATCTGTGACATTTGTGAAAATAGCTTTGATGCAGTAACCTTTTGGATCAAATCTAGTTTACTTTTGACGACAAACTTTATTTGAAATCAAAATCTGATACAACCCCTCCTGCTCAGGTTTTTAAAAAGAAATGAATTTCACTAAACTACATTGAAAATTAAACAGAAACAGCTTTATTTTCAGTGTGATCTTTTCAGTTATGCATTTTCTCTCAAAGACCGAATCTTCTTGTCCCTGAACATAAGGCCTCTGGCCCCCTGCAGCGCCTGCAGACTCAAAGGGTCCCTCCTTACCTGGATTTATGATGAGGAACCCCAAACAGCAGGAGGTTTCAAAAGCAGCAGTCCTGTGGCCGGCGCAGGCTCCAACAGGGCAGTAAGTGAACCCAGCACTGCCACCCCTCCAGCCCCCTTCATCTCTCTCGGCCAGGCCGCACACACAGGAAATGTCTTTTCTGTTCCCCAGTAAAGGAAAGCTTCTGGTGACCTCGCTGTTGCCAAGGTAACACATCTGCCAAGCATTTTCACATAGTTCGGCATCCCATTTAAAAGCATCTTCCTAAAATCCTTTTGGATCGTTTGTGATGAGACTCTGACCATGCATTCCCTCTAAATGCATTTTGCGATTGACTATGGCTCTTTCATACACACGCCATGGCTCTTAAGGTTTTTTCCTTTCCGCGAGCAGCTAAACGTCAGCCTCACAGTCAGTATCATCAGAGGAACAGATTGCATTTCTCATGTTTAACGTGTTTGTTAAACATTTGGACCCTGTTCCCTTTCCATATGATGTGAATCTATGTAGAAGTCTAAAGGAAACCAGGTGTGGACAAGCTGAGCTCCAGAGGTCAGGAGTGGAAACACGCAACACACATTTTTATGCACCGTTTTCACTGACTGTCTTCTAAGGATTGCTAATCAAATGCAGCATGCTAAAGCGGTTCTTAACACTTCGGAGAACCAGCAATGCAACACACTGGCTCCCAACAAACAAACACAAACCTTTGTGGAAGATAAATGCTTTGTGGAAAAGCTCTCGTTGTCAAGACAGGCGGGAAGGGAGTGTGATATGAGGACAGAGAGAGAGAGCCAGACAGAGATGTCGTCTGCTGGGGAGGCCATTTGCTCAGTTCTCTCATAATTCCTGGATTTACAAGGCCGTTCTGGTTGTATTGCAGAACAAATGGGAAATGCTTTCTTGGAAGGTCTTTCTATTTTTAAAACAATCAGAATGTGTACACTATATAAAGCTGAGTGATACATATGCATACTTTTATCTACAAAACAAAATGCATTCTAACAGAATGTAAAAAAACATTATATATATATAAATTATATATGCATTAAAAAAATGTCATTTTAATTTAGTTTTGTCCTTTACACATTTTTTTCCCCCACAAAATAATATAAATGCACGCCAATAATCCTCCTAACACGTTTACATCCCCATCTTAATATAGTTTTTGATAATCAGTAAATGTTTGCACCTACACACACAATAAAAGTTTGGGGTCAGCAAGATTTTTTAAACATGGTTGCATTTATTTGATCAAAAATACATTATGTAGTTATAAAGTACTTTAACATATTTCTAAAATTAGCATCATTCATCTTTTTATTAATCTTATTACATTCTTATTATTAATATTATCAAAGCTGCATTGATTTGCGATAAGAACCTTCTGTAATATTATAAATGTCTTCACCATCACTTTTGACCACTTAAAGCACCCTTGCTGAATAAAAGTATACATTTCTTTACAAAAAATGCCACTGACCCCTAACTTTTGAATCTATATACTCATAATCTGAAGATTGAGCCATGTGATATTGGTTGAATTCATTTCAACAGGACTATTATAAAGCCAAATTGGATAATTGACTTTTTTATATCTTTGAAGTCCAAATTCCTCCATCGGATTTATGTGGTAAACCAGATCAGGTTGTTTATGAAATTATTTGGAGTTGCATAGCATGCCTGTCCTGAAGGTCAGGGGATTTCACAGAGACTGAATAGAGGAATCCCTGTCTCAAAGATCAGCTCTTTCCTGAAACCCCTATCAGTCATTTTTTGACACTTTACAATTGAGATGCATGTGATGGGCCGGCGTTTCCATCGGACAGATGTGCCCACAGCTCTTTAGTTGGCCAGCTGGGCCGTCCTGCACATGGCTGGACCGTTCTAGCTGCTGGATCACAGAGCTCTCTGTTTCCAGATAACACAGGGTCCTCCGGGGATGCCGTAACTCTAGAAGCTCCATTGTGCCCTGTCACGCTGCCTGTACTGCAGTCGGCACGGAGCTGTCAGTTCAAATGAGTGGCTGCGGGCCAGCGTCTGAACGTGTCTGTCCTGAATGTGAGTGGATTAGCACTCTCCACATCCAGCTCAGCCAGGAAACTCAAGAAGACTTTTAAAGCAAAATAGGCGCCGATACGTCGCCATCATAAATTTGAAAACACATGCTGACCAAAAACAGCCAGAGTAATGCAAAGTGGGCTTCCTAGCCCTAGGGCATGATGGGATGTAGGAGAGGCCAGCAGGTGGGCACTTTTGGCTGACCATAAAGCTTGAGTGAAGAAAACATGGATGCATGTGACTGGCATCTAAGAAATCAACATTATCACAATTAAACAGATAAAATAAGACGGTAATACTTTACTACATAATGCATTATAAAGTACTGTAATGCATCGTAATGCTCCTTTTTAATGATCATGTGACAAATTATAACCACATCACACTACATTATCCATTCAGTGTTAGAGCTAAGAGAGTATAGTGCATTAAAATAAACAACAAACTACCAATTTCATATATTTATATATATATATGAATGAATGAATGTTAGTGCTGTCAAACATCTGAAATGAATCGCAAATAGGTTTTGTTTGCGTATTATATGTGTGTATTCTGTGTGAATTTATTATGCATATATCAATATTATAAAATGATTATACGCATTTACATGTCTATATTTACATTCATATAATTAATATTATAAATATATTTAATATGTAAACATTAAATCATTTTTTTAATTGTAAACAAAAAAATGTAGTTTTTTGGGGATGTGATTAATACATATATATATATGTGTGTGTGTGTGTGTGTGTGTATATATATATATAACTTATTTAATGCATTATTTATGGCTAGTAAAGTTTTTTTGTGAATTTTGTGAATCATTTTAACAATATTTCTAATACATTTAAATATTTTTCTACTCTTTGTTACAGTTTAATACAGTACATTGCATTATAATATGTGACAAATTGACGAATCTACGAATATTATGTAGTTTAACTTTACAATTATTTATGTAAACATATACATTCATAAAGGCTACAAAGAACAATGTTGATGGATTGTGGTAGTAACTTGTGTAGTTATACTGATCTACATGCTCAGAATCGATTCTGATAGCCGTGTGCCAACTAAAAGGTGTTTAATTGCTTCCCTCCAACACGGTGAATACACACAAGTGTGTCATTTCAGAGCAGAAGTGAGACGGTTACTGAGATTAACTGTGCAGTTAGTTCCAACTGCACTGTGATCAGTTTAGGCCTGTGTAAGCATTAAATAACAGTCATCCGAGAAAACTGGGGCAATACTACTAAACGAAAAGCAATTGAAACCTACATTTAGAAGTGAATTTGGCCTACTACGATGAGGCTCTATCAGCAGTGTGGTCAATTTTTATGTTAGAGGAGGTCAGTCGCAACACATTTAAAGAAGGGCGTGCTAAAAATCATAGAAATAAACATATAAATGCAGATGTGTAATTGCAGGGCCGGTGTCATTCTGGCGTAAGAATAATTCCATGCAGTTTAAAAGCTCGAAATAAACATTTTCGCCTAACAAAGGTTTTCGGTCTTTCTCTCTCATCCCCCGTGAAAATTAATTTACGGTCTAATTACAGAACACAGCGCGTGTGGAAGGGACACAAATCAGCCATCGTTAAGAAATGACAGAAAACTGCCATTTTGTAATTGAAGTATAGGTCTGAATCAATATTTAGATGTCCCAGTGGGATACAGAGTGACACAGAGACAAGTACAGCGTACAGAGAATGAGTGTTGTACATTAATAACATCCAAAATAAAAGTACGTATGCTGTGTGTATTCATTACGTATATATATATAAATACACACATGTATATTTCACAAAAATTTATAATTTTTACATATTATATTTATTTTTTATATAAATGATATGAATATAGACATGTAAATATTTTCAAAACATATACTGTATATCCGTGTATTTATAATAAATATACACAGTACACATAGATATATTATCCAAACAAAAACTTTTATTTTGGATGAGATTTATCATTTGACTAATATATATATATATATATATACATATATATTTAATTATTTTAAATATAGAAAAACTTTAATTTTTATAATAGCTAAACAACTATATAAAATTTTACATATTAATAATATGTACTTAAATTTTTATGTTATAATCTAAGTATCACTAATACTGTAATAATTTATATATATAGAAAGAGAGAGAGAGTCTGTCAGAAAAAAGGTCAATTATATACATTTGATCATTGAATATATATTATATATATATTAAATACTAATAACAGTAATAATAATTTTCACAATATATTTTATAATATACTTCATATAAATATATGCATGCATAATAAATGGAATTTCTAACATTAAACACTGGTCACAGGCCGATCATACCCAAATGCAGCACAAATCTTAATGAAAGTGTTAAAATGAATATTTATGATTTAGATGGCCAGATTTTAATAATTAGAATTTCCTTAAGGGATGTAATATTTCAACACTCGTCGTGCGGTGCTGTAAATAATACATACAAAGTAATGCAATGATTTGCTCAAAGCTAATTTTAAAAAGCCCATGAATCAGTTCATAGAGCAATCCACACTGACATCTACTCTGCGCTCATTCAGCTCCCTGCCTCCAAAAGCTCCAGCACCAGAACCGCCCGTTCATAGAGAGCTTTGCTATTAAACGCAGCTCTAATAGGCTTTCTTGCCATGCTGTATCTTCTTCCTCCCGCCGAGCATCTCTGGATAGCAAAGCTTCGCTGTCTGTCGGCCCCTGCCCCACCCTATCTCAGCTTTTACCTCCGGCCTGTTAAAAATGATATCAGCTCGTGGAGGGCGAGCATTAGCATTTGCATTTTATTGGAGGCATGGAGATTTAGAGCAGTGGATACATCAGCTCTGAGCAGACAGAATTAGTTAACAATGCATTATCTGCCTTTTATGGCGGCCATAATTCTCTCACTCCCCCGGCTAGAGAAGAGATGGGGGTGGAGGAGGACTGGACGTAACGCCAGACTGCTCGCTCCACGGTGGGGGCTTCTGGGAGAGGTTGGGCTTTGTTTCTCGATGCTTTAACGCAAAGAGCATCGCTGCGGCATTTCACTTCACGATTCGAACAACAACTCCACGGAGGGCCGATAGGCGTCTCCAAAGGTCACGGCTAACGACGCGACCTTGCGTTCTTAATGACGCCGCACATAATCAGGCACTAAAATTCAGCAGAATCGTGGTGTCATCACGCTTGCGTGTGCAAGCTTTTTAGTTTCGGGAAGGGATCGCATATTGCGCTTACGAGGCCTACAGGACGCCGATCGCTGATCCGAAGGAGGTGGTGGCACTCGAGTGCACTTTATGTGTGAGTTTTGGCCGTTTGGATGATGCTGCAGTGTGGATCGAACACACTGCTGCAGTCTTCCCCCTCCCAAACTCCAGCCCTCCACCACAGCTGTACAGTGGTCCCCTTGACAGTCATCAATTAGAGCTTATGCGCTGCAAAAACCCATCGGACCACATGCATCCCAGAAATCATGCACACAGACTGTATGAGTTTTTTTGCCTCAGCAAACATATTCAAAGCGTGAACTCTTAGCTTACTGGTTAAAATGTTGCTCAGGAAAAGGAAACCCCTACTTGCTGCTCGAAGTTCAACATTGTGGGTTTTGCCATTGGGATTAGTTTGTCCAAAAGTTCAAATTCAACCTTGCGTCACTCAAAAGCTGTGACTGTCTTTGATAGTCTCAGCACTACAATGTACTTTATTTTCTAATTGAGTCAGAAACTCAAGGTTTAGGGTTTCCAGAAACGTTCAACTGTTAGTGTTGAGAACTAGATTCATATGGTACAGGACATTAAAAAAGGCTATGCACTTAACATAGCATTTAGTTATTTCGAATGAATAAATAGCAGCAGCAATGCCATACCCATTTAAAAGAACCGGTTTGTTTGTGTATTTGTAAAGAACATTTTAATCTAAAGAACCTTTGGTGTATTGGAAAGGATCCATGGATTTCTGATTTATTAATGTACAACCACCATTTTTGGTTCCCCAGAGAATTTCTAATTGAACATTTCTTAAAAGAACCACTTATTCTTAGTATTGTGGATTAGAAAGGTTCGATGGACATAAAGCTACTTAATGGAACTATCATGGCCAAAAAAAAAATCTAATAGTTTTATGAGAAACACTATATTGGTTCCTCAGGAATTAATTCTTAAAAGAAAAAATTCTGAGTTGTGAAGGACGTTTTAATAGTCTTTAGAAGCTTTCTCCACTTAAATGAACTTTTTGTGAAATGGAAAGGTTCCACGCTCTCAATGAATGTTTTTTTGTTTGGAGTTTTTTTTGGTTCCATGAAGAACAATCAACATCTGTGGAACCCTTCCATTGGAGTGCAAAAAGCTTATTTAGAATAATAAAAGTTCTCTCACAAAAACAAAAAACATTTGTGCAATGGAAAGGTCCCATGCTAGATGGACCAGTTCTAAACCTGCACAAATTTCTTTTGTCAAAGAATATTTGTAACCCCATTGACTCCCATAGTATTTTTTTCCTACTATGGAAGACAACGGTAACCCAAAACAGCCTAAGAAAATAATGCTTCTATTAAGAACTGATCACTGAGTGGTTCTTCGGGGAACCAAAAATTATTATTCAATGGCATCCCACTTTTTTTATGAATGTTTAAGGTTCTTAATGGAACCATAGATGCCAACAAAGAATCTTTGATTTAGTTCAGGAACTATTAATTTGACGAATCCTAATTCATTCCAACAGTCATTTTGCTCCCGTTTTCAAATGCGACTGCACATACTCTATACTCCATCTCTGATCTTACATTCCTCGAGTCCTGGTGGAACAGAGCGAGTGCGACAGCTCTCCAGCGTTCCATAAAGCATAAATGCAGCCTCTCAGCTATCTGCTGAGACTTCTGCTCCCTGGGGCTGAAAATTTACTAGTGACCTCTGCATTCCATTTCAGAGCTGAACCGCTTCCCCCTTTGGAAAATTCCACTGCCACTGAGGTAGTCTAGAAAACGGTATTACAGGGAGGGGTTACAGCTTAGACGCCACCCCTCTTAAGAGTCTGGACTGTGCGGAGCTGAGGCCATGAAGGAGCTTACAAGCCACATTCACAATAAGGCAAATGTTTTAGAAACAGGATACAAATAGAAAAGAGTGAACTGGAAGTCTATTTAATGGGGCTAAAGCAAATGTGCAGGGCTATGCTACTGTCGTCATCTGTAAGATGTGACTGCACTATTGAATATCTGTGAAATTGAGAATGAGAAGTCTATGGAAAAAATGCATGGCATTCATACAAATGTTCTGCATGAAATTAGTCAAATTGGCATTAAACTGCATCAATACTAGGTCAAAACTGAGAAAAATAAAAATTATTATGAGCTTTCAAATATCTGTGCTCGAGTATCAGTGAATGTAACACATTTATAGGCCAAATATTTAACTTTTAACAAGGATGAAAAGCACAAATACACCAAGGAAGCCTTCTTTGTATTCAGATTCCCTATGCAAGCAGAAACAAGCAGGCAAGGCTTGCTCCATTATGACATCTGCTGGCACACATTAGCACTGCTTGCCAGGTTAAACTAAACATTGCACTAAATGAGATCTAGAAATGTTTTTAAATTAGGTGTTTTCACAAGCATTGCATAGAGAGAAAACTTCATAGTCTCAGCACTACAATGAAATTTATTTTCTTTGACTTGATTTAGAAACTCAAGGTTTAGGGTTTCCAGAAACGTTCAACTGTTAGTGTTGAGAACTAGATTTACTACAGTATGGTACAGGACATTAAAAAAGGCTATGCACTTAACATAGCAAAAGACAACTATTGTTCCACATTTTAAAAACAACTGCTAGTCATGTGTATAAATGATCAGGGAAGGGATGGTCCTTTTGTAATATAACAAAAACCATACCAAAAATGAAAAAACTACACAACATTCAACTCCGTTTAAAAACTTTCCCCCATATCACAAACAACTCAGATGAAACTGTTCTCACTATTCTACTGCGGTCAGTGAACTGCGCCAATACATTTCAAATAAAACAAGCTCTTTTCATTTGGTAAATGATCTCGAAAGAGTAGCTTTTGTTCAGTGGCTTTGCAAAGCACACATAAAGCACTACAGAGCACAAGACTCTAGTATAGGCATGTAACCATGATAAACACCCTTTATTGAGTCAGCTCTAGGTTAAAAAAAGTAATAATAACCGGACATATGAATAAACTACCACGTGAATGAGAACAGTTCTGAGTTCATGAGAATAAACGGGGAATGTGTTCACCAAATCAGCCACAAGAGGGAGCATATCAGTTAAACTTCTGGAGCATTATGGGAGAAGTGTGTAGAAACAGATCAAAACGTCCCATTACACACTCACATGATGACGATTGTCTGCCCTCCAGCAGGCAACAGTGAAAGGTAAGAGGGGAAAAACGGGCCAATTCTTAAAAACGGGGGGACAACATCGATGTCAATGTTCGAAATTTAATATGGGGAAAGCCATAAGTTGTAGTTTATGTGGCAATCCACCCCCCGCCCCCCAAAAAAACTAATTGTGAAATAAAACCACCGCCGTCACGTCTTCACCCAGCGCTTTAGATGTTAAACACACACCCAAACTGATATTTTTAGTCATTTCCAGCAACACTGCCAAATCAACCGTGTGAATGAAAGTTAAAAGTCTGACATGTAAGGGTTTCCATTGTTTCACATCTACACTAGCACACAACACATCATAAGAACATAGTTGTAGGGGCACAAATACACAAATTATGACAAAATAGAAGGAAGATCAGGGAGAGTAAGAGAAGAGAGATCACATTCCACCGCTCTGCTGCAGCCGCCGCTCGCCATGACCTCTCGGTTTGTCTGGTGAGAGATGCTTTTTCGTGAAGGGTGGACGGAGGTTGTCGTGGTGGGCAGTAACCTCCAAAACTCGCTGGCCGTTGTTTTTTACTAAATGGTCCGTTAAAAGTTGGCTGTGAGAGTGTCTTCAGTGTGACAAAGGACACAAGGTTTGGAGGACTCAGCGTCTTTCCTCCTGCCTCTGCCTTTTAAACCGCTGTGGCGCCCTTTTCCTTCTTGTCACCGTCTTCGTGCCAGGTCAGTCGTTCCTCGTAGAAGGCAATGACGATCTGTGGGCACTTGTGATTGGCTTCCTTCGCAAGCACAAGGTCTGCCTCATCAGAGTCCTTCCTGTGGTGGGACATCAGCAACAAAGGAAAGACAAATTTGCATTAAGTGGACAATTGCAGCATTATACATCAGCATTAGCTTCAGGTCTAATTGAAACTGTGTCACATTAAAATCCTCAAATGGACTTAAGTTGTTAGTTAAAGCTTTTTCAAGCCTAAACCGATGTCTAGATGCAAGAAGACAGCACGATTGGCTAACCATCAAATACTAAAGCAGATCAAACCGATCCAACGTCAAGCATTGACTTTGATTGGAAACTATACTGTCATAACCAGGGTTTCTATAACATTTTTGCCAGGTTTAATACTTTAACACCTTTTAAGACCTGCGTAAATAAACCATAGACTATAAGTCCATGCAGAAGAAACATTTACAATTTCAAATTAACTTGTATAACTTGAATTATTTAACTTAATTAAAGGAGCACTCCACTTTTTTGCAAATAGGCTCATTCTCCAACTCCCCCAGAGTTAAAGAGTTGAGTTTTACCATTTACCGCCGATCTCTGGGTGATAGCACTTTTAGCATAGCTTAGCATAGTTCATGGAATCTGATTAGACCAGAAGCAATGTCTGAAAACAACCAGACACTCTTGCTTGCACAGGGACTATTTTTCTCAGGTGCTGCCTGATATATATAGCCTGGAGATTGGCTAAATGGATAAAAAAAAAAAAAAGGTAAAAAAGTGTTCCAATAAAAAGACAGGTTTATCAATACAGAGACCTTAATTAACAATACAGTCATATTTTATCAACAATGTAAGTGCACAATTTGTGGCATTCACTGAGCTTGTAGAAATCCTAACGCCTCTTAGTTTTGACTTTAAATGTGCAGCACTTACATTTAAGTCACAGCCGTATGAAGTTTAATAATTACATTAGGCTGTAAAGCCACACTGTTTCTCAGTCCACAGATGTGAAAGCTCTAAATATAATAATCAAAACTTTTGTTAAGCCAGTAATGGCCTTAAATTTGATCAAACGAAATGTAAGAGTTTTTAAGGCACAATGAATACCCAAAAACATTTTCTACCCTAAGGAGCTATGCATATTTGATTAGAGCTTTATATTAGAAAATGCTACCACAATAGTAATATCTCAAATTTGTAAAATCTGTGAACACTGAAAGTTTTAATGTAACTTTCTATGCAATTACTTATGATTTATTGTATTGCATTACACCATAGTAAAACCAGTAATGTTTGACCAATAGAGCATTTAGGCAAAAGGCAATTAGGATTATATGGTTAATTGCTAAACAAGCTTTACAATGCATCTAAACTAAACAACGCATTTTCTGCCACATGCTATGAAGAAAATATATGCATGAAACAAATCATAAAAGGGACATGCTTATGGACTTGGGGTTTATTATTTTTGTCTGTAGTCTGTCAAAGTGCTCATTTTATGTATGCTAAACTAAAGCTAGCACTTCAGTTAATTTTTGAAAAAAAAAAAAAAATCTCTTTACCTTTATTCCTTTTCCTTTCCAGCTTGTACTATCTGAACAGTACCTGAGGCTGGTATTACAAGCACTTCCTATGTCCATTGCCTCTTTAAAATGAATCGCTTTATGTATTCCCCATCTGTAAGTCGCTTTGGAAAAAAGCATCTGTTAAATGACTAAATGTAAATATACCCTGTACTAGGGCTGCACGATTAACCTTTAATCGCATCGATATCGAGGTTTTAACTCCCGCCATTACCTAACCTCAGGAGTCTGAGGTTTTTTCCCCCGCCTCTGACATTTGAGTGACAAACCTATTAGCCAATCACAATGGTCGAATCTCGCGTTCCTGGCTTGCTGGCCAATTAGAAATGGCAATGTAAACAAGGTTGTATGCAGTGCACCGTGCACAACGTGTACCTCGAATTGTGCCAATAGAAAAAGCTAACTGCGCAGAA
>JAUMHQ010000089.1:17247764-17266867 GCA_032361165.1 Enteromius paludinosus | reverse complement strand
ATGTAGTTTATTTAACCCTCTGTGTCGTAAAAGTAACAACATATTTTATTGATAATTTTAGGTTTTATGCACTTATCGAAGTATTAAATGCAAAAATCGAAAATCGCATCGCAATCGCAATATTTGTCAGAAAAACCGCAATTAGGTTTTTTCTCAAAATCGTGCAGCCCTACCCTGTACAGTTTGTGTGCCAGTCAGGAACTGCATTTATATTTTTTTTACATAAAAAAACACAAGATGAGAAATGCATAAACTGTAAAACAGGCAAATAAATGCCCAATGGAGACTACAATAAATGGCTTTAAATCTACAGGTGCAAATGGGAACAGAATGGTAACAAAACAATAATGGTTGTATAGTCTCACACAGGGCATGAGTGTGAAGGCGAGCAAAGTTGACACAAAGAAACAAGAATGGGGCAGTTTGCATAATTTTTCAACATAATGCCAGGTGTAAATGTGGCCATTGACACTTTTGTCCTAACAACCGTCACGGGTGATCCAATCACAATCAGTCAGTTGAGGCACTTCCCTGATTACTCCTGGTATCAACACGCATCTCCCGTGACCACTTGTGATGAGTTACTTTAACTAGAATATGGTCAGACTTGTGGCCCTGTAAATTGCTCTCGATCTGTTTCACTCACCACTTCATAAGGAACATAAGGTCTCCACAGGAGTCTGTTGCTCCAATAATCTTCTCAGGCTCCAGGCCTCGCTCAAAACCTCTTGCTACAAGGATTTCATCCTAGATAAAACAAAGATGACAAACAAAAATTGGTGTTCATGACAAATCATAAAGGCACTTAACTGTAAACCTTTGATTCTGTCCAAAATACGAATCCATTATGCAACATGATTCTGACAGCAGCCTCTGCAGATGATTCATTTGCGAGCAAGGGATGTAATGCATGTAAAAACTAAATCATTTACATCTTGGATGGATATTCCTTTAAGACAGTAATATAAGAAACATATTTTAGAGGATTTCAACTCTCTGCATGTAATCGCGATATCAGGATGGATATTGCATGGCAACTACAATTTTTTGTTAAGACTACCTCCTTTTTCTTTTTAGGTTTGCTGCCACTCCCGTTCTCTTCTTCTGAGTTTTTCCTCTTGCTGGTGCTGCTGCTACTGTCTTTGGGACGGGCCGAGGAAGAGCCTGTGCTGGAGGGTTTGCTGGTGGGTGTGCTTCCACTGCTTCCCTTTTTATATGTCTTCATGAACTCCGAGATAAGCTCTGGACAGTCTAGGTTCTTCTCTGGTTCCCATGTGTTGTGTTTGCTGCAAAACAATGCATGTTTAATGCATGATAAACTAAAGCCAATGGATGTCCTTATACCATAGATGCACCTTCATGAAGTTTCCATTCGATGACAAAAACTATGGGTGTTATACAAGCTATTTTACTTTATACAAGCTACTTTATCGCAATGTAAATACTTCTGATGTTTTTCAGGTCATGCAATTTAAGACTTTTACATGCATCTTCTTGAGAGGAAACTTTCTTTACTACTACTTTTAACAAAGTACAATAAAGCCTTACTCTGTAAAGCCTTTCCACTTCAAGAAATATTCCACACGGCCCTTCACAACTCGCCTGTCCAAGACCTTCTCCACTACATACTCTTCCTCATCTGAGGAGGCAGCCTCATCATCTTCACGGTTCTGGTTTTTCTTTCCCATGGCTTATTCCAATTGCCTTTCTTATGAGCAAGTGTGACCTGTGTGGCTCCCTGGTCCAGGGGGAGGGGGGAGTGTACCCACTTAAAAAAAAAAAAAAAAAGTTATTAAAGTTAGAAATAGGGCAACCCTTTACTATACAAAGATGGAAGTGTGTTTCAATGTTCAAATGTGTATTCATTTAATGTATATTCAAATATAAACAAACTTCTGACGTCAATTGTCAGATCTGGGTATTAGGTCTTGCGGTGTAAATGTCTAATAAATCTATTGCTGTCAGTTATTAAGCAACACTACTGTCAAATAAACTTGAGAAAGTATTCATTTAATCCATTCATACGTCAAAATCTATGCTAGATAAATTAGTTAGCATTAGTTTATGCAGTGGCACTGCAAATCATGAAATTTCTCTGGTCTTAGTATGAACTATGCTGTATGGTATTAATGTAGACCCTTGTCTAATTCTATTTGCAGCAAAAATACTCGTGAGCTAGGTTACTCTTAACATGACAACAACTAAGGCTGGATAGCATGAGCACGATCTCATAAACTAAGGTTAAACCTTCCTTACCTTAAAAATCAATGCTTATTTTTAGACACTCACCTACAGTGTTATATTGCACGATGTGACTTCCTAAAGTGCAGAGATGATTCCTGGACTACAGCATACACAGCTCCCCTAAACACATACAAAAACAATTCACTAAAACATTGCTGCACATAACCAAAATGTATGTCGTTAAACATGCACATGGAGAAACACATTCAATGCTTTAATAAATAACGGTATGAGGACTCTGACAGAAACAGACACACAAAAGATCAGCATGCCTTTGGATTTGAGACAACATGCATAGTAGCAAAATAAATAAACTTTAAAATGATTAGTAAACATAGCGCACACAGGCTAAAGGAACAACGCTGCATGCCGTCTTTATACACTACATTAAAATCAAGCTGTTATATTGGGATGCGCTCACTATATTCATATTTAATCAACCTTGCACTAGAAATGCGATGCCATGTGTTCTTATCTTACCGTCTTGAAGGATTTTAGCGAGCAAGGCCAAACAACGTGAAAACACCTAACAGCTCTGCACGACTCTCAAGGTTTTCATACTTTAATGTCGCATGCCATATGCGATCTACTTCCCAATGCATTTATTTCAAACTAGAAAACATAATGTGCGTCGTAAACGGATTTAGATGCACTGCTAGCTGCACTGCTAACATTTAGCTAACGTTATAGAAGCCCCATTGATGTTTGCCTCGCTATACGTTCATTTCCAAGTAGAAATAAAACAAAAACATTGAGAGAGCAATACAATAGGGCATCATTGCATGCGTTAGCGGGTGTTGTGTTTGTGTAGGGCACAAGCTCAACTAGCCAATGCGTGTAAAAAATAACAATAAACAAGGAGCACAGACAGACACACAGGGGCACATGATAGTAAGCTAATACAGCACAATTAGCATACATGCTCCACTTCTTCCTTCGGTTCTCTGTATCAAACCACAGCAAGCAATGCATTCGTGTGTGTTATTTGAATATTATCATCGCGCTCGCTAGTGAGCCTTTGCTTAGCAACAGCGCGGGCCGAGCAGAACAGATTTCACCTGATCCTATCATGTTAAAGCGTAACACTGACGGGCTAAATCATTTCCAGTGCAAGGAGGGCATACGACAGCGCATTCGGACGTCAACGAAGACGACTACTGTATACTTACTGATATATTTTTCGATGTTTTCTTATTCGTGTTGGATAATGAGGCTGAGGCGGCGGCGGCTTTTTCCCTGCACACTGGAGTTTGCTGCCTCTCGCGCGTGCATCCGTCCATTGGCACGTCCAGCCAATCAGCGTGAGCCTGAGCGAACCGCTCTCGCGCCAAAAACGGACTCACGCGCATACAATGGGATGCGCAGGCGTCACACGACAACCAAAACCACGCACTTTCCTGAATGTTTTAGTACTTTTGTCAAATCTATATTAAAAAAAAAACAACGACACATATTTCCATGTAGGATGCACGAATGCCTTTAAATAAGGGATGAAAGCTGCGTGAATAAAACGATAACTTGTAAATAATATCTTTTAATACGCATTTTAATGGGTTTTTGCTTTAAAAAGCGCATTTTTTTTAATGAATGAGAAAGATATATAAACGGCTCTGAACGCTCGGTTCCAGGGATTGACTTGGGTTTCAGCCAATCAGGTATCGTCTAAACTCAAAACAAAAGCGTTCGCGGGAAGCGTAAACCAATCAGCGCCTGCAGTAGGAGGGGACTGTATTTGTGCAAGCTATTTATGGTATCTCTCCATTTCTCAGTGTGTGTCTCACCGACAAGCGTGTGGCGTAGCACGGACAGAAATAGTCGGTAGGATGTCCAAAGAGGTAGGTTGGTTTTTAACAACGTAGATCGTTGTGCTTTTACGAGAAACGTTTTAAGCAGCAGTTCTCATGTTCTGAGCGTTTTCCGCTTTAACTCCAATATTATTCGTGGCTCTTTGTTAATGCAAATAGCGTGTTCGGCCGCCATTTTAACTCTTGTGCTAAGCACACATAGGCCGCGTGTTTGCACTGAAGGTCGTGTTCTCCAAAACCGTGGTTGCTTTGTCTAAATTCTTCACTGGGAATATCTGTGACGGTTTATATTAATTCACAATCTCTAATGTTTTACTAGAACAAATGTACCGTTGGTAAATATTCCGTTTTGCGCGGCACCAACATGGCGGAGGTGTTCGATCACCTCCCCCCGCAAACAGCCTGTTGTAGAGATTAACGACGCTTTGCGCATGAACAAACTGTTTAATTAACGTTATTCGCTGCAGAATAATAGTGCCAGAAGCACTCGGATTCAGTGTTACATTATCATTGGTTATTATTTTCAGGGCCAACCACGTGAGCCAGAGCAGCTGCGGAAGCTCTTCATCGGGGGGCTCAGCTTTGAAACCACAGACGATAGTTTACGGGCGCATTTTGAACAATGGGGCACCTTAACGGATTGTGTGGTGAGTTCCTTTTAGCTTGCTTGGCTACAACAATCTACAACATGGATCGTGTCTTTGCATAATCCAACACTGAGTACTGTGCATCTTAAAGGTGTGTTGTAACCAATAGGATTTAATAAACCCTTGTGCTGTTGTAGGTGATGAAAGATCCAAACACCAAGCGCTCCAGGGGCTTTGGGTTTGTCACTTATTCCGGCGTGACTGAAGTGGATGCTGCTATGGATGCACGGCCCCACAAGGTCGACGGTAGGCTTGTGGAGCCCAAGCGAGCCGTGTCTCGAGAGGTGAGTTTCAACACCCCAACTTTTGTAATTAAAGACTTGTGTACTTATGCAAATGCTTAATTGCTGGGGGTTGTCTTTAAGGACTCCAACAAGCCATTTGCTCACACAACTGTGAAGAAGATCTTTGTGGGTGGCATTAAAGACGACACAGAGGAAAACCATCTTCGTGACTATTTTAAAGAGTTTGGCAAAATTGAGGCCATTGAGATAATGGTTGACCACAAGACTGGAAACAAAAGGGGCTTTGCCTTTGTTACGTTCGATGACCATGACTCCGTTGATCGTATCGTCAGTAAGTGCCATCTGTTCAAGTACCTTTTTTTTTTTTTTTTTATCTTAATATTATTGGACTTTATAAGTAACACTTGTGTCTCCTCTCTCTCTCTCTCTTTAGTTCAAAAATACCACACTGTGAATGGGCACAACTGTGAAGTCAGAAAAGCTCTGTCGAAGCAAGAGATGCAAAACACTAGCATGAACATGAGAGGTAAGTTGGTGTTCAAGTTATGTGGTTTGTTTTTAAATGAACTTGAATGTGTTAAAAGGATTTTCAAACCATCTGTAGGCCGTGGTGGTGGCAGCGGCGGCGGAGGAGGTGGTGGAAACTTCAACAGATATGGCAACAATGGTGGCGGCTACAACAATGACTTCGGTGGTGGTAGTGGCGGCGGCGGCAACCGCGATGGCTATTTTGGAAGAGGTATGTGCCGAAGTGGACGTTGAAATGGAGCTGGGTGGTATTGCGTGCTGTACAGTAGGCAACTTTCGAGGTGCATCGAGACCGAATGCATGGTTTTAGGACGACTACGGTTTTGCTCCACTACTGTATATAGCATGCGACACCGCCCAGCCCTACTTTGTATTTTGATTGCTGAGTTTATGGACTGTTTTCTCAACCCTTTTCAGGAGGCAGAGGTGGTGGAGGCGGCGGTGGTGGTGGTTATGGAGGTGACTGCTACAATAATGGATTTGGTGGTGGAGATGGTATGTAGTGGTTTGTAATTTCATAAACCAACAGTTTAGAAAAATGTTTCTGTGGTTAATGTGAAGTAATTTGGTCCTGTTTTCTTTAGGTAATTATGGCGGTGGCCCTGGTAACTATGGTGGAAACCGTGGATATGGAGGTGGCAGTGGAGGAGGAGGACATGGTTATGGCAACCAGAGTGGCGGTTATGGTGGTGGTGGTGGCGGCGGTGGTGGCTATAATGACAATTACAATAACGGCAATGGGAACTTTGGAGGTGGTGAGTAGATGCCAGTCTGAATTCTGAACTTCCATACTAATGACTTGCAGCTAACTATTTTATTTATTTTTTTCAAATATAGGCAACTTTGGAGGAAGCGGAAGTGGTGGTAACTACAATGACTTTGGTAGCTATAACAACCAGCAGTCCAATTATGGTCCCATGAAAGGGAACTTTGGAGGCAGCGGAGGAGGAGGAAGAAACAGTGGCCCATATGGTGGTGAGTTCTTCATAATGGCGTTTTATGCTTTCCTTTTTGGTTTTAAGTGATCTCTTATAAGAGACTTGAATCCTAACTGACGTGACCTCTGTTTTAGGTGGCTATGGTGGTGGATCTAGTGGTGGATATGGAGGCGGCTCTGGTGGTAGACGGTTTTAAGCTCAGAAAGGTTGGTTTCAAATTTTGCCTACTTATAAAATAGACTTGGAGGTTTACAGGTTAATCCCAATACGTTAGTCTTGGACTGAATACTCATTGCTATACTGTAACCTTGCTGTACATCTGGTGTAGAAACAAACCTCAGGTAGTGTGCAGCTTAACATTTGTTGTTCATATTATTCAACAGGACTGAGTGCTTTAGGAGAGGAGAGCGAGAGAAGTGACAGGGCAGATGCAGGTTTACATCCCTAGATCTGCTCAGCCAAACAGGTGTGGCAGATTTACAGCTGCCACCAGAAGAAGTGTACAGTAGCGCTATCATGTGTGGGACATCATGAATTTGTCATCATGCAGACTTATTTTATATTGTCTATGGAAAAAGCATTCCAATGAGGTTTTATGTAGAACTACTTTCAGTCTCTATGGTTTTGATTTTTATGTAACCAAATCAAGGTGAAATAAAAACATCCTTTTTGTTTCGTTTTTTTAAAAGGTGTGCGTTTTAGTCATTTGTGTTCCGGGGGTTTTAGCGTAGTACACTTAATGGGAGCCTCTATGAGCCTTTTTAGTAGAAGGTAAACAAGCCTGTTATTGGCTCTTTGGGGGTTTAAATGTAAGCGTAAACACAACTGGCTCAAGGCATAGGCTGTTTAATGTAACTGCCTAGAGTAGTGTGGTTGCGTATCGGTCTAGCCATGGGAGCAGGCTGAGAAAGGACTAGCAAGATCATCGCCCTGTGAAGAAGCAGAGAGCAGGGAGTACAGGGCGCCACTCAAAGACTAGCAGGCAGCGCTTTTATTACTCCTGTAGGTAAGAACAGACTTCTCCACTACCGCTGGTAACTGTATAACACTTTTATTAGCAGAAGCTGTACAGTTAATGTGAACTTCCCATTCAGTGTTGTGTATATTACAGGGGAAGTAACTGCAGTCAGCATAGTACACAAGATATTGTAAAACTTGAACCCTTTTAATGCATGCCCATGTGGGGTTTATTATTATTTGCATCTTCTGTATTTAACGTGCTGACCATGTTATTCTTTTTCAGGATCTGATGAGTGAAGCCATCTCTTGAAATAAGGCATTTATCTGTCTAAACTGGTGAAGTGATAAAAGGTACTTGCTCTAGTAATGCAGTATTTTATCCCATTTACGATTATTGTAAATCTCAAACCTGTCCTCTCTTCCAGGACCAAAATGCAGCTGAAGAGATTTTTTTTATTTTTATTACCTGTTTTTACCTTTTTTACAAATAAAACTTTTAATGCTACAGCTGATTTGTGTCTTGTGTAGGTTCAAAGCATGTGTTGTACATAATACTGATTCTTGCAACCCTTGCAGCATAGCCCATGAGAGTTTGGAAGTGTCTTAAGCTCTTTATCATTCCTAGTAATTCTGTCCTAAACTTCTTTGGCTAAAAAAAATTTACTGCAAGTGAGATTGTAAGAAATGATTAATCAAAAGTCTGTTCAAGACGAGTTATTGTAATTCATTGGTCGAAGTGTAGGCCCGTCATGTATTTAGCTATCCATCTATGGGTGACTTGCACCACAAAACACAAGTTCATTCACCCTCCAGTGCTGTATTCCGAGGCACCAAGTAAATATTGCCGTCATTAGTTTGTTGTAGTGAATACTCATCAACTGAATAAGGGTGTCCCTCCTCATCACGTAGCTGTGAAAACACTTGAGTGTAAAGATCTGAGAGCCGACATTTGATAATGGCTAGGTTTTGCTGAAACTCCAATCTCTCTCTGGTTAAATGTTCCCTTTGGGCTCTTAGCTGTCCCAACTCGCTTTCTAAATGCACAATGTTCTCCAGCTTTCGCTTGCGGCAGTTCTGCGCTGCAACTTTGTTCTTCCCTCGTCTGCGAATATCCCTCACGAGTGCTAGCTGAGAGTCGTTCAACGTGAACTGGGTTAAGAGCTCATTGAAGTCATCCACTGGTAGGTTTACAATCTTGTCCAGCGAGAACGGGATTTTGAGAGCGAGGGCTCGCCGCTCATCTCTGCTCAGGGGTACGGGAACACTGCTCAGCTTCGGTTTTGGGTACATGGATTGATATGAACCCAGTCTTGTTAAACCTGAGCTGTTCAGCTGTAGATCATGCAAGGCTGTGGGTAAAACCGGTTGCTTCACTGATCCAATTGGTTGGTAAGTCTGCGGGTTGATGGGTTGCATATTTGCAGCTGTGGGAAAAGAAGTTCCAGGGTATGAACTGTAGGACTGCTGGTAGTCAACTGACCCGAGCAAACTCGGCCGCATGCGACAGTGCTCCCCAATACTTTCGCTTTCGGTGTAGCCCATCGTACCATCTGCGGGTAAGTACGAAGGTACTCCATGCACCACATTCTCAGGTGAGGCAAGCGGTGGGCTTGAACCAAGCGACAAACCGGAATCTGACTCGATATCATCAGCCTGTTTGACTTGTCCTGTGCAATGAAGGTTGATAACGCCATCTTTTGCAATACCATGACCACGTGTCGTCATGTTCATGTGCTCCAAAAGAGTCATGAGAGGAGGATGAAGAGCTTGCGTATTCGCAAGCATTCTGGAGGAGCCGGGAACAGGGAGGCTGTAGTGCATATCCATGTGTGGGTTTAAACGCTGATAGGGTGGCATCATTTCAGGGTATGCATTTTCATAAACAGCAGCAGGATGGGCATCACAAGTGGCTGGAATGGATTCTGGCTGCGGCTGACTCATCCCGAACCCCCCTTGAGAAACCATGGGCTCCATGGACAGGTATGGAATAGCTTCAAAGGGATTCTCATTGGGTACCTCAAACTCCTGTGACAAACAAATACATATTTCAATAACAAGAACTCCCAAGTTTCACTCGCACTCGACCTTGGAGGTTATTCAAATCTAACACTTTTACAATAAAACTCTAGTTAAGTGAAGGTTTGCAGTTGATTTGTGGTTGGTTGTATTCAGTCACCAGCTCAGGACCAGCCCACCTGGGTGAATGTGCCACCCGTAGCTTATGCAGGTCTTACTTAGGAGCGCTCAGGTTTCATGTCGAAACAGATGGTCATTGTGCTATGCAGGGGGCTGTCGGCAATATACAGCACTCACCCTCTTTCTCTGTCTGCCTTTATCCTCACATCACTCAATTGGCCCATTGTTGCAGATCGTAGCTCAATGTGTGTTTACAGAGGATTCAGCATTAGAAAAATGTTATAAGGCCACCATTTCTTGAGGACTGGCTGTGTCCTACCATGAAATAATCAGGTTTTCTTGAGTTTTGACGTGTGCGTGTAAAAGAGCAAGTTTAGTGGGGTGTTCCAGTGTACTGACCTGAAGTTCTGTGATGGCCATCAGTTCCTGCCAGGCCAAGTCCATATCCAAATGCTGGGGGGAACGATGTGTCCGGAATCCAGTGACATTGGTGGACATTGACACGTCCCCATGCAGTCTTCCAGGGTTTGTCAGTCCCTTAAAATTAATACAGTATGCAAACATGTTTATTATTTTTATTATGTAAATGTATTTATTATTGTATTATTAACAACAGTATATAAACCTGAATAACATTATTTTAATGTCTTTTAATATTTTTAAAACTATGCAACACACACATATATAAATATAAATACAGGGTGGGCCATTTATATGGATACAAATGTCCACCATGGTCACCACCCATCTCATATACAGTACTTACCCCCTCACATATACTAATGTGCCACAAACAGGAAGTTAATATCACCAACCATTACCATTTTATTAAGGTGTATCCATTTCATTTTTTATTTTTGTATATTATTATTAAAGTATACTGTTAAATACCTGCTAAGTTTAGTTTAGTAAAGGAGTAATTTATCACTGGGAAAGCTGAGTTATATTATAGTTTTTCTTCATAAAGATACTGACCTCACAGCTGATCCTCAGGGGAAGTGCACTGTTGATTGCTGAACACATTCAGGAAAGACCCCTGATGCAGTGAATCAGTCTAAAACAGTGAAAGTGATCAGTCACATTTTGTATGTTGTCAGACATGAAAATCACTTTTAGTTAAAAAATAAAGACGAAAAATATACACAAACAATGTAAGTGTTGGACATAACTGGTGATATAGGTCAGCTGTGACCAACAATCTTAGGACCAAATTTAGTCGGAGTTGACCACATTTTCATCTACACACCCTTAAACGGAGGGTGATGTCACTCTGAATCTTAACCTTCAGAATATATCTTGTTTAAACAATTTCCCATGTGATCCAAATGTCATTTTGTGTCACAGGACATGAAGTTTCTTTGCACTGGATTTGTCCTATCGGCTGGCTTTGCGAACAGTAATGTCAACCCTTGATAAGACAATCTTTTGGGAGCCAGCCTGTTCTCCAGTAAACGAAGGCAGGGGCCTAACCACAGAGACCAGAATGTCAGGAAGACTTTCTCAGCACACTCCCTCTTGTCAAAAATAAATGAAGTAATCTATTTGATACTTAATATACCTTCTGATTACTACCAAGTTCAATTTTATTTAGCTGTTTCATTGTAAAACAAATCAAGCTTGTGCTTCAGCTGTTGGTTAGCTTTCATTGGTGAAAAAAACAACTGCTTTAAACATTGATATATATATATATATATGAATATATTGTGGGTTCCTGTTAAATTGGACACTATATGCAGCTACACAAACAATAATTTTGCATTTGAATGTCATTATTCTGCTTGCAAGTGTACCAATCTTTTGAACTGTAATTTAATTGAATGTAATTTAGTACAATTTAATATTATTCGAAAGCAATCTTTAGCTAGCTGTAAAAATAAAAGGCACTGCCTGATTGAAGTGTCAGATACAAGTTTGACAGGACATAGCAGCAACATAACATCTAATGGTTTGGCATTTCGTGCGGTAAAATATTTAACAAAACATGTCTTTCCTTTTGTCGTATTGAGGGTAAAAAACATGTATCCTGCTTTTACCGCGGTGTCTAGCTTATTTCCTTTGACTAGTTTCTGAAATTGTTAGGGGACAGGGCTGTGGGACCGGCCTCTGAAGTTTCAACATCAGCTGTGGTACAAACCACTGTACCAGTGTGCACGAGTCAACAATAAGCAAGAAAAATTCAAAATGATACTGTAATATTACTGTATTTACCATATATTTAACTCGATTTGCCTCTCTTTTTAAACATTACTCTATTGCAATATTTATGATAATCCAAAAGTTACTGCGGTAGCGTTTAATGAAAACTGTCCAAACTACATTTTTCAATTCATGTTTTTTACATTTTATTTTTTACATTTAATTTGTTTTTTTTTTCAAGCTAAATTTACAAACCCTTCATATTTTATGGAAAAAGTAATATAGTCAATTAGTATTGTATTTAAAGTATTTAACATATAATACAACTTTAGTCTTGTGATACAATAACTGTAAACTGCTTCTGAACCAAAAATTGTTCACACTCTTTACATTTAATATGTCCTTAGTTCTGAAAAAAAGTTTTTATGACTAGAACTGAGTTATAAACTTGAATGACTAGAAGTATAACTCATTTAGATTCTTTCAAATTTGATAGCGAACCAGAATTGTACAATATGTCAACGACTGGCATATTTACAGACGAAACCTTACAACAAACCCTCAAAGAAGATGAAATGGCAAACTGTACCTTATTAGCATGTCCTTAAGCACTAAGCTCAGATGAAAAAGTCTTCAGAATGTCATATTCACAATATCCTGAGAGCACTAACCGCTGACCCCTGTGCTGAAGTGCAGAGTGAAAGAGTTTGCTGCATGCTCTTAGTTTTGAACTACAAGTGTGCATGCGCTCAACCTGTCTTTCTCTCTCATTCAGTCGTTCTCCCACTCACCCTGTCTGCTTTTGGCTGTCACTCACACAGATGGGATGGGTCTATGGGCGATGCAAGCAGGTTTCCTGTAAAGCACCCACACATTTTGCCCTCCTAAATGCAACACTTGCACTTTAATAAGTTTAAATTATATTTCACATGAAAAAAGGGCAAGTGGTTATGCCACAAATGTATATGCACAAAGTCCGATACTGTGGACTTCCTAGACAAAATATAGACTCGGACCCTTCTGCTTGTGGTTTATGGACAGGTTATTCACATCCTCAGCTTTGGTGTGTATGTGTCCTAAAATCTATCACTTAAAAATCACACTTCCTTAATAAGAGCTGAAGACCTGAGTTGTTGATGTGAAGGAAAGCCACCGTGAGGGATGTGGTTTGAGCGCAGACGCTTCCAGCAGGCGCACCTGGAGTTAAATCTGGGATTGCTTTGCGGAGGAGGGGCTGTTTTCCGACTTGCTTTAGTAGGGATGGAATGTACACCTTCAACAGGTAAGAAAGGCCACATTGTTCCTGTATCTGCCGCTCAACCACAGACAGCGAGCAAAAGCGGGGGGCAGGGGGACGGGAGGGTGGAAGAGCGTGTCTTACATTGCAAGTGACCATTCGAGTCTTTGCTGAAGTACCTCCGTAGTCCAACACACACGGAACAATCAGCGTGATTGTTCAGACATAATTGTCAGGTGAGGTGAAAGGATGTGTTTTCCTTGTTCATTTGAAGTGCTTAATTTTATTTGACCCATGCCTTATCGGGTTACACTCACCTTCCATAATACAGCACTTAAAGAGCGTTCAGACGCATGATGGTCCACAATCATTAAAAAAACAATGACTTCTGGTGGAGAAATCGAATTTTTAACACAGTCTCACGACCAATTCTTATATATTTTCAACACAGTCGAAAATACAGTTCGTACGAGGTCCCAAATTCGTACTAATTCGTACGACCTCACTTGTATTTGTCTAAAACCCCGGGACGGGTAGGTTTAGGGGCGGGGTTAGGTTTAGGTTATCGTACAACTTCATACGAATTGCCAACTCGTAAAATACGTACGATTTAGAAGAAATCGTATGAATTCATACGCGTGAGGTCGTACGAATTAGCCACCTCGTAAAATATGTACAAATTGCTGTGAGATCAGGTTGGTATTTTAGTAGGTGGCTAATTCGTACAAGTTCGTATGACCTTACTCGTACAATTTTGTACAATTTGTTTAAACCCCAGTGACTCGCAACTCGTAAAATACTTACGAATTACGAAATGTCATGAGATCGGACTGAAATTTCCTGTTATTAATACTTATAATAATAATAATATTACCATTTTGGTTCCCCAAAGAGCGCTACAGTGAACAGTTCTTAAAATAACCATTTTTCTTAGAGTGAAGAATATTTAAAAAATCTAAAGAACCACAGTGAGGAACCTTACACTCTTAAAGCTCCTTATTAGCATCTATGAAGAACCTTTCGCATCCATGGAATCCTTCCATGTCACAAAAAGGTTCTTTAAAGTGGAAATCAATTCTTCGGATTCTAAAAAATGTTCTTCACACTAATCAAAAATCGACAATTTAAGAACTGTTGATTGAAAGGATCATCAGAGAACCTAAAATGGTTATTCTTTGGCACTGCTGCAAAAACCTCTTATTTGTTTGATGTTTACAGTTCTTCTTGGAACTACAGATGCCAAAAAAGTACCTTTATTTTTAAGAGAGTATAAAAACATTTTCAGCAAAATAATATTTTAGATATCACTTCTAAAATATTATAACATAATAATCTACAGAATCTTTTGTACAATGGAAAGGTGATTCATGGCACCATCAATGTACAGTCATTTTAAGAGTGTAGAATAATCATTTTTGGTTCCCCAGAGAACACTAATTTTATTTTTAATTCTAAAGAACCTTCCACTATTTGAAGAGTCTCTCACACAGTGGATAGCGGATGTTAAAGGTGCTTCATGGAACCATCAATGCCATTAAGGGTAGCAACATAACAGACGCCCAATGGTGCGGTTACAAAGAGTAAGTTATGACTAAAAACTGTTTATCAAAGCTCATGATAGTGGTGTGCCAGTGGTTTTCTAGATACTTGTTCGTGCTCGTCGTTTACGATGCGGTGTTTTCATTTCCATGCGTTAATATGTTTGTATGTAAATGCACCATAATGATGGACGTAGGTGGCTGACACCGTCCAAGAGGTGGGCGCCTGCCAGGAACCAGAGAGACGGGACTTCCCAAGCCTTGATTCCTAGCACCCACCCACCCACCCGACTTAACCACCTACAAACACACACATGAAAACAGCCTGCTATTACATACACCACAATGGTTTGGGATTTGGTGTGCTCCAAACTAAACAGCAGTTCTGACTCTCTCCACACATAGTTCAGGTCATCCAGTCGCTCGCACAGTCCTGTATCTCACTGCTGTGTAACCTTTTTTGTTATTTTCAACTCTTTTTTTCTTGCCATTTATTGTTTCATTTTACATGTTAGCTTGTATTTTTGTATTCATTACGCCCTCTGCCACGTTGTGGGATCGTGATGCTTTTAACCCTCTATGGTTTGACCACAGGAAGTGAAACAGCTCCTTGACACCAATCTGACCCATCCAACTATTCTTATTCTTTCTGCTTCCCATAGGTAGGACCCAAACTCACAGGATTTACTTTAGAAGCATCAGAACATGTCATTTTTTTGTTGTTTTTTTTGGCACAACTCAGTGGTTTGTAAAGGAAGTAATTTCCTTAAATTAGCAGTACAGCTGTTTTCAACATTGAGAAGTAGCACGAAATGTTTCTTGAACAAATCATCATATTAAAATTAAATTACAAAATCTTAATGCATTAAATGACCCCAAACCTTTGAACAGTTCTGCGTGTATAAATATAAATATTTTCAATCAAAGTGTCATTAACCACAAGTAAACATGAGAACACGCTTTCAATTACACGGAAAACCCTCACAAGCTACTTATGATGAGAGCATATGTGTCTTTGGTTTGTGGTCCAATGGGAAAATTCACCAAAGCCTGCTGCTGGGAAAAGTGGAAAATTTGTGTATGAGTAATCAGGAGTAATGTAATTTTATCCGATGCAAAATCTATATACACTATTAAATACATGCCTTAAATCCACTTAATTCAGCACAACTACAAGACCTTGAAATATTAAAGGCAAAGAAAATGTTTTATGCAAAATGCGAAAGATTCCAATTTCTATATGTCAGACTTCCTCGTTTACGTCCATTTTTGGACTCGTACTGCACTGTATATGCTACATTGTGAAATAGAGGAGGCCGGGTGAAATAAAGTATACAGCGATACTGTACACAGCACCCCTCAACCACCGTCTCAAGCCAGAAACCACAACAGTTAGCATGAGCACCTAGAAAAGCCTTTATCAGCACTCAGCAGAGCTTCCGCTACCCAACATCCCCTTTCCCCCGCTCTCCTCTCTCCTTCTGCAGCCACAGGCTCCAACCACAAGGGCAGCGCTGCTCTCACACACCCATAGCCACAACACTGGGAAACCCACGGGATACAGACACACTGCCATCTCAGGCCGGCGTGATGATGATCATGTCCATCACTGCCCTTCTGATACTGTGTGAAACAGATGAGTGGACACGTACTTTGCTGTGACCGCACAGATAAAGATTGTAGTTGTGAAAGATGTCCGATTATCTTTTTATCTGAAGCACTATTGAGACACAGTTGCTCTGTGCAATGATACTGTGGGTGCCGGTTCCTCATTTGGAGTTCGTCAGGTGTAACGATTGTTTGGTGACAAATATTCTCCTAAACTGAGTTCTGAGAAGATCAGCTCTGTTGCAAATATTTCTACTGTACATTTGACCGGATGAACCGTAAATGCAGTGATATTTCAGGAGTACTACTAATAATTTATTATATTGTTAGTTTATACAGAAATAATCATAATTCAGTAATAATAATCAGCCACTGAACACTGCAGGCCATATGAATGTAATAAAACGCAACATGGCTCAAAGCAAGTACAACATGCTCTAAATGACTGCAAATATAAACACACAGATCTACTGTAAGCACACGCATATGAAATACTTCACACACTGCCAAATATATAAATGAGTCAAAAAGGGGATTTGAAGAATCAAATCAATAAAGGTGTAAGATTTGAATTAGAATGCGTCCTATTCAATCTGATATTTAGAATAAAGCCTCGTACATGCATTTTTACCATTAAATGCAGAAGAAATGTCACCCAGTGTAACAATAGTTTGTATACCAAAAATGATATTAAGGCATATATAAAACAAGAATAATCAGATTACATTAAAAAAAGTTATTGTTAAAGTAATTGTTATTTTAAGTCTTGTCTTTGCCAATATCCTTCATATTGCCTTATTTTTAAGATTGTTGTTTTTTTTAATCAAATTCAGTACAATTACGTATTTTTTTTATTTATATATATATATATATATATATATATATATTTTTTTTTTAGTAAATACATGTCAGAATAGGCATGTTATTTTATTTAACATTTAACATTTTTATCTTTTATACTTTTTTCCATATATATATATAAATTTACACAAACTAAATTAACTATATGTACTGTATATATACAGCATTGGAGGTAGTACTAGTAATAGTAACTAAAGTAACACATTACTTTTAAATTTACAAGAAAATATCTGAGTTACTTTTTCTAATATGCAACACAAGCTGATTTATTTACGGACACCTCTCCCGTCCCGTGTGGGGAGAAATTGCGAAGGAGGCACAGAGGTACTTCCTTCAGCCTGAGGCTTATGAATTTCATTTTTGGTCTGAAAGGGCCTTTACAGTTGCCAAAAAATATAATAATTATTATTATTTATTTATTTCACAATCTTATTAAACAACTAATAAGCAGGCCACGCTCAGGTGACAAAAAAGTAATTATTAACATAATGTAAAAGTACCCATAAAAAGTAAGTCAATTTGTTTCTTTTTTTATGGAGTCGCACAATATTATAATGGCTTAACAATAAAATCAGTAGTTTTAAACAGTAGTACTCATAGTAAATTAGGAAAATGATCATATTTGAGCAGCATTATGAAGGGAAATTCTCATGCTGTGGGTAACATTATAACCATAACTGAAAAAAAAGTAGCCTGCACCAAGGAGACACATACTGTATCCTCTCTGATATAACATAGGGTTATTTCGAAATGCTCTTCGTGGTGAAGTTGTGAAAACCCTGTGTTTCATTGTGAAACTCGCTGGTGAGCCTCCTTACTGTAGAAGCATATAAAGAAAGTCTTTCTTCACAATACTAACTACTCCTTGCATCGAGACTCAGTTTCTGATGTCGGTGTAGCTGCTGTAGTAAAGCGCTGTGAGCCGAGCGCAGGGAAAACCCCTGTTAGGATTAGTTTTCACAGTGGTGCTTCCCAGAAAAAGTGACCAGTGTAATTATGATGCCCAGTTGTAGGAGGATCTCTTAAATTATCGCAGACAAAAAAAAAAAAAAAACAACCAAAAAAACAGGACAGGCTGGAAGCATATGCAATTTTAAAGAGGACTTGTGTCATTGAGGCCAGTGTGTCATTCACGGAGGGCAAACAGATTCCAAACCCAATCAGTTCCCAATCAGGATCCCAATCACTCATTATCTTTGACTAAGCGTCTGCTTATGAAAGCCAGAGCTTTACTTTTTTTTCCATTGCTGAAAGCAAGATGAAGTCATTAGGTACAGTGTTGACTTTAGTGAGTCGCCTTTAGTAATGCTACTTTGTAAAAAGGAGTTTTGTTTTTAAATTATATATATATATGTATATATATATATAATTTTTTTTCAAGTATCAGCTAAATGCAGATGTAAACAGACTCAAAAGGTGAGGAGGTGTCAGGAGAAAAAAACAACAACAATTAATGTCCTTATAAGAAGACTGAAAATCTAATAGATACAAATCAGACCAAAAACTGGATGCCAAAAGCAAAGCTTGAGGAACATACAGAAAAAAACATCACACTAGTTAAATGAGTTTTTCAGTATTCAGGATTGTTTGTTTTTTTCGCTATCTAAAAGTTGTCTGCTGAATGCATAATGTGTTTTTCTATCCTGTAATAACATGACATTTAACTAGATGGGTTCAGAGTATATTTAACTCTGTTTTATTTTGATATTTATACTTCAGCCTAGGCCGATATGTCATATTGCATGTTTGCACTCAACACCTGCCAATGTTTAATAAATAAAAATGGCTATGGTTCACCAGGTTGTGCCTCAGACACTCAAACTAGATATTTTTGATTCTTTGCTAGTGAAAGGAGATCTTCAGTTTTTTCTAAGCATTAAATATCGCTGTCAGCGCATAAAAAGCATCTGCAAAGTTACAATGCTCAAAGTTCAATGCAACGTGACATAATTTCTTTCTAAGAAATTACTGTTCACGGTCTAAAAAAAAGAAGAAGAAGAAAAAATCAACCACCCCTTCAATTAACATTTTCACTCATGAATTCAGTTGTTGTGGCTGTTTTGCATTGGGTTTTTTTATTAAATATGTATAATAAATGAGAACATTTACTTGGCTCTTAAAACTAGCTAAACCTGTATTGACACACACACACACACATGTTGGTTTTTGTGATTTATGAGGACTCTCCATAGACGTAATGATATTTATACCGTACAAACT
>JAUMHQ010000089.1:17233500-17245710 GCA_032361165.1 Enteromius paludinosus | reverse complement strand
TAAAACCGTTTCTGGGCATTTTTGCCCCTTACCTAAGCTACATACCTTCTATGTACATATCAGAGAACAATTTAAAACATTCTCTCAATGCATTCTATGGTACCTTTAATTTATCAAAAATACAGTAATATTGTCTAATATTATGACAATTTAAAAGTAGAAGAATTTATTCCTGTGATCAGATCTGTGATCCAGTCTTCAGCGTCACATCCTTTAGAAATCATCTGGGGATTTCTAATTATTATCAGTGCTGATAATACCCATGCTGCTAAATATTTTGATGAAAATAATTACGTTTATAAATGTTTTTACTGTCACTTTTGATCAGTTCAAAAATAAAAAAGTTTGTCGTTCCAAACCCGTAAGACCTTTGTTCATCTTCAGAACACAGATTAGGATATTTTTGATGATCTCAATGAACCATCTATCCCTCCATAGACAGCAACACTACTGAAATGAGGAACATAGTAAAACAGTCCAAGTTTTGCGACGTTACGAGAATACAATTTTTTTGTGCAAAGAAAACAAAAATAATATCAACCATTCTTCTCTTCTGACTTATGTCTTCCATCATTTTAGAGAGCATCACAACGCATGCGTATTTTTGTTCTCTTTGCACAAAAAAAGTATTCTCCTAACTGAAGTTGAGCTGCTGATGTCAAATGGACTGTATTGCTGTCTATGGAAGATCAGATAGCTCTGATTTCTGAAGATCAACAAAATTCTTCTGGGTTTGGAACGACATGAGGGTGATTTTTGGGTGAACTAACCCTTTTAAAGAATTATTTTTAATTAAAATAATATAATATTCTTTCCCAAAAAAAATCTTACTGTCCCCAAACCAGTAAATTTATTCAATGTATTAATATTGTCAATAGTATTATTTTTTTATTATTTAGTATAAATAAATAAATATTATGTGTGCATTTTTTAAAATATTTTATTTTAAAAAAATTTAATTAAATTGGGCCCACACAGAATCAACAGCTTAAGTATTGCACATACATTCTCATCATTCATAAAATATAAATCAACAGCTTGTTTAATTAATTGATTGATTATTCTAGATGGCGTTAATGCTTTCAGCTACTAATACGACTGTAGTACTCTTATCTCTAATTAAAACTTGTTTTATGATGTTGAAATACCCCAATCCAGTAGCCCAGACAGTAGAGTATGGTGCTAGCAACACCCAGATCATGGGTTCGATTCCAAACGAAATGAATGTAGTGATAAAATAAGTCTGCCACATTCCACAGATTCTTCCCTCAAAGTATCACAGAAAAGTCTATAGATTCCTGCTGGGCCTAGACATCGGCCATTGAAAACCCACTGCGACCACATAGGTTTGATTCTGGCGCATGTTATTTCCTGATCCAGTTCCTCCCTCTTGTCCACATCCTTTCCTGTTTTCTCTGCACTCTCTCTATCAATAAAAGTGGGCCAAAAAGCGTTTTCTAAAACGGAAACGAGTCTAAAACTCACTTTGCTTTGGTTGCAGCACTGATCGCTCATTGATTGTCTGTTTTACAGCGTGATCCTGGAGAGCGACCCGCAGCAGGTGGTTCACCGTGTCGCTCTGAGGGTAACTACTTCCTGTTCTCCTCTATTGACTTTCATGACGCTGTTGTAAATGTTAATCTGCTTAGTATTTGTTGGCTCTGCTTCATCTCTCATGCTCTGACGCCACCGATGAGCATTATGGTCCTGCTAGGCAGCTATTAAGTTTGATTTCCAATAATCGTGCATGTGTGCGACCGAAAGCAAGCCAGCTAATGTCATCTCTCTCTCTCTCTCGTGTCATTTCAGGGTGATGACGTGCCACTGACAGAACAGACAGTCACTCAGGTGAGAGCAGCCGATGCACTTTCAGCGGCACCTGTCGCCATCACTGTCGCTTATGTTTTATAGTGGCTCGGTGATTTACCCATGATTCATTTAGGAAATGAGTCCGCGGTGGTCTGGTTTCACAGCTCCCACATTAAGAACGTTTCATCCCGCCGCCGCTAACCCGGCTTTCCTGGTTCCCGCGTGTGTCTGCCGCATGTAAACATGATGGCTAATTATTGGCGGCTGTCTGCCAGCGATGGCTCCCCGTGGCTGCCGTACTCGTGAGTGCGGACTGATTAATGTTCTCATTTAAGAGGCCCTGCGACAGGCTGCCTGTATGGCTTTCGTGTCTGTGATTAATGGCTGTCTCTTCGTCTTCCCCGCTATACGGTTATACTTTGCCTCGCCTCGTGCAAATTAAGATGATGAATTAATTCCTGGATGTTTTGCTGCACCTGCATTACTCGATTGCAGGGTTCCCTTCAATGTTATCGCCGTCGTATGACTGGTTTGGGTTTTGCTTTTTCACTCGTTTTAGTGTTTTTTGCAAAAAAGGAAATTAATTCCTCAAGGATGCATTCAAAATGAATCAAAAGTGACTTTTTTAGTGTTACAGAATATTTGTATTTTTAAAAAATGCTGTTGTTTTTAACTTTCTATTCAAAGTATCCCAAAAAAAATTACAGAAATGTTAGACAGCACACCTCTTTTGTTTCTTGAGCAGTAAATCAGCAAATCTGAATGATTTCTGAAGGATCATGTGACACCGAAGACTGGAAATTCAGCTTTGCATCACAAGAATGAATTGCATTTCGAATAGAAAACAGTTCTTTTACATACTTAAAACCTATTTTTGATCAAATAAATGCAAGCTTGGTTAGCATGAGATTTTTCATACTGCATACATTTGAATGATTTCTCCCTTTCTTCTGGTTTTAGTATTTAAAAGAAAATAAATTAATGCGAGTAATCTCAGTTTGATGCTTTTAGGCCACACTGTATATTAAATATGCTAGTAGTTCGCCTTGAATTGTTCTTGTTTTTTCGACCATAAAGCTGCATCCTGATGAATGCATGTCTTTTAAGAAAAATGATGGCATTAATGAGTCAAGAACACAAACACGTTAAAATGCAATTACCTGTTGTAGCTTTGGAGACAAGTGAGGTTTTTTGGGAGTGGTTTGGTCTATCCGTCCTCTTTGAGTGATTGGATTTGCTGAAGAGGAACACAAAACACTTCAAATAAATGATTCTGAGGCTGGCAATTCATTCTAATTAAATGTGACTAATTATTTGGCATAGCCTAATTTAAAACATCAAGTTTGAAAAAATTGGCAGAACTCTCATATATTCCTTCATAAGATTCTAATGACACCTCAGATTAATTATAGCAACCATTATAAGTGGATTTCAAGAAGCTCCCAGTAATGTTTCTTCTACTTAATACTTGACATCTAAAAAATTAATAGTTCGGATGACATGAGATTCCAGTTCAATTCTTTTTCCTTACATTTTTATATTTTATATATATATATATACACTACAAAAAAAAGGGAACACCAAAATAACACATCTTAGATCTGAATGAATGAAATATTCTTATTAAATACTTTGTTCTTTACATAGTTGAATGTGCTAAAAAAGATCAAAGGAAATCAAATTTATTAACCCATGAAGGTCTGGATTTGGAGTCACACTACAGTGGAAAAACACACTACAGGCTCATCCAACTTTGATGTAATGTCCTTAAAACAAGTCAAAATGAGGCTCAGTAGTGTGTGTGCCTGTATGACCTCCCTACAACACCTGGGCACGCTCCTGATGAGGTGGAGGATGGTCTCCTGAGGGATCTCCTCCCAGACCTGGACTAAACGTGGCATTGGTGGATGGAGCGAGACATTATGTCCCAGATGTGCTTAATTGGATTCAGGTCTGGGGAACGTGCGGGCCAGTCCATAGCATCAATGCCTTCGTCTTGCAGCAACACACTCCAGCCACATGAGGTCTAGCATTGGCTTGCATTAGGAGGAACCCAAGGCCAACCACATCGGCATATGGTCTCACAAGGTGTCTGAGGATCTCATCTAGGTACCTAATGGCAGTCAGGCTACCTCTGGTGAGCACATGGAGGGCTGTGCGCCCCTCCAAAGAAATGCCACCCCACACCATTACTGACCATGACACATGCACATTTGTGGCCTGCTGGAAGTCATTTTTGCAGGGCTCTGGCAGTGCTCCTCCTTTTCCTCCTTGCACAAAGGTGGAGGTAGAGGCCCTGCTGCTGGGTTGTTACCCTCCTACGGCCTCCTCCACATCTCCTGATGTACTGGCCTGTCTCCTGGTAGCGCCTCCATGCTCTGGACACTACGCTGACAGACACAGCAAACCTTCTTGACACAGCTCGCATTGATGTGCCATCCTGGACGAGCTGCTCTACCTGAGCCACTTGTGTGGGGTGTAGACTCCGTCTCATGCTATCACTAGAGTGAAAGCACCGCCAGCATTCAAAAGTGACCAAAACATCAGCCAGAAAGCATAGGAGCTCAGAAGTGGTCATCTCCTGCAGAACCACACTTTATTAGGGGTGTCTTGCTAATTTACACATAATTTCCACCTGCTGTCTATTCCATTCACACAACAGCATGCACATAATTGTGTAAATAGAATACTTTTTTAAATGTATTTATTAGTAATCTTGTACTTAATTTTGAAATCGATGCGTTCTAACTCTTTGAGTTCTAACTGGATGTTTGTGTTTTTTGTAGGTGCTACAGTCAGCTAAGGAGCAGATCAAATGGTCTCTTCTCCGATAGGATACTGGTCTCATTCCTGAACTGAGACGAGGAGAATGAATACGATTCAACCACTTTCCATCACTACTGTCCTATCTGCCCTTTTCTCCTCGAGTGTTTTCTTGACTGTTAAAGTGCATATCCACTGAAAACGACTTCTAGTGTTTCTCTCACCCGAAGATAAGACCAAGAACACGAGCATTTCAAAAGAATGTCAAGGCAGGAGGAAGAAGCTGGAATATTGTCTTGGCGGGACTTTCTTTTTGGGGAGAGGTATCGGGTGTGTTTTTTTTTTGTTGATAATCCCATTCCAGTAAGCGCTTGAATATATGGCTGGTTTTGTGAATGATATCACTGTTATACTGTGAGATTTTCATTACGATTCATGTACATTCCAGTGGTTGATCTTGTTCTCTGTTCTTCCCTCTGACCCTTGTTTTGATTGAAGTAAAGAAACGGCTTCATTCTAGTTGTGCTGTGGTGTGTTTTCCTCCTTTTGGATACTGTTTGGTTTGCGGCAGTGACGTTTACTTTGCCAATATTTTGAGGTTACTTTGTTTACTGTTTTAAGTCAGACATCACTGTTATTACTGCTCACATGTATAGGGTTAGAAACTCTTGTCTGAGCACTATATATGTTACCTCCCTAGCAATACGCTAAAAACCATTCCAAACGCTGACAAGCTATTTCATTATCCTGATTTTCAATTCTGAATTGGGAAACATGACTCTAGGTTATTAAAATATTACACACATTCAACCTTTGAAGTTAAAACGTACCATTTTGGCGTCCGTATGAAATTAAATTTACAAAAGTGATTTTATATGCATAAAAAGCATGTTAGGTAACACAATAAGGCTTATTAGCAAACATGAACTAAGAATGAACAAAGCAGTTAATGTGAATTTCAGCATTTACTAATGCTTTATTAGTAAGTGGTGTTAACATTAGTTAATGCAATGTGAACTAACATGAATAAACAATTTTTTATTAACATTAACAAAAAAAAGTAAATAAAATGTAACTAGACACAATGTAATACATGAAGATTTTTTTAAGCTGTATTAAACTTTTATTTTCTGATGCTTGAAAACCCCTTTTTAAATAAAAAACACACACATATATATATATATATATATATATATATAGTATATGATTTCTAATTGTACTGCCTGTTTAGCCTTCTATTCTATTCTATTCTAAAAGTGACTCAAAGTCGATCCAAGTGCGCCCTCTGCTGGTTTGGGATGAGACACGCTGTCCTGAGGCTGAACTGCACTGAGCATTTACTACATTGCTTAAACTTCCTTTTTGTTGCCCTATTATGTTTCCAAGGTACATTTCACTCTATTATGCATGTAAAAGTACAAGTGTTTTTAATACATGCACAACTGTGAGGTTAATTTTAGGTTTTTCCTCTAAATTAATTGTCAATTTCGATTTGGTTGTAAATTACATGCAGCATATGGCAGAAATAGGTCCTAAAGCAGCCAGTTATTAAAAAATCTGCAACTGCTAACAATGCATTAGGAAAGTGTTTATTCCACTAAATATTCTGAAATAAAAATCGATTGTTGCTAAAAACCCACATTTACTGTGTGTGTGTGTGTGTGTGTGTGTGTGTGAGAGAGAGAGAGAGAGAGAGAGAGACGCAAAATGCTGCAAGGTTTGACAGCTTCGCATGCCTGCTTGTTCTCTGGTGGATTCCTCCCCTTGTCTCTCATTTTAATGCAAATGAAAGGTTCCCCTGGAGAAATGGTTGTAAAAATAGAAGTATATCATATGCATGCCTCGGAATCATACCTAGGACACAGTTATCACACGGGGGGCGGAGACGAGACATGTGCAATCTCAGGGGTCACCGTGACCAATGCTTTGAACGAGTTCACTAAGATTTTATCAGGCTACATGCAAAAAGCCAATGCAATGGCTGTGTCTGAAACCGAAGGAGCAGCCCACTCAGCCGGTGACTTAGGAAAGCATATTTCTGTTTTCAGTTACCACATCCGGGACCCTAATGGCTCTTCTAATGATCTACAGCAAATTAAAGAGAGCTTTAGACATAACCAGACATAAAGCAAATATTAGGAATGAGTGACTTTTCTTCTTTCTGTTACATCAGACACCATTTTTATTCTTTCCACCAACCACCGAACCATCAAGAGCAAATATAATACTATCAAGTAAATATTAAATGCCTTCAATGGCTGTAGAAATGGAATCATAAGCAGAAAAAGGCATTCATAATAAATAAGTTTACTTCTTTTACTTTTGTTTTCATTTTCATTTTAGTTATTTGGTTGTGTGTTTTTGGCATTTTAATTAGTTTTTCTTTTAATATGTCTATATAGTTTTTATGAGCTATTAGACTTTAGTTTCAAAAATAATTATAAAATTTTACTTATTTAACTAAAAAAAAAAAAAGAGAGAAACATGTTGGCAACTAGCTGGAATAAAATACATTTTTGTTACATTTATGAATTGGTGCATTTATTTTTATTCCAGGTGATGTTTATTATTTTTTTTCCAAATATTAAAGATGCTTTTTCAGTTAATGACAAAATAATCTTGCTTTAAACTGTATTTCATTAGACACCAATTCCTTCAAGCAAAAAAACCCCAACCTAACAGGTTTCATGAATGAAGTCAAGTGAGGATGAGAGATTATCAAGCAAATACTTAATAATACTTGACAGAAATAGCATCAAAAATTGGCAAAAATAAATATATATATATTTTTTTGTTTTGTTTTGTTTTGTTTTGTTGAAAAGTCACATTTTAATAGTTGTTCTATTATCTCTCGCAGATTCATCTTCATTCACAAAAAAAAAATGAATGTGGCTTCTATCCTGACTAAGATTCTCCTGATCTGCACTGCAGAAGCTGGAATGGAAACGGCTCTTCAGCGGCTTTGAGTGAAGGTTACAAAAGTTCACCTTCATGTGGGATATGCAGTTGTAATGAGAGACAGGTTTAGGACAGGACTTGTTTAGGCCAGTCTGCCTCCATAACAAACAGCTGCAGACGGAGAACTTCCTTGGCCCTGGTCCAGCACATCTCCTCAACCGTCTAACCCTCTCTATCCTCCTTTTTAATAATGCTTTGGCATCCATATGAAAGTAGTTGGGAAAGTTTCCTTTGTCTCGGCTGATATACCAAAGCGTGCTTTTTCGAGGAATGAAACATGACGTTGGCCCCTGAGCGCCCCACCCTCCCGGAGGGAGTTCCCTAACCCTGTCTTCTCGCCGGCGTCTTATCTCCAAAGCATGAGAGCCTTCAGCGCCAAATTTATTTGACCAATTGAGTTAAGTAGCTCTTTCATTATGAGGTCATTCATTATGATTCATTAGCGGATGGGTAAGAGTCGCAGATAAAACCTCAGAGTCTCGTTCATCTGTGTGTTATGAAGTGTACAACATGCTCCCATTGAAGTGCTGCTGGACAGTGGAACAAGGTTTTTAATATATTATCACACACAATAAAGGATAAAGAGCAAAGGGTAATCAAGAGACAGTGTGCAATGCTTGAAAGGACATTGTGTTTGTAGTCAACTAACTTTAAAGGTAAAGTGTGCCTTTTTTGAACAGAGACAGTTATAAGTAAGCTGGAGCTGTGTTGGTTTCGTACCCAAAAGGGCAAACGCTGCTACTCTGTGGTGTAGTAAAAACATTGCTCTGTTTGTTTGAGCTGAGGAGGTCTGAAATACCTGGAGAAAGCTATCCATTAACAGTCTGCATTTCAATGGCAAATACAATTCCATTTTGCTTGGCATGTTCTTAACCAGTCTGAAAATGTAATCAAATGACCGATTACTCCTTTTAAACGTAATCAAGTTACTGTTCTGATTACTTCCTTTCAAAAGTAATTAGTTACTAGTTACATGACTTTTTTTCTCCATAAAATTGATGAAAATCCAGTATGCACCATCCCGATAAATATTAGTTGCAGCATCAACATTCACAAAACACTGCTATTTGTAATTAAAGCAAGCGGCTGCGTGCATGGTTTGACAAAGGGGCTGCATTTCTAATGTCTAAAAGACAGCACAGTTCATCACAGTCTCACAAATCTCTGTTATAACGCAATAAACACATGCATAATGAATCTTCCATAATGTCTGTAATTGGTGTGTTATAATGAAAAATATGTGTGAAAAATAGATATTGCATGCTTCTATTTCTATTTTGCGGGTGTCCCATGAATGATTTTATTCTCCTGCATCCCGCACACAAGCGTCTACCCGTGACACACACACACACACACACACACACACACACACATCACAAATGCTGATCGATTCTATTCTGATCTGATTCAAACAGCCAAGTAATGCAACAGTGATGCATAGCGACCTCGGCTTAGTAACTATACTCTAATTACTGTTTTGGAAATTATAACACGTTAAATTACTGTTCTTTACCCTTTGTGAAATATGTGAGGTGAGTCACAGTTAGGAGAGATGACAGAAGTTTTTGTGCAGATTGCAAAAGGGCAGGTGTTGAGATAAGAGTACTGTGTGACCCCAGCAAGGCAGAAATCAGGGCCAAGTTTGACCTCTGTTTTCCATCTATGCGCCTAACATGGCTGAGGCTCATGAGGCCTTTCATCTGGATATTCTACCTACAGGCAACCGATGAATGTCTTTCATCGACTAATTACAGTGGCACGGCTGTAAAAAGGCAAAAAAGTAATTTATATTAATTATAGAGGAATGAGCATAATAGACTGAAACAGCGCGGCTTGACACGCTGTACAAAACACGCAGTAAAATTGTCAGAGGCGTGTGGACTAGAGGCCTGTAATTGATAGATGCTGTATGTGTGTGTGTGTGTGTGTGTGTGTGTAGTTGTAGTAGCTAACGGGTGCAGCAGTCGATAAATTATCATCATCTGCAAGCTTCCAGTCTCTATGTCACCGAATGAGTATTCCAGACGCGCGCCTTTTCAAGAGAATCTGCACGCTTATTGCAATCAGAGTCATTTTCTGTTCTCAGGTGAAGGGGAGGGCGACACAAAAGCGTCAGTGTTTCGTATTAATCATGCATGCAGCTCAGGGCCGAAGCTGAGCAAACAGCTCGCCTGCGATAAATGTAGCTAAATTACGGCGTGCTCTCGGAACAGGCGAATTTAGACAGGCCAAATTCATCAATAGGCCATAGAAAATGGCTGGGAATAGAGGACGGGTAATGCACGAATGCATTCGGACGCAACCACCACAGGCCGAGATAAGAGCGCTGCTGCTCGCCGTCGCAACGCTCCCGCAAGCGGAAACGCCCCCATACGGCCTGATGTGTTTTATGGCGCCTCTCGCCCTCACGGGGCCTGTTTATGGATTCCCGTCGAATAGAAAACCATTTCACCTTGGAGGCAGAGACGGCCAAAATCAACAGCAATGCCACAGCTTTTGCTGATCCAGTAGTATTTCAACAAGCTATTCTACGCGGTGTAAAAATAACATCTTCTTTGCAATAAGTCATCTGTCTCCCGAAATCATCAGAAGCTGTCGATTTTGAAGATACGCGAAAAGTCCTTCGGATAAATCTGGCATCCGCGTGCACTAAAAGTCAAACCCTGTTCGTATTCATTTCATAATTGCACAATATTTATTCAAGAGCACATTAAGCGTTTCAAACGTGCCACTCGGAAAGCCTGAGATGTTATTCCTCTGGCTGGGTAAGAGTACACCTTATTTTCATATCACATGACGGAGAGTTTAAAAACACATAAATTCAAGCGAAGGCACGCTACATTTATCAGCCAGGCAGTTGGATATGTCCACAAGCCTGTTTAGACATTTCTATTTTCGATTCGCCTGCGCCATTAGTCACTGAATTTGGCCGTGGTCCGCCGTTGAAAACGGGGGCTGTCGATCTGAGCTGGAGATGTTTGTGGAGTTGAAGCTGCAGCCTGTTGACATTTTAAGAGAGGGGGCCCTTCTTTCCCTTCCCTGTGATTTAGAACGAGACCCAAATCCCCGAAGAGTCCGTCCTGCTGCGTTACATCTGCACACGAACACTCACGTCCATGTGTGTGAGAACATCTGGTCTGCACCCTTGGAGCAACGTGGAAAGGCCCGCAGGTCATTGCTACACACACTCCGACGTGTTTCGCGCTCGTTTTTATGCCATATCGTATAAAGAAGCGTTTGAGGTTTGCGCTTGACAAGCTATTTCAAATGGGCCGAATGTGTATAATGAGTGTCGTGAACTGAAATAATCGTGACAGTGGCGGTGATTAAGACAGTGATGTAATTGTGGAGTGTATTTCACTTCTGTTGTAGACACTCAATGTCACACAGCAATGGTAGCAATTAAGCTTTATGACGTTTTTGCAGCGCGCTTCCGTTCGCGCCTTCGCTCTCTCTTGTGGTCGTGTTTGGTCTTGTTCCACTCGAGTTTTCACGGCTCAACGCTTACAAAACACTTTGATTTTTTAGCCATTATGGGTTTCAGAAATGATTCTTTGGGTAACCAAAGCAACATTTTTGCATGCTTTAGCTCTAAGCGCTCGGCTTTCCCCCTCCCTCCTTCCATCTTTCCACCTCTCCCTCTCTCTCATATATACTTTCTTTCCCCCCTCACCCTAGTGGATTCCCCATCTGCACCACAGCGCCCGTTAACAGACGCTCGCCTGACAGATTTACCGTCGCCGTCCCACCATTGGCTGCCAGCGTGACAGAGTTGATTTAATGCTCGTTTCTGATTGGTCCGTGAGCGACAGGCAAATTTACGGCCGTGCTGTGATTCGACGCTGGCTGTCTTTGATGTGAGTTACAGCTCTGTTGCTTATGGGACACAGAAACGGTGTCAGGTTTCAATCGTAAAACCCTCTCCCCAAGGGAAGAAGCAGGGAGTGCTCGACATTCCTGACGTCATGAGAGCAAGAGGAGGAGGAGAGAAAGAGAGAGAGCGCGCGGATGATTTGTAGCTGCAGTCATTTTCACTCACACAGGCCTGCTGCAGTTTCTTTGTGGAATGTGTTCACATACAACTCTCCAACTCCAAAATAATATCCTGTTTCAACACCCGACGCTCAAAGAAAGCATCTCATATGCGAGGCAAAAATGCGGACTATCCGAATAGCCGATTCGTCTCAATCAACGCACATCAGAAATGCAAACACGACTGTCATCACCCTATCCCATTTCTGTTGGGTTGATGTTTGTCTACGATAAATTTGTGTCCCGCCACTGATAACCACATAATTCTCATGGTTAAGTCCTCGCCGTGTGATTTTCTGATAAACGAGGCATTTAGTTTAAAAAAAGTTTATTTTTTTATTTTTGCATAATTTCACTAGCTATTATGACAGTGTAGTACAACTTTAGTACTTTTTTAAGAAGAAAATATATGGCTTCGACAATGGTGGTTGCCAGGGCGTTGCTATGTCGTTTCATGTAGTGCTGTCAAATGATTACGCATCCACAAAATGTTTTTGCTTATATAATATATAAAGTTAAAGAGTGTATACTGTATATATATTCGCGTCAGGTACTGATCACACTGTCGAGACTTATTTCTGCGATAACTACCGGCTGCCTGCACATTATCCCGCTTATTACACGGCTACTTGCCACATAAGGAAAAAA
>JAUMHQ010000089.1:17192253-17229105 GCA_032361165.1 Enteromius paludinosus | reverse complement strand
ATATCATTAAATAATAAATAAATAAATAATAAATAAATAATAAATAAATAAATATTACAGTAAAAAATAAATATTATTACTATTTAAAATAATAATAATATATTTTAATATGTAATTTACTCCTGTGATGCAAAGTTGAGTTTTCAACAAAAGTTTGATGATCCTTCAGAAATCATTCTAATATGCTTATTTGCTCAAGAGACATTTATTAACTATACTTATATAACTATAATTATTATAATATTTTTGTGGAAACATTGTTTCCTTTTTCTCAGGATTCTGAAAATAAAAAAATGTAAAATAAAAATATTTTGTTACATTATAAATGTCCTTACTTTAGCTTTAATGATTGTAATGCATTTTCATTTTCATGGAGGTGATATGAAATGATAACCCTGCAAACTGTGGTTTAACCCTGGTTCGATACTAACTACTGCTAGAAGGTGGCCTTTCATGGCAGTATTTGACGGCATTGTGATGTTGATACAGCAGAAAACACAGGAGATGCTGTATCTGTGTGACTTCTTTCCCTTCATTAAACCCAAAAGCAGTCAGAGAATAACATGAGGGTGTCATTTATCATTTCTCAACTTCCTGTTTGCTCTGTGTGAGGGCTGCAGAAGTGCTGAAAGGAAACTAATTGTGCCGTTGCACATAAAAGTGAAATTTTCACATGAATATGCATGAACTATTTGGACAGAAAAGTAGGTCAAAGAATGTGTTGTGAATTCCCCGGCCTGCCATCAGCAGTCAGTGACAGTCATTCTTTTTGGGAACACATGGGGAGAAAAAAAAAAAGACAAGCCGGTTAATTAATCTTCATCAGTTCCAAGTAAGGCTGTATTTTGTTCTAACTCGCTTGTTTTTGTATCTTTAATAAAAAAAAACCTACTAAGTCTAAGTCAGCAAAATGTATAAAAAGTTAAATTTCTATAACAAAAAATTTAATTATTGGACACATTTATACATCAATTACGGTGATGTTTGAATCCGAAATTATTACACTTATAAATAAATTAATACTTTAATAATTAAAGCATTAAATTGATTCAAAGTGGCATTAAAATGTCACAAAATATTTCAATTTGAAAAAAAAAATTCAGCTTTGCATCACAGGAATGAATTACATTTTAAAATATACTCAAATAGGCAACAGTTGTTTTAAATTGCAATAATATTTCACAATATTACTGCTTTAACTATTATTATTTTATCAAATAAATGCAGTCTTGGTGAGGCTTCTTTTAAACACGTTTAAAAACAACTATCCTAACCAAATTTTCAATCCTTCAGGAAAAAAAAAATAAATACATTATTTGATCATCTGAAAAGGCCTTTAATATCTATACCACTTATTCAAATCCTGAAACATCTCAACAATAATAGTTCAAGACCCCGCTCCTAAACAAGTCCCAGCACTTTAATATCTCACTACCATCATTTCAGGGCCACTGTATCAATCTGTAGCCCATGCATGCAGCAGTATCAGAGAAAACTGAAATTTTAATGAAGATGGGCTGCCTCGCTAATGGGCACTGTGCACCTCTGCTTGGTTAAATATCATCGTTAATTAACACGTAAAGGTACGCTGTCAGCAGAATGACAGATGGCTGCTGAGGCGTATAAGAGAAGGTTGATTAATCTATGAATTAAACATTAAATACTGCTGTACATGCAATCTGACGTGAATTAGGCCCTACATAAAGGGTCCTGGGGAGGGCCGCACGTGAAAAAAGGCCTTTCGGACACATCCGAAAACAAACAGCAGGCTCTTGTGTGCCTAGAAGCCATTTTAGGACTTGATTTGACGGTCTCGAATCGTATGAACTTAGCACGGCCATGTCTAAGAATCTCTTCTCGTCCGCCTTGGCCTTTAGAGCGAGTGTGTTAAGTGCTCTCAGCCCACGGGTGTTATAAATCAGGATCAGCAGTCAGGCTAGAGAGGAGAGGGCTATGGCCTCTGTGAAGCAACACAAAGCCAGACTCTTTGTCTAACGCTGTCTCCCTCGCTGGCAATGCGGTTTGAGCTGCCTTGAATGTTTCACTCCATTACATTTCTGCTGGAAATATCAGCTCGTCTTGCCAACATTAAACTCTTTTTCCAATACATACAAGTCATGCACTTTATTAACAACATTTCCACACTGCCATGAAAGTTGCTTCTAATGTGGGTTAAAATTATGCTCAAGTATAAAATAGTAGTATTTTATATACTTAGCTAGTGTCTAAATAGAGTTAAGAAATAAGCACAACTTTAGTGAATTTTAATGTGTATGAACACACGTCAAAGAACACAGCGCCCTCTACTGGATCATACGGAAACAGCTGTGTACGTTACACAGCACGTAGAGAAATATGAAATATGTAGGACCTTATATGTTAGCAAGGTAGGTAGTGAATGATGACAGCTAAAATAAAACACCAAAACAAATACGCTAAATCGTTTTTATAGACTTTCAAAGGCGGATTCTGTTTAAATGCTTTGGGACACTTGTTGAAAGTTGCTGGATTACGCCACCTGCTGGTATGCATGTGCATTATTGTTTAAAATGTTGGGATCAGCAAGTTGTTTTTTGTTTTGCTTTGTTTCGTTGAAAGAAATTATTACTTCTATTCATTGAGGATGCATAAAACTAATCAATACAAATACTTTCAATTTCAAATAAATGCTGTTCTTTCGAAAGTTGCTGCAAGACGTCGTTCTTAAAATAATCGGTAAAATGTAGCAATTTTAACAAAAGTATCGATCAGCAACACTGCTTTTGCGTCACAAGAATAAACTACATTTATATATTCATACGGAATTGGAACATGCAAGTGTACACGTAAAAAAATACAGTGAATCTGCTGCGTCCGACAGTGGCAGCAGTCTAATCCTACTACGGTTCCTATTCAAATGATTTAAAATGTTGAAAAATATATTAACTCAAGCTTGACTGCGTCAGAAGCCCATGTTCAAGGGCCGAGGTCTACGTGATAAGAAACGTAACGAGACTTCTGCGAAAACTAGCGGTCTTATATAAACATCTGTCTCTCTATGAACAGTACAACCTGTTAAAAGGTTTTCTTTGTTGTTCTTGGCTCGGCTTTGTCAATCCAGTGACTTCAGAAGAGAAGCTCATGCTTACCGCATCATACTGGGACAAAATGTGGCATTTGTACGCAAATACTCGACGAAAAGTCAGTGTTCAAGTTGACCGAAAGGCCAACTTCAAAAGCTTGACACCACAATGTAGGCCAGAAAAATATGAGTTCGCCTGTGGACGTAGGATGGATGATGTTCCAGATGTTTCTGCCGTGTTAAGCTGTCAATAGCCATGAGCTGTTATCACAGTATGTAGAGAAAATAGTTGACCCTAAATGGAAATTTGCTAATCATTTAGTCACCTCCAGGCCATCCAAGATGTAAATGTGTTTGTTTTGTCATCAAAACAGACTTTCTCATTCGCCAATGGATCCCCTGCAGTGAATGGCTGCCGTCAGAATAAGAGCTGATAAAAACATTAACAATAATCCAAATGACTTCAGGAAATAGTTGCTTCTGGCCAAAATACCAGCTTATTCAATGATGTTGTTGTTGTAGTTGTTATTGTTGCCCTCTCACATCAAAAGCCACAGACATATTTGTGTTTTAGACTGTTTGGGCTTGTAAATGATGCTTAATATGTGCATATTTCTCTCCTGATTCAGACTTTTTTCATTGGAGAAAGCAATAGGAGTATCTTAGTCGGATGCAATGGCTGTTTGTTTTGTAAAAAGTCATAATAACGGCTCTATTTTGTGATGTTGATTAGATTGGATGGCACCCATTCACTGCGGAGGATCCAGTGGTGAGAAAGTGATGCAGTGCTACATTTCTGCAGTGAACTCTTTCTTACACTTAACAAGAAATGATGCATTCATGTGCACACTGAGAAAACGTACTGTATCAGACTTGTTTGGCAAAAATTGTCTTTTGTCAATATTGTAGGGATGCATGTAGCTTGAGTGCCGTTAAAACCAAGCTTTTTGTTTCCTAAGCTGTGAATTTGTGTGAACAACTTAAAAAGGAGCAACATCTGCACGGGGAACTTTTTTAATCTTTGTGCGAGACTCCCGATAGTGCAGATTCCTATTGAAATGAATGGATTTTGCTGTTAACATTTTGCAGAGCAACAGTAAATGCAAGCACAGCATAACACTGAGAATCCCAAAACAATCTACAGTCCTGCATGGGAACTACAAAAGGAAGCTTCTCTAAACTACTAGAAGTCATTATTGCATGGACTGAATGAAGAACTAACCCACCTGCTGATCACTGTACCGTCTAAAATACAAAACACGCTATGTCCCAGAGTCTAAGCAGTATAAAAGAGTCCACTGGGGTTGAGCCGGGTGAATCTGAGCTGGAGTCTTTAAACTGTTTTCACAGGCTCAGACCCCCGGTCAGGTCATGTTGGCGAGTCCATCGTGTTTGCTGGGAAGTGGTTTGTACGAGCGATCGGAAGGCTGTCACGCCGCCAGCCTGCTGTTGTTTGTCTGCAGTGGGCTCCAGGACGCCGAGTGCTGGGAGGGGTCCTGAGAATACGACCGTCCCTCACAGCACGGCTGGTTCTCCTCTTTAGGGATGCCCACGGCACACAAACGTCGATGCCGTAGTAACCGGTCGGTTCTGGAAAAGTTCTGTGTGATAGAAGACTGAGTTAGCCTTTTTTTTTGGTCAAGACAAGACATGCTCTTTTGAAATGAATTGTCTTTAAATGAACCGATTCCCTGAATCTCAGTGTCAAAAGTCCCTGCATGAAATGATTTTGCATGATTATGAAATATAACGGCAATGCACAATTACCTTTTCTATTTTAATATTTATTTTAAAATATGATTTATTCCCGTGATGGCAAGCTGCCATTACTCCAGTCCTCAGTGTCACATGACCCTTCAGAAATCACTATTGGTAAATTGTCGTATCACAAACATATAAAGCCCCCATTATGTCATCAGACACTAAAAGGTACTGTAATCATATCATAAAGACATACGTTTATGCACGCCATGGGCAAACAACTGCCTGTGTTTGTCATGTCTCACCTGTTGGCAGCGGTCGCACTGATAAGGCTTCTCACCGCTGTGAACACGCTTATGTCTTTCCAGGTGGTAGCGCTGAATAAACCTCATGTCGCACATATCACACCCGAATGGCTTTTCCCCTAAAACACACACAGATGTACACATATTTACTTTATGCATCTTTTTGTATCACTCGTAAGGTGGCGTGCAGGCAGAAAGGCTCATAGCGCACCCGTATGAGTGAGAATGTGTCGTTTGAGGTGGTAACTACTGCGGAAAGCACTGTAGCAGTGCTCGCATATGAAATTCTTCTGCACTTGAGAGCTGAGTGAGTTATCATCAATAACGTCAGGAATCTCCACCTTCATGTCACGTAGAGAAAAAGATAAACACAGCAATCGGTCAGAAAACGAATATGAGCAGAAGTGTGGAAATGTGATAAACAGGCAAAATCACAGAGCAATACTGCAGACAGACTGAACGCATGCCTGGGGTTTTTCTCTCATTTTGGTGAGAAGTCCAGACTTCCTGTTCTTCTTCTTTGGCTGCACGTTCTGGCTGGCCTGCATGTCTTTTTCATCCAAGAGCCTGGAAGAGTGAAACTCTCCGTCCTTGCGGATGAGCTGTTCATAAACAGAGTACACAAGTCACCGAACTGAATGTTATGATTTTCATAAAACATAAGGTTAATAAATTCAGTATTTCAGAAAATATATACATATATCCAGCCACTAGAATTGAAATATACAATACTGTTCAAACTTACTAAAATACAGTAAACATATAAATATTGTTGAATATTGTTACCATTTAAAACTGTTTTCGATTTGAATATTTTTTTAAATTTGAAATTTATTTATAAATGTATAAATCATTCTAATTCTACTCTATTCTATTAATTCTATTTGCTGTTCAGTAAACTCTTTTTTTAAAGTAACAATGTAGAAAATAATTGTGTTTTGTGTTAACAGTGTGTGTTTTTTTTTCTTTAAGAATTCTTTGATGAATAGTTTTTAGAAAGAACTAAGAGATCTCTTGTAACATTACATACGTCTCAGCTGTGATCAATTTAATTCATCCTTATTTAATTAAAATGGTAAATACACCACTCAAAAGTTGGAAACAGTAAGATTTGTAATATATGTTTAATATAAATATATCTTGTGTTCTTTAAGGCTGCATTTATTTAAACAAAAATACAGGGAAAAACAATACTGTGAAATGTTATTGTGACGTTGAATAACAATGTTCTATTTTAATATACATTACAATGTAATTTATTCCTGTGATGCAAAGCTTAATTTTAAACATCATTCCTCCAGTCTTCAGTGTCACATGATCCTTCAGGAACCAGTCTAATTTGCTGATTTATTATCAGTGCTATTGTGCTGCTTAATATTTTTTTGGAACCTGTGATATTCCTTTTTAGGATTCTGGGATGAATGAATAAAACGTAAAAAAGGAGACTGAGGGAAATTCAGCTTTGCATTACAGAAATAAATTCAATTGCAAAGCATATTAAAATAGACGCCCATTATTTTAAATAGTAAAAATATTTCACAATATAACTTTTCCCTGTATTGTTTAAAAATACAGCCTTAAAAATCGAAATCTTACTGTTTCCAGACTTTTGACTGGTAGAGTATAAGAAGAGTTGAAAAACAGCAATGGTAGTGTATTTATGCATTTGCTCGTTTTAATCCAAACAAAGCATTTCAAATTGCATTAAAAACACATATTTTATAATTTCATGCATTCCCTGGGAATTGAACTAATGACCTCAGTATTAGCTACAGGATTCTATGGAAAACTTGAAAAATTGAAAATAACTGTTCACCTCAAAAATTCATTCCAGACCAATATGACTTTCTTTCCCCACACAATTGATGTCTTTTTCCCTTACCAGTGGAGGGCAGCTGACTCCTGAGGGAAGCACCATGTGGCCGTGTTGGCTGTGGGTGTCCTGGTTGTGGTTCTGGTTGTGATTGCTTTCCCTCTGTCCCTGGCCCAGATGAGAGCCCATCTTCTTATGGCTGGGCATGGAGCCGGCCTGGATGAGCGCCATGCTGGACAGCACCGCTTCACAGCCAAGCAACCCAGCCTGTGCCGAAATACAACCACAAACATACACATCTGTTCAAAAACGAACCAAAAACACTTCACAAAGTCACCAATGTACCTTGAAATCTGTCAAATTCATTTGGAGGCCATGGTTATGCAGTAATTTTAAAAAGATTGTCATCTTAATGGTCCTAATATGTAATTATCCATGCAAATATAATATAATTATTAACAATTCCATCTGAATGGTCCCTAAAACACACAGTCATATGACAATTTATATTCATTATAATTAGCTGTAGTAGTAGCATTAAATTATTTTTATTAAGTCTTAATTTTGTCCATACATTATGTGTTGTAGGATCATTGAGACAAAAAATATTAAATAATTTTTATAAACATTATTGTCTCAATGACTTAAAATACAAATGCAAAACTAATATATATATAACTATTTTCATGCAAAATTTTATTTTGGTGCGAAATATGCCCAGACTCATTCTTTTCTGAGATCCACACCATAATCTGTGTCAAGTCAGGCTGTGGAAGTGAGTTACAAAGAGTTAATACACAGAAACGCCAAGCAAAAGGAAAACAAATGCCTTCTTTTTCAAACAAACGTGGACAAATGCAGAAGATGCAAATGAAGAAGAGGGAAAAAAAACACACTGACCCATTTCATGTGATCTCGCACTGAGTTGTTGGAAAGGTGTGACATCGCAGTGGTGAGAGTGTGTGTGTGTGTGTTGGGGTACAGAGAGCTTCGCTCGGGGCAGGGAGAGTGTTTAGAGACCACACAAGCCCCAACCATCAGGGGCCCAAGCCTAGAAACAGAAGGGGGGGATATAAAGCCAGGGTAATATCCATCTCTGTCCATGATGTTGCCACACATCTAGCCCACCACTAACAGAAGCTGTCAACCGTGGACAAATCATGGCTTTTATTCGCTAGAATCAGACATTTTCCATGTCTGCATTGCCAAGCCTTTGTTTATGTAGGCTTATAGGGCTATGTTTTTAAGCCATAAGAGTTTGGCTTCAGATTGGCTTCAAGAGTCCCTAAATGACATCTGGAAACAAAGCAGGTCAAAACTGAAACCGAGTGGAGTGGATTCTCATCGGTTCTGTCAAACCCAAATGGCAGGAATACATCCAAGCGTTTATACCCTGTTGATTTTGGATTTGGTTGTTCGCATTCTGGGACTCGCTGGAATAAAAAAACGGATTTATTTCAACCACCCTCTTTCCTTCCATCGCTTATTCCTGTGCATTAATCCGACTAACTCGCCCTCAAAGATTGAGATAAACACGACTATAAATCACGAATGAACAAAACGAGGCACGGAAGCCACCGGACGATAAAAGCAATTGCACTAGACAAAATTAACATAGTATGATTGCTATGACATATAGATTGAGGCGAGTGTGATTTCCAATCGGCCCGTGAGGGGACCTGGCAACCGGCAGGGTCCTGGAGGTTAAATTAATTCCAGGAGTTAGAAAATAAAATTGCATCAGTCTTATCACATGACAAACAGATTGCAATCTGCAGCAAATCAAGCCAAAGAAAATAAACTGTACAAGAATAACTCTATGTAACACACTGTTAGATCTCTTTTAGCCTGTAATTATAGGTAATAAATCTAACTTTTTTTGTGGTTCGGTGTGCTTATTAGAAACCATGATATATATGACAGCAAATTAGATCAAGTATTAACCCGCTCAGACCCGGTGACTGTTACAACGGACATCATTTTATTTAGTTAGTGGCATCTTAGTAAATATATTAATGCCATGACACAGGACATAATTACACAAATACATTCGAGTTGCAAGCGTGAACCACAAATGTGTTTACAAACACAAATGTACTACAAATTTAGCTTTGCTTGCTCCCAAGAGTGAACTTCACAATAAATAGGTTATTCATTTTACTATTAGCTTTTAATATGCATGTAAACATTATTCTTAAAAGACACTTGATTTCAAAACTACACAAAGATGTAGCATCATTTAAGACTAACTTTAATCAACATTCATTTTTATCAAACACATGTTTTTAAGGCTCTTGATCTATATGCACGGTGCACTTTTACTGTTCGTGACCAACGTGCATTGTAATGAAAAAAAACTATTAATAATATTCAAATATATATATATATATATATATAAAACAAAATCATGTGCTATAACTTATATATGGCTAATTGATCTGCAAAAGAATAAATAAAACCAATGTATGGTTGATTTGAGAGCAGAAAGAAGGCATTGCCATATTATTGCTGTCTGAAGAACGGAATTCACGTCTGAACGGGTTAAAAGTAACAATATGAGCGAATTTAGATATTTACAACCCCAGTTTCTGAGTGAAATTCATCCTTCTTCAGTCTGAACCGTAAACACATGACTAATGTAAACTCCTCCATTCATTATCCTGCAGCACAACAGGGCGTGAGTTCACCGTCCATTTAACTTCATATTTCAGTGCTATTAAAACAGTGAATCTTTCTTGAAATGTCGTTGTAGGTTTCATAAAAGCAGTAACGTTACCGCGGGCTGCGCGCATTTGTTTTACCTTACTCTTCTTCGTTTACAGTAGCCCAATATTTTCTTGTCGGACAAATTTTTCAGTTTACAAACACAGGAAACGTTACCGGAAGTGCTCTCTGGGGAGAGCGTCCGTCACGTGACCACCACACTGGCAACAAATTACAGGCTACTTCCGGTGTAAATAAAGTCCACGAGTGTTGAGAGGGAATTCATTTTTATTAATACGTAAAATGTTGAGGTGCTTGCGAAATTTTACTTTTATTTGATATTTGGAAGCGAAAAAAAAAGCATATTCATATCCTTTATAATATAAAGGTTTTCGTGACAAATATTGATGTACTCATTCGCAAATTTCTAAACAAAGTAAAACAAAACACAACAAATAAAGCTTTCAGCTTTAAGGGACACATTCAGCCTATTGTATATTGACCTATTTTTTTATATATATATAAAGTAGACTAATGCAAAATTGCGCAGACAACGTGTTAAACAACAGGACAGTCACAATCAAGTCACTTTTTCATCAACTAATGCATAATATCCTTATTAAATTATGGACACACAAAAAAAGTAATTTACTCAAATTAAAATCATACTTGAATTTAAAGCTATTTTTTAACAGCTCACATAAAATCACCATGTAAACAGATATCACTAAAACAAGTGTCCTTAAAAAAGAAAGAAAAAAAGCACCTGTTTCTATGACAGCCCTTTGGCTCTGAGAGAAAAGACGCCTAAGCCAATCAGAGATGCGCTCTGCCATTGAATAATTTTGTACTTTCAGTTTTGCTGACATCAAGTTTACAGACACAATGCGCCTCAATCCTGGTTCTGGAGGCCTCTGCGGTGCACACCTTGGATGTTGCCCTTATTTAATACACATGATTTCTATAATCATGTTCATTAGTAAAGGCCCTAGCACCCAAATTTGGATTTCCAAATGAATTCAATACGTAAGTGGGCCAGAATCTATGAGATTCATTCACTTTCACATTCATTTTGCTAGCTTAGTCATTGAAGTCAGTATTGTGTACCAACAGTACATTTTAGCAACCTTTAGAAAACAATGAGATGAGGGGGGACAACTAGACTTTCTATGGATAGATTTTCAAACTAACTACAGGTCCTTCCCTAGCTGCTCCATCTCATCGAGGAAGAAATCCATGTCCTTGGTGGTCAGCCGAGGAGAAACGACAACCATTCGGAAGAAGTTGACGTGTTCATCCATGGGCTGGTATCCCACCATCATCGTTCCACGCTTCATCATTCTCTCTTTGAGGACTGGCGCCACCTGATGGCGTACATTGGACATCGCATTAGGAGCATTCAGAATAATTCAGTCCTCTGGTATATTAATTGCCATTCTACCTTTAAACAAAGCAGACCTTTGATAACTTTTCCTGGTAATCCGCGCTGTCCTCCTTCCCTCTCAGACTGGGTGGAATGAACCAGAAGCAAATGTTCACAAAATGCCCCTAAAGGGAAAACACACACCATATTTAAACATGCATTATATTTACGTAAACGCACTACTTCAGGTTTGTATACAGGGCAACACTGTACCTTACAGACCAACTGGAAATGGTCCCTTTTCTCCATTTCTTTAACTAAATACCTAGTGCAGACATGATTAAAATAAACATAAAATAAAATAAAAGTGATGCTGAAAATGTAGAATTTCATTACAGAAATAAATTGCATTTTAAAATATGTTTAACCAGAAAACAGTTATTTTAAATTGCTAAAATATTTACCATATTTTTACTATTTTTGTTATCTTTTTAGTTTCAACATTAAAAAAAAACATACCAATCCTTCCATTTTTAACAGTATGTTCAAATATTGCAATGCATTTAATGAGAGAAGTCAATAGTGTTTAAGAAAAACTGATAGTAATAAGTAACAACAACATCTAACAGATGCATTAAATACCTTGCAAGGGCAAAGGCTTTATCCACTCGCTCTGAAAGCCCATGTGTACCTATTGCCTTCCACATCAACCACAGCTTCAAGCAATCCACCTTGCGGCCACACTGGATGGATTTGTCTCCCGTGTCCAGACCTGTATCGTAGAACTTGTCTTGCTGGAATAAGTAGGTTGCCTTAGCACTGTGACAGTGCATCAGCAGATCCTACAGATTGAGATGGGGAAGACAAAATGAGCGAGTCAATCTAATACGTTCACTTGACTAATGAGCAAAAACATAGCATGAATCGACTTGCACAGGGTTAGAAGTAAAAGACTACATTCCACATTCCTACCGTGGTATCTCTGAACAAAACCACAGAGCACTGCAGTCCCGTTAGAAGCATTTTGTGAGGGTTCCAAGTCACAGAGTTTGCTCTGAGTGTTAAAAAAGAAACGGTAAATGATACAGTCAAAGATGGGCTTCTTCTTTAGCCAAACCACAGTGTTCGAACCTTTCTATTCCTGCAGCCAGATGTTTATGTTTTTTGGAAAACAGCACGCTTCCTCCCCATGCGGCCTGAAAAAAAGGTTGTAACAGTTAGATACTTTTAAAGTGGGAACCACATGTATATAGACGTGTTGCACAATGGTGTTACATAAGATGCATAACATGCTGAACTTACATCAACGTGCATCCACATGCCGTTTCTCTCACTTATGTCAGCTATGCGGTTCAGAGGATCAAAGGCACCCTGCACCGTGGTTCCCACTGTGGCATTAACGAAAAACGGGACAGCATCCTGAAGGAGACACGTTGGTCAAACGCTATTAACTTTTGACCTTTGGATATTTCATGCAAAAAAAATTATTTTGTCTTTTCAAACCAGTATGACCTTTAATTTCCGTAGAGCACAATAGGAGATGTTTAGTCTCATGTTAATACTGCTCTTTTCCTTACATGAAAGCAGACAATCATATGCCTTTGCAACACTTTCTGGCTATTATCTGCTTTCCCTTTATCCAAAAAACATTGTTCAAAATATGTCCTTTTGTGTTCAATGAAAGGAAGAAAATCGAATTGGGAATGAGATAATAAATCATAATTTTTAAGTTCTCAATTATAAAAATAAACACCTGACTTCTGGCAACGGCCACAAGCACATCCCTGAGAGCAAGTCTTGGCTGACCTCTGACTCGACGTATGACGAATATTCAGTGATTACTATTGCGAATGACATCTAGTCAAGACCGCTACAATATGGCAGAAGGCTTACATATAGCGGCCCATAGAAACAGTCGCTAATGAGGCATCTACTATATATATATATATATATATATATGTGACCCTGGACAACAAAACCAGTCATAAGTGTTAATTTTCCGAAATTGAGATTTATATATTATCTGAAAGCTGAATAAATAAGCTTTCCATTGATGTATGATTTGGATGGATCGGGCAATATTTGACCGAGATACAACTATATGAACATCTGGAATCTGAGGGTACAGAAAAATCGAAATGCTGAGAAAATCACCTTTAAAGTTGTCCAAATTAGATCTTATCAATGCAAATTACTAATCAAATATTAAGTTTTAATATATTTTCGGCAAGAAATTGACTAAATGTCTTCATGGAGCATGATCTTTACTTACTATCCTAAGGATTTTTGGCAAAAAAGAAAAATCAATAATTTTTACCCATATGGTGTATTTTTGGCTATTGCTACAAATATACCCCAGCGACTTAAGACTGGTTTTGTGGTCTAGGGTCACATATATATAAATATATATATGTGGGATGACTTCTGACTCGAAGTATGATGTATGACAAAGTGCTAAATATGCCAAAGCAGCACATATATCTGATTTATGGAGCCTCAAAATAATGTCCACTATTCACCAACATTATCAAGCTTGGAAGAGCCAGGATACATTTGTTCATCTGACAGAAGAAAGTCATATACACCTAGGACGGCTTGGGGGTGAGTAAAATATGCCATAGTTTTAATTTTTGGGTAACCTATTCCTTTAAATTGATCATATTAGTTAATTCTATAATTATATGCAATAGCATTCAAAAAATGAATCAGGGGTCAGCAAGGATGACTTGAATTGATCAAAAATTTAAATAAATATTTCTATTGTTCTACAGCTTTACTTTCTATTAATCCTGAATAATATGTATCATGGTTTCCACAAAAATATGAATCAGCACAGCATGAAAGATTTCTGAAGCATCATGTGATCACTTTTCATCACATAAATACCATTTTTAGTATATTAAAATAGAACAAACAATTCTTTTAAATTATAATAATATTTCACAATAACACTTTGTTACTGTTTTACTGGGGAGCAAAAAAAAAGAAAGAAATCATCTTACTGATACATGTAAATATTTACTTGTGATTTTGCCTGTACGATTTTTGCCTCCAGGTCCTCTGGTATCATGCTGCCGCTGTACAGGAACAGAAAACATTTTAAACAATTTAAAGAGAAACACTAGTTTTCCAAAATGTGTTTCCTGTACCTCTCATCCACTTGTACAATGAAAACGTTGTCCGTACCAATACCAAGGAAAGCAGCTGATTTTTTCATTGAGTAATGACTCTAAAAAAAAAAGACATCAAATTTTATGGTATGGTTTTATAATACTGCATTACATACTCTTTTAAATTTAAGATCTTAAATCTTTTTTGTACCCGTTTTGATGTAAATATAGCCATTCGTGGTGTGGCCCACAAGCCTTGTGTCTTCACTTGAGGGAAGGCCCAGTACCGTGCGACGTTCATGGCATACATGTTAGACACTGAACCCCCGGGACAAAATATCCCGTCTCCCTCTGACCAGCCAACCAGAGAGCGAAGCTTACAGAGCACTTCCTCCTCCATCAGGACAAACACCGGGGCCACTTCATAGGTGTATCTGTAAAAACTCCACACTGAGTATGTTGCAGATTGATCAGTCATCAATAGATTTGGGGAACATATTAGAGAAATTTGGCTACACCACTTTCTCACCATTAGATCCTCCTGCAGTGAATGGGTGCCGGTGGACTCTCATTCTGACGGCACCCATTCACTGCAGATAATCCATTGCTGAGCAACTGATGCTGTGCTAAATTTCTCCAAATCTGTTCTGTTCTGTTGATAGCCTGAGGGTGAGTACATTTTTTACAATTTATTTGCGTGAACTAGAATATTTTAAATTAGGTTTTGTTTTTCTATTTTCATTTGCAGCAGTTTTATCTTCTAATTATCTTTTATATTTTCACATTTATACAGTACATGTGATTTTAGTGAATGATAACAACACTGTTTGCATTATCTAAACTCTTCAGATCCTAATTTCATCAATCTCTAATCAGGTTTTTAGATAGTCTATATGAAACCAGTGGCTCCATGCTGTTATCAAACAGTGTCATCTGATAACTTCAAGTGCTCTGATAAGTTACTTATTACTATGACAACAGAGTTTAATGGATCACTTCAGCAGCAGTGCAACAGCTTACTCTTTTCTCAGACTTTAACACTTTTGAACCCCTCAGTGAATAAAAACAGCACTCATCTGAGAACCTTAAGAAGGCACATTAACACCTGAAAATGTATATCTCAAAGTTGATTCACACATACTGGCTGGTGTTGAGGGCTTCAGTGAGGAGTCGTCCTGTCAATGCATGGTAGTCCACACCAGCAAACAGCTGATTGAAAAACCGAGGGTGACCTGTGAAGGGGAAAATGCTCTGAACCAAGACGTAACCACATAATTGACGTTGGAACAACTGTAATAACATCAGAATAAAACACTGAAGAACAGCTATGGGTTCCCAAGATATCCAACGTACAGGTTTTAACACTGTATCTGGCCACATCTCGAACCCTCTGCAGTAACTGCTTGTGAGATTCTCCATGCTCTCTGAGATCAAGGTCCAGAAGAGCTCTCAGCTGATCGGGATCTTTCCACTCACACACCTGTCAATGCAAAGACATGCAGTTCATCTCCTGAGATACACGATAAGAAGTTGTTAAACGGGATGACAAATTCTTAAAAGACTTAACCTTCTCCTTCAAGTCAGTTCCTTTGTGAAGTATCTCCTCCATGATCACGTCGAAAGCCTCAGTAAGGAAGAGCTTCCCATCTGACTCACACATATCTGATTCTTCCAGATGGACATGGCCATTCACATGTTCTGTGAGATGCATATAAAAGCAGCAAAAGCAATAAGACAAAAAATAGACCAATGTTCTATATGTAATAAATACAATCAATTATTTTCATTTAATAATCACAGAAACACACAGAAACTTCTTCTCATGATACAGGATAAAAAATGGCAACATGCAAAAATGCAGCAATGCATAACTGCTGTTTTCAAAACTCTACTTTCTTGCTTTTGTTTAATTCTATTAACTTTTTACAATTTGCAAAAATCAATTTTTTTCATTGTGCATTCCAATTAATCTCATCTACCTAATTTTGATAAGGTAGATAATAACTAAAGAATACTACCTAACACAACAAAACACATTTAAGCATTGTAACATAATATCAGTATTTGTTTTTGCAAATAAACTGCACACACACACACACACACACACACACATATATATATATATATATATATAGTATTTATCATCATAATATCACCATCATGTCATCTAGGCATGGTTAATGGAATATTGCAGCTGGTTTGTCACTGATCTGCTGATCAAGGTCGTCCAGAGCCACCTTGATGTACATCTGAGAGCCCCTGCCAGCTGGTTTTCTATCTGATCCATCAGGTAAACCAGGGGCCAGTTGCATAAACCAAGCCTTCATGTTAAGACAGTGTCTTAAGAGCTTGTCTGATTAACTATAGCAGTTAGCAAAGAGTAATCTGTTTGATTTTTGTATTTACCGTAGACTAATATACATTTTTATGTGAGTGAATTTTAAAAAACTGTGACTAGTCTTAAAGGATTATATGCATACACTGCATTGCATACTGCAGTATAATGCACATATATAATAGATACAGATTCCGAAAGCAATTGACCATAAACGCATTCGTCCAACTTCACTTTTGATGAACTCAGCGGTGAATCATACGGAATTCAGCCGATGTGCACATCCAATCACAACCGACAGTCAGTTTTATGATAAGCACTATAAATTCCATTGCAAAAATCGCGATATTCTATGAGAAAAACGTCATCGGCGTCCTTTTTCTTTCTTTTTTTTCTATGTGGATATACGACACCAAAGAGCAAAATGGCTGGCAGAAAGAACCAAAACCAGAAAGATTTAACTGTAATATGCAACTTTTTGCTTTTGTTAAGAAGCAAACTAAATATATTTTTGAAACTTTTACTGAGTTTTTACTTTATTTAGCATCCAAAGTGAAGATGAAAAAGCTGAGAGGGGCGTCACGTTTCAACTCCTGCAATGTATGCGATAGTTTTTATACAACGCATCATTCATAGACCACTCGAAAAATGTCAGTCGCCAACCCTGTATAGCCTGCCTGCTTTTATAAGGTGGAAATTTTGCACGCACAGTTCTCCTCAAGTTCCAGTCTTTACATCATCACACTAAAATGCACAATTAAGTAAAACCTAAAATAACTAACGTTATGTGCGTGCAGTCAAAAACAATCAAACTTCTCACCTTTAGATAAGCTCATTGTGATGTTTTATGTCCTTTCTGCACTCAGCACATGAAACTTTATTGTATCTGATGTGTTAAGGATGCCTCGAGACCCTCAGTGGTTCATGGCAAGATGCAGCCTTCATATACGTGGATGCACACGCCCGATTCGTCATTCAAGTGACATCCTATAATTGGATTACAGTGATATGGGTGTGTCAACATAAAATCAATCTTTAACTTGAAAAAAATAAGCTTTCTGAAGACCCAGGCAATGTTAGGCTTACATGCAACTGTCAAATGATTGCATATTTACAGCATTTCTAGCACTTTTTTTAAATGCTGAGAATATCTTACCATGAGTTTTATTTGATTGGTTCTGCATTATAATTGATAAGGGACAGATATATTTTCCATGCAGAAAACTGACTCGCACACAAGCAACCAGAATGATCGCTACAACCTCTTTACATGTTATATAATGACACACACACACACACACATTCATTTAGGTAATGAATGCAGCAAAACAGGGGTACAACGTTCAACATCTTCCAAACTCTGCAGCGTTGTTCTAAGTTCACATTAGACTGTTAGAGTTTGCTGATGAAGAAAGATATATCCTTCCACGTATGTTTGTCAGATTGCACAATGATCCCACACACACTCACGAGTAGAATGGAATGTCACAGGGTTCAAAAAAAAAAAAAAAACTGGACCAATGTGGGTCTGTTATCTTATAGAAAAAGTATTTCCTAAGGAATTAGGTAACATAGGTTTCCTAAGGAAAAAGTAACTGTATTTGCATGTTAAGGCATTTTGCTGTCATTAATATATATATTCCTACACGTCTGGGTTTTGGTCAACCAAAATCTATTAAATAAAACTCGATTTAAACTAATAATATCCATGGACAATAAATGCATATTAAAATTCTGATGAAATGTAGATTTTCTGTTATTCAGCATCAACAACAAATTAAAACCTCTCCGGGAGTCAGTCCTTTACAGCTTAAGCCTGTAAAACAATAAACACAACTCTATCAAAGATCTAAATTAAACAATAAAACAAGCCATAAAACAATAAAAAAAACAAGCTCAAACTTTTTTATTATAATGACAGCAATGACTCATTTAGAGTTCTCTTTATTTACATTTATTTCACTTATTTAAAAATATACCCATAACCGCAAACATGATTGATCTACAAAACAGAAATAAGACATGAAAGCAACAAAACAGTGCAAAAAGGTAAAAAAACAACAAATAAAGTCATATTAAATCCAATTCACATAAGCATAACATATTCGAAATGATTCTTTTCTTATCAGGTTGCAATCTATCAAATAAAACAGTAATCCCAAAGCAAATGATTCCATGAAGTCCGGCAAGACTAGATGCTCTTTAATGACAGGCCTGTGCAATGGAATTGTACAAAGCTCCGCCTCCAAGCCTATCACCTGCTTGGCATGCAAAACAAGGGTGAATAAGGGTGAACAAGGGTGAAACACCAGGGTGAAAATGCATCAGGGTGAAACAACGTGATACTTGCCGAGAGATCGAAGGTTATGTTGCCAGATAGCGGTCCCTATTGGAACATAAAACTTTTTCAACTTCCGTCATAAACATGAGTCTTCCTTATCTGTTCATGGAATCGGTTCAAGTTTTAGGACTTTGATAAACGCTTTCACATTCATTTATTTGAAAAAGGACAAGTATTATTCTGCACAATGTAACAAGACGGAATGCTACAGTAATTTTCTACCATGAGAAATATGAAGTGCAATCTAAAAAGTAGGAATGGAACTTGATCTCATGAAAAAATAAGCTCAAGAGAAAAACAAGTAATAATGCCATAAAAAAATAAAACATTAAAATAAATCAAAACAGTCTGACAATTAATTCAGTCTTGCCCCTTAATGAAAATAAACCTTGAAATAATAATTTGAATTCTTTACATAGTGACCCCCCCCCTGCACACACCATGTCTCTTCATCCACCACCAGTGTGCAGCATCCACCTGGAGGATGCGATGGCACCAATGGTGCCCCAGAACGCCCACCACACACCAGCTTAGGAGGCCATGATGGTCAGAGACCAATAGGCAAATTTGGCCAGGATACATTGCTACTCTTTTTGAAAGAAATCCCGGGATTTTTAATGATCAGAGAGTCAGAACCTCGGTTTAATGTCTCATCTGAAGGATGGTGCTTTTTTACAATACAGTGTCCCAATCACTATACTGGGGCCTTAGGACACACACAGGACCCCCTAAGGACCTCACTAATACCTCTTCCGACAGCAACCTAGTTTTCCCAGGAAGTCTCCCATCCAGGTACTGATCAGGCTCAACCCTGCTTAGCTTCAATGGGTAACCTGTCTTGGGCTGCAGGGTCACTTGGATGCTGGCATGACTTTTTTTTTTCTTTTTTTTTTTTTAATCTTAGCATGTCTGCTATAATATAAAGCTAAAATATTAAGAAGTTTCCACATCAAGTGTACGAAAAATATTTGAAATACCCGCATTTTTAGCTTGGTGGGTTTGAAAGTTGCCCTATTATTACAAGCTTGTGGCTAACTTGAACAAACAAACAAAATAGAAATATAAACATGTTTTATAAAACTGACACGAAGTTATAGTTCCCCCTAGTGGTATATTTGCATGTCTGTAAGTGCTACATGTATAAAAGTGCTGCAGTTAATTATAACTAACATCTTTAACTAAGTTTTCAATCCCTTTCAATTCATGAGTCAAATAAGGTAAAAAATAGGTGCCTCCCAAATCGTGTACCTATGCACTAAATAAAAATACCCCCAAAAATCGAAACGTGCAATGTGGGACACTTCATGCACTCAACTGTCTAGGGCTATCTGGCTTCGATTACTAATGACAAAATAACTTTCTAAAAAAAAAAAAACATAACTGCTTCACAATTCATGATGTAGGTACGTGTGTGTGTGTGTAATTCAGCACTGCTAAATATATATTCACCACCGACCTTGTATCAATCATGACCCCATTATAAAAACCCATGAAAGCTTGAAGGAACCCATGTTGAATTAGTCTTCTGGGTAATTCTGATTTTACGGCTGCAGCACCCAGTTAAAGTCCTCTTAGCAGCTTCAGTTGTTTACCAACAGGAAGTTGAGTTTCAGAGCGTCCACGCCATTCTCTTCCTGGGTTAGTAGAGAATGGAGACGGGCCGCCGTGGCTTGTTCCCGCTCACGCATGCTCCATTTTCGCAGCATTGCGAAAACCCGCATTTTGTGTTGTCTTTCGTCCGCCTCTATCTGCTGAAGAGTGGTGGTGTCCATACCCAGTGCCATAATGCCCACCTCCCTCCAGCTGTTCCCGATGTAGCCGGCCACCATCAACATCTCCTTCTCGCTCACCACCCTGGAGTCTGAGAGAAAGGAAAGTCATGTAATGGAGCAGTGTGGTGATGAGCTGAAACTGTAGATGCAAAGCAGAGGTGTGTATGTGACTCACTGATGATACACAGCGGCTCCATTTCCTGACGTCGCTTTGCTGTTGTCTCTGAGAAAACCAACATAATTTACAGATCACTGCATGTACTAGAACCTTTGAAGACAACGGAGTGAAATATATACAATGTATACATATACAAAGTGTACTATTAGGAACAAAAAAAAAAAAGTTTTCTCTAAACATAAGCCTATAAGTTTTCATTCTCCTATCTACAGATATATTTTATCTTTTAAACATGAACATACTTCATTTTGTTCAATTTCGTACCTGAAGTATGTATCTTGAGTTAATGTGTTTGGAAAGCAAATTAAGACTTTTAAAGACCTGCAGAAATTCTTTAATTTCATATAGTGCTTTATACATAAAAGAATGTTTTAAAGGAGCTCTGCATCATTAAAATAAGGTTTATATTGCAAAATGCATCAATCATGAAACAAATAGATTTTAAATGGTTTAAATTAAATTAAAGCTGCCTTACTGATAAAGCTTGTTATTTATATACACTTCAATTATCATTACTGTAACAATACAATTGTTTATATGTTCTCCTCCAGTATTTATAAATTATAGCAGCTTTTATTGCATTTTAAATTTTTTTATACTTTTTAAAATGTATTGCAAATATATGTTTGACTGTAAGAAAAAATGACTATTAATGATGAAAACCAACACTTAAAATGACAAAAGTTACCATAACGAGAATAATACGCAGAAACGTCAGATCAAGTGTAAGATCATACCTGTGCTTTTTGGCGTCTTGCGCTTGTTGATTTGCTGATTTTGAAGGAAATGCAGTTTAGGAAATGTCTCTTGCATGTCTTGTGTTTTCAGCAGTTTAAGGAAGTTCAGTGCATGTCTGTTGTCTTTTTGAATGACATAATCCAAGATGTCCCGTACCTTTTCTGAACGCATGTTTGTGTCTTTGATGTTGTTGTACTCATTATTAGACAGTATGCCATCGGCATGGCAGTGCTGAAGCAGAAAATCTGGATCTCCAGTCAGAGCCTCCAGGAGCTTGGGCTTGAGTGTCCGAATGAGCCTGATGCCATCGACAGGCCCATCCATCGCCTCCTGTGCTTGGTTAGTGATGTGAAGTCCTCGATTTGACAATGGTTTTCAAACGGAATATTAAGGCTGTAATAAAACCAGAAATTTAATTGTTTAAAAAAAAAAAAAATACTTAGTAGTTTTGCAATAAAAAGAAGAGATCAACAAATGAGAATCATGGGTGCATAGCGAAGCATGATGGCTGATTCTTCATGGTCCCTCCTCCCCCAAGTAGTTTTTTTAAAAACCGCACATGCTCTTTCAAATTATGAAATTATATATATATATTTCTATATTTATGAAATATATATATACACACACATACACAGCGGATAGATTTTCAGCCTATATGCGCGTGCTCACATTACACGAATTAATAATTCTTTGAATTGACTGCAAGGGACTTCCCAGTTTAGTGGCCCACTACTAGAGATGTGTCATCTTTGTTTACGTTCAATAAACGGCTGTGGCGCACATTGTAATACCTTTGTACGTTGCTTTGGTTTATTCGAGAATATTAAAGGATTCAGCCACACTTATTAGTATATATCGATCAGAAACACCGCAGACGCACGCGTCAGTAGAGATAAGAGCGCGGGAAACTGAATAGAACAAAGAGATCAACAAATGATGCGCAACATGCTACAGTTACGATCCACTTCCGTTTTTAAAAAGACACTCACGGCTAAACATTTGCGCGCGCTCACTTTCTTTTTGCAATGTTTTTTATTGAAGCGTAGAAACTGAAAGTTTAATAAAATTCGTCTGCACAGACATAGAGAAAGCACCAGAGGAAAGTACCCTACACTCATGAATGAAATCACATTACATTAAGCACGAATGTCGTTTTCCTTACCTCAGTTTGACGGAGGAGTATTTGATGGCTCGTTCAGACTTCATCCGCATGTAATGTGATATTGATGATACAAAACAACAACTACTGCTACTGCTGCCGCCCCCTTCTGGTGTTCTTCACGTGCTGCTGGTGCCATTGGTAGTATGTAAACTTTCACTTTCAACAACTTATTTCCAAATGGCGCCATCTCTCTCTTTTTTCTAAATACTAACGTTAATTAGCCTAATTATATTCCGTTCTAGAGAACTGACATGCTAAACCTAAAACCGACCCTTGACCTGTAAGTCATCAGTTACTCTGAATGGGAGTGTGATGATGAAACTAAAATGCTGCCTTAGGGAAGTGAGAAAGTGCTGGGACTGAAGAATCGTCAAACTATGAATTAATTCGGTCTGCATTAGTCACATCTCTGTCTCATTTTGCGTGACCTGTTTTAACTTTTGCACACATCTACCTTGCATATAGAAATAAAATATTATGCAAAAAAATGTAATTAGAAAGTAAGATCAGCATTTACTTTCTTTATAATGGATAATAGCCATGTTTTTGTCTGGCTCTGATATGGCCTGATTGTGATCCAGTGAGGACGTTTCATCACTGATCAAGTTTGATTATTCAGAGGTGCATTACAAATGAAAGCCACAAAGTTCTTTTTAGTGTTCATTATCTATATTTGTTCTGTTTCATTCTTATTGAACTTGTTTATGTATTTCTGTTTTTTTGTAGTTAATCGTGATTAACCTCTTTAACTCTCCAAAATTTACATATTCAAATTGTGCCTTTAATTTGTAAAGGTCTGTCTGGACCAATAACCCCATATGTGATACCATTTGAAAGCTTAGAATCTGTATTTTATGCAGATATGCATCACTTTGATATTTATTTTACTGTTACAAAGTTATATACATGTAAATTACACTATGTGTACCCTTCTCCCATTATGTAGATATAGAATTAAAAAAAACTAAAAGCGCCTTGTGTTGACATGGTTCATCTTAGGACAGACAACATATATAATAATATTTATCACTTACAGCAGATTCTTAGGGTTTTATTTAAAATGACACCAAGATATTGCATTTATTCCACTGTATATGTTGGTATGGGGAGACTTGGAGACTTGGGGAGAATTTTTTTTAATAAAAAATGGTTTTATTCTTCCCTACAGTTGGAATAGAATAACCCTTGCAAAGATTGTGATAGAAATACATTTCTATTTCTTTTTCCTGTGCTTGCTGGCATGTGTTGGAAACAAATAAAATTGTTTGCAGGGAGCTGAGGCACTCAGGGCCTGAACTATACACTTTCAAATTTCAGTTTACTTTTTTTCTCTTTATTATAACACAGACAATACATACAATTATTTTAATCAATTTCAACAGTGTTTTATGTAATTTCAAAAGGTTTCCTTTAAAATGATACCGATCCTTTGTATATACACCTCTGCATGTGGGTATGGGAAGCTTTTTAATATTGGTAGGCCAAATGCAGGCGGAATTCCCCAAAATAGCCCCGGAGCATAACAGGTTAATCACATTCTAAATTAATGTTTTATTTGCATATGTTTGTGTACTGTGTATATTTATTATGTGCATATAAATACACACCTATATATTTAGAAAATATTTACATGTGCATATTCATATAATTTATATTATATGTAAATAAATATAATACATTAACGTAACATTTAACTGAAATATTATATGGATAGGTGTGAATGTATATGTTTATAGTAAATATACACATGCAAATGAACTAAAACTAAAAATTTAAATGTGCTCAGTAATTGTATAAAATAAACAACTTATGATATTTGTTCATATGCGCCCATTCTCATAATTATGGAACAATTTATATCCGTCTTAATATTCCCTCTTGGTTGTCAACATGACACAGTGAAAATCGTCGCCTGTCCATTTATGAAACACCAACAATTTCTGAAGTAAAGTGCTTGACAAATCCAGGAGAATATTTTCTAGAATTTTATTGGTCACAGTAAGAAAAATTACAGTACAGTATACACATTTAAAATGTGAAAAGAACTAATAATGCAATACAATAAATACAATACAAAAAATCAGATAGAACAAATTATGGCATGATAAAAAAAAACTAAACAACAAAACATTTTCCATTATTTGATATTAAAATTTTTTTAATAGGTTATCTACATTAATTTATTTATTAAAAATTATATATATATATATATGTAATGTTATGAAAGGCGTAAACGAACACTGTGGAATGCAGTCTCAAGCAAGACGCCCATGTGACTGAGATTAAAAAAGACTCCTCTGAGAGACATCACTGCTTTGTGTTCCCACAGTTTTATTTTATATTAGGTGAGAATTTAATAAGAATCTAGAAAATGCTGCACTCAGCTTACAATCCTTATTGTCCTAATACATTTTTGTCTTTTGATTTTGGGTTGAAACATGAGCAGGACATGGAGGCGGAGACTTTTGCTCACTTCCAGGAATCCTGTGGGATTCCCAGACTGACTAGAGGCCTTGTTGACTCACTCTGTTCTGCTGAGAGTCTGATGATGAACTGCTGATCTCAGAAGTGGGAGGAGCCTTACCTGCTAGGTGCAAAGCAGCTCTCTTCCCATTGGCTGAGAGGAGTCAGTATATTTCCTCACTCACAAACAATGTGAGAGTGAGCAGAGCGTTCAGAGCATTGAGAGGACAGACAGAGAAGCCACCAAGAAAACTCTCAGCACATCCACTGAAACACAGCAAGAGGAGGCTTGGTAGACTGCACGTTTAAAGTAAGTTAAGTTTTGATTTGTGGTTCACAGGCTTTTGTTTGTGTCGATGTGATCAGAGGGAAACCAAGCTTGCCATGTTTTGCGTTTTGAAGGCATGCTTGCTTTAAGGTTTAGTTTGATTGAGCTGCTTTGCTTTAAATGGCGAATTGCATCAAGATACCTAATTTTAGAAATGTCTTTCTGTGTAAAACAGGTTGAGAGCTACTATAAGTAGTTGAATGCTAAATATGTAATCAAAGTTAACTGAGCAAACACATTTCAGCATTATTTGTGCATTGCATCCTTTGTCATGAAAATGTTGTTTTATAAATTACAACAAAATATTCAGATTACTTTTATTTATGTACATTTAATTTTTTTTTTTTTTACTTTTCATTATTTAAAAATATGATTTCCAGGCCCCAAAATGTATGACTTCTTAGTACTGAAAAGCATTTTGACTATGGGTAAAGTATTGGAAAAGTTTTGGTCAAAAGATGTTGGAACCATTCTGATGATGTGATTAAAAGCTGAGCGCAAGGGTAAGTCAGACCTCTGGGAATAAAGCGTAGACTTGTCTAAGCATGCTGATGTGACCCGAGTGTGATATTTCTGCTTCGTTGAATTGCTCTGATGAATGTTCCCATGTCATTTAAGCAGAAACATGTTGCGTATGTGCTGGATGGATGAGTGTCTACTTGAAGCAAATCAGCAATTTTGGAAAGCCCTTGACTGCAATTTGTTGACTTTTAGGAAGTCCTGACTTGTGAGATGTGATGATGAGTGTCTCATCAACTGAGTCACAGCCTAATGTCTCAATACGAGAGATCCTTGAGATAAAGTAGATCTCTCAGAATATTGAAACTTAATAAAGCTCATTGTTGGGCTCCTTTGATGTGATTTCACCGGCAACAGACTAAATAGCGGAATAAAACTGTTTATGGTTTTTATGTAAGTGGAGTAATCTGAGGTAATGATGACTCAGTTGCTGTGTCAGCAGCTTGAGTGACATTTTAACTGTGAATCTTCTTTTGACCCCGAACAAAGCCCTTTGCTCAACTGCACATGGTGGGAGAACATATCTGAATTGATGCATTTCTATAGCTGATCATTAGAATACACTTTAAGGAATTAATATCATTGAAACCTAATTCTAGCTATTTCCTGGGAAAAATCACTGTGCTGATCTTAATCTTTACATGGATAGCTTCCAGCAGTTTCTGTCTGTTCATACCAGACTCTCACTTGCATTAATTCATGAGTAAAGAGAGGGTTGCGGTCGCAGGTGATTGGTTTCATGTGAATTTTGTAAGTACCTTAACAGGGATGAGATCATGTGATAAGAGCATTGCTCCACTATTTCCTGTCATATCAGGTATAAGTCAGAGCATGTCTGAATGATCAGGTGAGCAGCTACAGGTGTTGTGCACTGATGCCGAATGGTGACTCATTCAAAAGTGAAGCATTTCTCCTGTTTTCGGATGTCCCGCCGGTGTTTTGGGGATTTTATGACACATCTGATTTGTGCAATCAACAATACGTTGCATGGTGCCAGCTTTTTTAATGTCTGATTGTAGGGTTTTTTAGTTTTCTAATAAAATTTATTTAACCACATTTCTCTCTATGCTTTGAAAAAAAAACACCTTTAAAAACCCTTGAACAGTTTTTACAATGACTATTAAAATCCATGGAAGCTTTTCTATTCACAAAAGGTTCTTTATAGTCAAAGTTTCTTTAAAATGCTCTTCATGTTTCTTTTATGGCTTTTTATTATATAAGAACGTTTTCCACTATAAAGAACCTTTTGTTGAATGAAAAGAATCATGTATGTTGAAGGTTCTTCATGGAACCGTCAATGCCACTATAGAACCTTCATAAGAGTGTATTGGAAAAATCATTACTTTATCATCTGATATTGTAATGTATTTTGAAAGTTTAATAAGTGGTAATGAATTTCCTAGTTTAATACATTTAATACATTTTTTTTCTTTTTTTGAGAGAGAGTCTTGGCTAAAAGCCAGACCAGGAGTTTTATAATCATCAAAGATGCAAGTAATTTTGTCTTCCATTTTAATAGTTGAAATTCCTCTGTCCTCATCAGGAAACCAAGATGGCAGTCAGTTCATTTCATCGTGGGCAATGGTCCTCACAGTCCCTGCGAGTTACAGCAAAGGAGCTCTCCATTGTTGGCGTGCGAGGCAAAAACACAGCCATTGCTGAGCGATTTTCCAAGTAAGCAAATTTGATCATTTGCATATCTAAAACTGATCCCACTCGTCCTTTAACCTCTCCAATTTGCTTTCACTTCAGCACTTTTAGTGCTCCTTAGAGCTAGTTTTAAACCTTTTTAAAAGCTGCTGTTTTGTTCTCAATTGGTTTATGATGTTCAGACCTTTGCTCTAACATCATCAGCAGAAAGAGCCGTCAAATCTTACGATGCGGTCAACACCCAGACACACAGTTACATTAAATTGAATACAGTTTCATTTAATTACAACTGATATACAGTACTTTACATAAATTTTATCATTTCTCGTTTTAAAAATGTAAACTCTAATAGGCTTCAGACTGAAATTCCTCACTTTAAGCCTGGTCTCAGATATCGGATCGCTGGCTTGCTTGTTTGATTTACTGCTGCCCGAGTCATTAGGAGGTTCTCGGTCAGTGCAGAGGAATTTCTCAAAGCATCTGGAGTTGTTCCAGCGCATCTCCTGTCACATTTTCTAATGTCTTTTCCAGCGTTTTGCTTTTGGCTTGCTTTCCACACCTACATCAATGACTTCACCATCCCCAGTAGCGTAGATCTGCCAGCTGGCTTAGTGAGCTTTCAAGAATTCAAAGTGAAGGATTAAATGAGTTTGAATCTGATTACTGAGCCGTGATTGGTGTGGACAAACAGAAATCATGTCTTCGGTCCTCGGCTGTTTTAAACTCTCGCACTTGTTTAGGCCCGCAGGACTATGATTATCACCTTTAATTTGTTTTTATTTTTTGTAGTCTTTGTCACTGTTTTTCTTTCCAGCTAACCTACATTTAGAGCCAAGGGTTAGTTTGAAAGTGGACTTCCTTTGAAAACAAGAACTTCCTGCTTTCAAAAGTTGGGAATTTTTTTTTAGTGTATCTGAAACCCCCCCCAGGCAAGATTTCAGGTTTTGTTTTTAACACACCGTGAAAATAAAACAGGAAGCAAAACCAAGAGCGTCCAGTTCATCGGTTTGCACTGCTACACGTGACCACCAGGGGCCAGCAATCATCAAAATGACTTTTTACACATTTCCAGGCAGATAAAAGGAGATACATCTCAGAAGAGAGAAGTCTAGCTTCTGATGATTGTTTTTTTAAAATTCATATAAACTCTTCATGAGTTTAATTTAAGTGAAAACTCTTCTGCTTCATTTCTTCTCAGGTACCAGAGGGCGGCAGAAGAAACGAGTTCAGACAAGAAAAAAGTAAGTTCTCAGCACTTTGCCATTCACTATCTAGCTATCTTTACACTACTGCTGCTGTTGTTTAGACGCATGCATTCAGTGTCCAGTTATCTCAATCCCTATTTAGACGTCTTAATCTGCAGGTAATTCCCATGCGCTTTACATAACTGGTCCAGTCAGTCTGTGTCTTCTGTATGGTAGTGTTTCTCCATAAATAAAACCGTACGAGGAAGCTTCAGGATCTGCAGAAATGAGGATGAGCTGGATGATACTCTTGGGGATGTAGGTATTAACTGTAGGACCGTATTTGAAAGAAAATGCAGCTGTTCGGCGCACTGAGGTTTTGTTAAAGTCAGGTTTTGCTTTCCTCCCCCTGTTGTGGGGATGCCTTGCATTGTTTTGGCAGTTTGTTCAGTGTGTTTGTGTCAGACCCCATAATTGTCTGGAATTTGAATCGCTGACCCCAGAAGACATCTTAACATGAGCCAGAAGCATGTGAGCTGTTGCAGCATGCAGCAAAGGGAAGAACTAGGGTTAGCATGCTTTAGTTGCTTTTGCATGTAAGCGCATCACAACTGTATGAGCTATATTTAGTGCTAAAAGCTCACTACCAGTTAAATAAATTGATTATAATAGCCTATTTCTGTCAGTTTATATTTCATTAACCATTAAATAGCCTAAACTTTTAAAATAGTCTTTGTTAAATTGAGCCTTAACTGTTGACTGCTTCAAATGTTTCATCAACTTTCTTTTTTTTTCCCATTTCCTGTCACTACTTCCCCTTTTTATGTTCTTTCTGGTTTGTCCGTCCTGTTTTAAGGGGGTTGGCCTAGTTCCCTCATGCAGATATTTTCTAAAGACTAGCATCTGGTGCTGCATTTCCCCCCCTCTCATTTCCACCAGCGCAGTCTGAGGGAGCCACTCCTTTCATTTCCCAGGTTTCTGAAGCTTTTGTAGTCAACCTTTTTTTCCTAACAGACTAACAATGATTCTGTTTAGCCAATCGCTACTAATCCAGATATTGAGCGGATGCTCTCAGTCATTCATATCTGCTTACTGCCTTTCCTTGCTCTTTCTGTGATGAGTTGTCTGTGTGAAAATTGTCATAAAAGCTCTGGAGGTTTGTATTTTACTTCAAGAGCGCATTTGTAAATCTGTCTTGACTGAAATTACTAAATCTGTATATACTGTTACTTATTTTACTAATAGTGTAGCACAGTTAGACTCCGTTGTCTGTCACGATAAGAGTTTAAAAGTTGAGAAACCCCAGGAGTGAGCGCTCTGCTGACAGTCTCTTTGTTCTTTACAGTCAGAGAGGTTGAATTCTTCCTCGCGCAACGGCAATCTGAGTGCCCTAAAGCAGCTCTGGGAACAACCATCCGAAACGCCTACATCTCCAGAACCCAGAACACACTCCAGACAGCAGGAGAACCATCAGCGACACCCTTTACATCCTGGTGTTAACACCTCTCTGGAGTCCACAGACGGCCAGATTGCTGACGGCACTGAGACCCAGTTGTTGAGCGACAGCGACCAGGAGATGGAGAAGTGGACGCAAAGAGACGTGCCCAGCGAAAAGCCCACGGTGCCTCTCAACAGCCTCAAGATGATGTTTGAGAAAGGCGAGACCTATCACAACAATGTAAGTACAAATAATGATCTAAATTGGTAGCCTGTTATCTTAATTGGGCATCTTGCCAATGTGTGAGTGAACCGAAAGTGTGTGCAAGCAGCACTGGTAAGCGTAGGAGACTTGTTTTACAAATATCCTTAACTGCAGTTTTCTTTAATGGTAGTATAATTTCAGAATGGCCTGTTTTTGCAGCTTGGTTTGCATTCATAAAAAGTTCAGGTTGGACTGGGGAGGTTGTTTTGCATTGTGACTAAGTGTGATAGTATGTGTAGTATGTACCCATATGTATCGACCCATATGTAAAGTATATTAAAGCTTGATTAATTGCTGTGATCAAGACGACTCAATCAAACTGCATGCATCTGTCTGTTCTACCGGCTGGATATCTGCTTGTATTCAAAACATTCAAGAGACCGGTCATGCTGTGAGTCACATGGTCCGTGATCACGAAGACGCAAGTGTGCTTCTCCAGTTTCTGTAGGTTCACTGCTCTGAAACAGCCTGGAGGAGGACTTTTTTTAACTTGTGTTGTGTAACCTTGCATTAAGTCTTAATGCTACGTGCTAAGTCTAGCATGACTTCTCTTATTGTCCATACTCGGAGGGAGGAAAAAACTACACCACTCTAACGTTGTAGTATTAAATCTTGTCAGAAGATCTGGAGGTCTAGTTTTACTGAAGCTTCTTTTGAAACCAGATCCACTGATTTAGGAATTTTTAGGTCTATTGTTCTCTGCTAGTCCGTGTGGCTGAAGATGACAGGAACATTCTTGTGGTGTCTTTTTAGTCGTGCACCGGACATTTCGCTTTTATTCTTTAATCAAATTTTTTCTTTTAAAGGTTGCTTGTTCAAAATGTACTGGGATTCCACCGTACACAATGGTGTCTCTTGTTTGCTCCATGGCCTGTGAAGGCCTACATTTTATCTGCAAAAGAGTAAGCTGTTTTGAAGTAGCGTGGGTGGAGGAGAGGGAAAGACTGAAAATGAATGCATTTTTCCCATTGTACCGTCACCACTGCATCAATAGTGGTTTAAAACGTCCCAGTGTGCACTGAACTTGGATCCACATCATAGTTAGTGGTTCTGCGCTAAGACAAACATCATTGTTTCTCATTGAGGTTAGAGACTTTTTCCCATCCCTAATCCAAACTTTCAGTTGTGAATCCAACCATACATTTCATGAAAACGAAATAACTCAAAAGAACACTGATTGGGTTTCTTGAGTTCGCTTCAGCTCACAACTCCGTGATCTGGTTGCAGCAGACTACATTTGTTGTGCTTTTTTTTTTGTTGTTGACATTTTTAACTTGGTAGTGACACTGATGGATAATTAATATTCAATATTAAACTCCTCACCCTCTCAAAAGACATTTCCATCATTAAACAGGGATGTTTTTCGCTCATTAAAAGTCTTTGCTGTTCTCACCGGGGGGCTGATGTCATGAGATAAACATCCACATGATCACTGCAGGGTTCAGGCTCTCTGCTGCCATCAAAGCCAAGCTTCTCTCCTTTAACCTGAGGGATGGTCATGAGGGAGAGAGACTGACTCAAATTATTTGAATGAATTATCGAACTCCTCCAGCAGTTTTTATTTATTTTTTTAAAATCTGTTTTAGAGATTTTCTTTATGAATGCCGCTGGATTTTGAATTTGGGCTACTTTGGAACTTCTCTTTTCTCAGCACTTCATTACTCAATTCAGCTCCCAGATATGACTGGATGTAATGACGTGTAGACGCATTTCATAAGAATCTAGACATTCACAGGTCTTTTACCATCCAGTGTGCGTCATTAGTTCAGTTTATCTTTCAATTATTTTGCTTTATTGTGTGAATAGTAATAATAATGATAAAATAAATTAATAATAATAATAAGTGTGTGTGTGTGTATACCCTAAACTATTATATATAAAAAAGACAAAAAAAATGCTCAAAAAAAAAAATAAAAATAAAAATATATATTTATATTTATTGGGAATTAGGCTGTATAATATGTTTAGTCTACTACTACTACTAATAATAATAATAATAATAATAATAATAATAATAATAATATAATTATTTATTATGTGTGTTTATGTATATATGAACTGAAATACTGAAATAAAATGAATTCAAAATAGCCATTTAAAAAAAATATTAAAAATGACAAAAAGATGACAACAAAATTAGTAAAACATGAGCTAAAATAAAAACTAATAATTTAAAAAAAGGTGCAAAATATTAAAATATAGTATCTCAATAATTCTTAAATAATAAATAAAATGTAATTATAATAAAGTGAGTAAATTTATAGATAAATATTGCAGAAATATTACATAGTCCTCAGTTTAAAAAAATATGTATCATCCTTTTGCCACTTTTTAAAAATATTAAATGAAATGAAAGTGTATCTGATCTTTTTATGATTTAAATATAGTATGTGTACTGTATATATATTTATCTTTTGTCACAGATTTTATTCTCTGATAATATAAGGACACTCCTCATTTTTGGCAGGCCGTGGCTCAGATGTTCCCATCTTTTGTGTGTTTTGGATTAATAGAGGGTCTTTTGTCTGGGCTGATGCCCCCTATGGCTGAGCTGCCTTCGCCTTTTGTACTGTGTTTATTTCCCGCTCCCCTGGTGTCGACACACCAGCCTGGAGACGCTGCGCTGATGCCTGGCCGGCTGGTTTCTGATGGCTAATCCACGACTGGGGGGTGGGTCGGTTTCAGCCCCCTTGTTGGATTTAGAGGTTCAAGCAGCTGCCTACCCCACCCCACCCTCTCAGCCCTCCCCCTCTCCATCCCTCCCGCTGCTGCCAGCAAAACACTGGCATGCTCACCGTCTCTAATCTGCTCTCAGAGCACTGCCGGGCTTTAGGCAGACAGACTCGGCTCTGTAAATCTCCAGGAATCACGGTGGACCGCCCGTTGTTGTCTGTCTGATTTTAAATAGGTAAGGCACGTGGCTTTCAGATCGATACTGTTATTGGTACATGTGGAAACTCTCTGTCGGGTGGGATGATGTCAGTTTTAGTTCCTGTCGCGCTGCTTTCCTGAGAACAATGACAATGAACACAGCAGACTTTTTGGAGGATGTGTTTGTCCTGGGATTGACCGCACTGTTGCAGGACTGTATTTGCAAAGTAAATGCTTTTGTTTGAGTGGCATATTCAGAAAAGAAAGCTGAAACGTAACATCACTGCATTAAGAAATGCAAAATTTTCCCAGATTTCTTTTAACGGCTAGATGATTTATTGTAAGCCTGTGATTTGAATGAATCATTTACAGAAAAGTTTATGGTTCGAACATTGTCACTCGTTTGATCTCATATTTCACCTCGCACAATTCAGCCACATCAACAGGGTCTCTAACTGTCATGGGTTCGGTAACAGGGGCCGATGTGTCTCAGTCTGGTGGGTGTAGAGTTGCATGAGAGCGGGTGTGCTGGTGGTGTTGTGGCAGTAAAGCCAGACGCTGGTGTCTGTCCACGGCTCTCTCAGAGCTCATTAGAGGATTATTGATGCCAGTGGAGAAGCTGGCCGGCCAGAGAAGGAGATATGTTTAAACACTGCTGTCATGGCTTTAAATGTCTCTTGTCACCTTCTTAATTAGTGCTGTTTACTAAAGTATTACTTCAGCTCATGGGTTGGGGGATTTCAACAAACCCCTCACCCAGAGTCTTAAACTTTGGGGTGTCATTTTGTCCTGCACTGAATAAGGTTTAATATAAAGAGTTTTGCCAGCCAACAGATAAATCCTAAGGACTTGCATTTGAAGGAAGACCTCTGGTGTTGCCAGCTCCTCAATTTTCCTGCAGAATTGAGTTACTTGAGTTTTTGACAGAACGTACCATGAGTATGTGACCATAATAGCTTTTGAGAAACACAGCTCAGAACATCATTTTTGCCAGAGAAGAACCCCCAGGACACAGTTTTGTTCTGTCTTGTCTGCCAGTTTTATCTTTGCTCCGCACTGTATTTTATATTGTGAGAGAGTGGCATGGCTTGTCAGACGTAGTAAAGTAGGAACTAACCAGAAAAAATCTAGCAATACTTTAGCAACTACCCAGTCCCTAGCAGTCACTAGGACATGATAGTATGAGGAACGGGACATTGAATGCAATTGAGATCAAATATGCATAGAAGTCTATGAAATTTACATTGAATATCATGTTTCATTCTGAAACGCTTGGCATTCAAGTAGTAAAACGGGTGTCAAGTGGCTAGTCACATTGACTTGAAGGACTTCTTAATGCTCTCTTTGTGCTTTTTCTGTGCTTGGCAGTCTTCATCAACACACGTTTCTTTGTCTGTTTTAGGTGTCCAGAGAGCCTGGGAAAACGGGAGACGGTGGATCCGACAACATGGAAGATAAAGGTCCAGAATCAAAGCAGCACTAAACACAAACACACCGCTCTTGTACAATATGTTTTCAGTTACACGATATCCCATCTTGAGCTTCCTGCTTCCTTTCTGCAACACTGTAAGAATCCGTTTTTTCTGGAAAGTGCTGATGGCAGTTCTGTGGAAATTCCTGTTTCCCATTCCTACTTTGACCTCACGACACATACATTTTTTATTTTTTTTTCCCTCCATTGTATTTCATTGAGTTATTAGAGACCCCGCTGACTCTTTTTCTTCTGTACTTCACAGAAAGTCTTGACTCCGGAGTCAAAATGGTGGAGTCCACCCCTCTTAGGGACCGAATGGCCATGTACCAGGCAGCTGTGACTAAGCACGATTTCCCTACCTCCCCCAATGTGAGTGACAGCCCCTTCCACTCCACTTCATCACCAAACACTCCCTCAGTATGATTTCATCACATGCAAATGTTCAGTCTTTTGCATCTGTTGTGAAGAAATAGTTCAACCCGAATGGAAAAGTGGCGTGTTGTTCCAAACCTGTGCTCTTTCTCTATGCTTTTTCCAAGTAAAAAGGAACCGGAACGTTTCATTCAGATTTTAAGATTGCTCAAAATCCCGAGTTTTTTTGTGAATGAAAAGAATGAATCATAATTAATGCATGAACTGGACTCATCCGGTTTATTCAGATTTCAGAATAATGACATGCATTAAAGCCAGATTTTCTAGAGGTTAGTTACAGCTATATAAGTGTATAGTCATATAGATTTGATGGTATTTCGATAACCCTTTTCTATGATCTCAATCTTCATTGCATTTCCATGGGAAGTTTAAAAAGTGATTCTTTTGTGTTGCATCCTAAAGTTTTGAAATGCCTTCAGTATGATAATGAGTTTTGGGCGAACTGTTCCTTTAAGGGAGCACATGCACAAAGATAACCTTTTCCCTTTTTGTGTTCCTGGTTCTGGCAGAGTGAACCAGCAGACAATGAAGTCCGCAGTCACAGTGGGAAACAGAAGGAAAATGTGCCGCCTGTGTCTCCTGATGTGGTGAGAACTGACATGAACAGACCCTATCTGCTCTTGTTAATATATGATCCTGATCTTATTGTGTCTTCATAATCATTCATGGAACAACTTGAGTGTACTGTTTTAGTCAGATTTCACATGATGGAACTGAAAGGGTTACAACTGCAGTTTCATTTTGTCACAACAGACGATACCATTATTTTATAAAAGTGGTAATGCACCTGGCACTGTAGCGTTAACTAGGTCTCTTTCTATCTGCAGAGCTCTGAATCCAACTCTATGAAAAGTCCTAACTCGGACAGGAATGGTGAGTCTCTTACAATGTGTTACGAATCGAAGTTTAACTGTGCATCAACACAATGTGAGAACTGATCAAGCTTTATTTTATGACTAATCTCAGTGTTTTTTCAAATACATGCACTGTTACTCACTTTGAAGCCAGCGCCCTCTAGAGATAGTTTTGCTGCAAGGCCAACACTGTTCTCTTGTTTTACAGGCTCTGTTATAAGTCCTGAACAAAACCAGGCTAAAACTGTTCGGGTAAGCATTCAATCAAAACTAACTTTTAATTTGATCTCTGTTTAGTAACATTCAGTTTTATATCTGTATATATATATATATTTCTAAAACATTTGTATGTGTTTTGTGCACTTGTAGATGTTTCGTCTGCCTGTCCGTGAAACCTGCATCATGTGCCTTAAGACCGTGTACCCGCTAGAGAAACTTGTAGCCAATCAGCAGATTTACCACAACACCTGCTTCCGCTGTGCCTACTGCAACACTAAACTCAGGTGAGGACATGGCCCTGATCCTGTACTGAAACACATGATGTGGACAGGAGTAGGCACGAGACTAGGGTGTCCCATTTGTCAGTTTATGATGGAGAAGGGTGATTACAGTGTTACTTTTACAGTCATTCATTTATTATAGTCAAGCAATTTTTTGGTCGCACTTTATTTTGATACACAATTTTGTGCACGTTAAACATTCTTCAAGCTATAAGTAATCGGCATCTTCGTCTGATACAGGCTCAAACATATAAGGTTGAATCCCTAATCCCTCCATCGTTCTCGCTGGACAG
>JAUMHQ010000089.1:17170324-17182587 GCA_032361165.1 Enteromius paludinosus | reverse complement strand
AATATAATAGGTAGCACACAAATTCTGAATGCCTTTGACAGATCTCAAATGAGCCATTTTAATATAGATTAATTTCACAATTAATCTAGATTAATCTAGATTATAAAAATTAATCTATGCCCACCCCTAATTTAAATACAAATACATGTATATAACAATTTCATTAAAATATTTTATAGTATTTTGATTAGATTTAAATATATATTATACATATAATAATTTACTATAAATATTTATATTTATTTAATTATAGCTTTCAATATTTATATTTAATAACTATTACGTTTTGGCATTTATATTACATTTTGTCCACTAATTCAAGAATACACAGATCAATTATTTATAAATAATGAAACTTCATTTGAAACGCAAATTTAGGCATCATGACCTCAATGTATTTAGATAAAAAAAATATATTTAACACTTGTTAAATTATTAGTGTTTTTAAGATTAAAGATGAAGTGAGCCTTAACAACAAACATAATCTAATGTAAGCGCAATTAAATATCAAATATAGATTGATATAAATAACTAATATGGTATAGATGTGTCCTCGCATCCCTAATCACCTACATCTAGTCGTATCTTGATGTCCAATTTATGCTCGCATTGAGCTGTGAAGGGCTTGAAGTCTAGTAGATATGGAGTTGATTTGAAGTTGGACACTCAGGCCTGCAGATGCATCAGAAGTATTATGGAAAACACACATCTATCAATGCCTGGGCTATCAATGAAGATTAATGAGAGTGCATTTTATAACATCTCTACGGTTGCAGCTACAACCCAAGAACCCAAATAACCCACTAAAGGCAGTAACAGATGTAAATATGTATTATAAAAAATAAAAATAAATATTAGAACCGTCACTGTTAATCTGGCTCACAGGCAAAATCCCTCACCCTTAAACAATAGGCCGTGAGTCACCAAAGAAGCACATTGTTTTATTCAGGATGATACTCAGTGACTAAGCTGTTATGTGGAGTGGCATGAAGGCATGACAGGGTTGAGTATAAAGATTGCCATCTTTACATTGAGCAGCAATCTTATCCGATATCAACTTCCTTTGAGCTGCTTTGAAAGATGGGATGTGTGGAGTTAGATAGGGCTATTTATCCTTCTGCCATTTTCAAGAGGATCTGCTCCTAATCAACACACTCATCTCATCTCCACAATCCTCTTATCAGAACCCAGGACCTCCACACTCTGAAGAGATGGTGCCCATAGATGTGTAGGCTTGAAAAGAGAAGAGGAGCCAAATAATAAAGCCTAACAAAAAATAAAAGGAATTCTGGCTAATCTATGCATGAACTGTGATAGGAATACAAGCAGAGATGACAAAACGGAGAAAACAAAGCTAACTTTATGTAAACAGGATCTGGATGTGTGGACTGCTTTTTTTATAAATACGACTATCTGTGGGATAGAGCGAGTACTTTTACCTAAAATCCTGCTCCTTTATTTTTCACAGTAAAATTCTGGCAACCATAGTTCGAGATTATGCAAAAGCCTGCTGTAGCTCAAAAATGACTGCGCATGTAAACCTACTGACTGTTACAATTACAAAAGATTGAACTTTAAAAACCTCTAACAGCTCACCTGCGTGATATGCAACAGAACCTCGACTCCATCCTGGATGCCTGTTCTTTGGGTAATCCTGAAAAAAAGACAGGAAGAATGAGTAAATACAAGATACATATTCTAACAATTAGGCAAGGAAAACAGTCTGGTTTTACAGATACCAACGGGAGTGATGGATTTACTGTAAACATGAACTTGCCACGCTTTCACGTTTAACGATCTCACTCAACACTTTCATATTAATGTGGTGGAGAGTTGTATAGCCAGAAAACAATTACAGCATCACAGCTCATTGTTTTAGGTTTAAGTGTTGCTGTCACATAGCTGCAAAGGTTATGTTTTTTCATATACAGACACACCATGCCAGCAGAAACACAGGGAGCGGCCAATATCTCGATAAGATCTGAGAATGGCTGAGTTAATCAACATTGTATTTCTCTGTCGTCATTTGAAGAGACTATTAAAGCCTGTTTACGCAAAATTGTAGCAATAATTCTCTTGAAGACTGTATGTGTGTTACAAAAATGCATTCTTAAAAAAAGTAAATGCATTGGGTATTAAACACATAAATGCTGTAAAATGTTATGCTAGTTCAGGTTTAATAAAACACTGATTTTCAAAACGCTGAATTTTCACCATCATTACAACAGTCTTCATTGTCACAAGATCCTTCAGAGATCACTCTTATATGCCTGTTGCTCAAGTACCTTTTATTATTAACCATCATCAATGCAAAATGCAGATTTGCTGCTTAAAATGTTTTTAGAAATAAAAATAGTTAGTGGATAAAGTATTCATTTCTTTAAAATAAAACTGTATTATTGTGGATGCTTTAAAATAGCTACTTGAAGTGCATTCAAATGCAAAAAGAATACACTTATGATGCATTAAGGCTGACTTTTTTTTTTTTTTATGTAAATACCAACTCCTAAAATCATTTCTTTCTGAAATCAACAATAAAACACAGGTGAGCAGCTCTATGTGCTTGCATTCTGTAATCTCATCTAGAGGATTACCAGGGGATCTGTTTTGGTTAAGGCTGATAGAGGGTTGTGTTATGGTTCAAGTCGACATCTCTCCATCTGTTTGTCTAATAAGGAAGAGGAGAAAACAGACCAGGGGACCAAAAATCCCGGTCCTTGATTTAAACGAGTCTCCAAATCCCTTTCTAAGAAAGTAAGATGACCCGTTTAACATCCCTCGGTCCGCCGGTGTAGGTGAAGCACAGGACTAGGCGATGAAGTTGCGCAACAGACAGCACGGGATGGTGATAATGATGATACCTAAGGCGAATCTGACAAACAGCTCTAAACATGTATAGACAATGGAGTGGCGTTCTCTGGAATGACACATGACAATGTAAACCGTTTGCAAACATTACTTAATTTCGAATGAGTTTACATCTCTGCCCTGACACCATGATAAATGATAGCGCATTCCGTGCATTCGTACGATTACATCTGCGTTCCATATCATGTACCGCATATAAACACACAAGCAAACAGACACTTCAGCATGCCACGCAATGCACACAAGCCATCAATCACCCCGCTCGGCCCAGCAACCCACATAACAGTTTTTTTGGTGAATTTGTCAAATGAAATTATATACCGCATACTCCTGTTTGAGTAGAGGAGTGGTTCATGCATATAGCGTTTTGGCCCCATGAGGAGACTGCAAAAGCCATTAGAGAGAAGCATCTAGCTTCCAAGAAACACAAACAGTAGCATATGTGTCCACGGCAGAGCGCTATCAGATCCACCCGGGGCTTTTATGTGCGATACTCGAGCTGCCTGCATTTCCACACTGTGGCAAAGACAACAAGTAGCGGAGAGGCTGCCGGTGGAGGCAGATGCACATCTCTACATGATATATAGTGCAGAGATTAGGCAAAGAGGGTACCTGCCCCTCAACCACCACAATACGGGCGTTTGTGCAAGCTGCTGTCATCGTGAAACAATAAACTATGAGCAATTTTAGAAAGAGTAAAAGTAAAGTTTCACAGCAAGATTTTTTTAGCATACAATTTTTACAGATTTTACCCAATCTGACATAGTTACAACTTGACTGGAAATAAAAATATTCTGTTCACAAATGATTCATTTATTTATTTTTTCACCACACTTTTTCATTTTTTCCTCAAAGCACACTAAAAAAGTCCTGTTCAAAAAAATTACAAAATCATTCAAATGTAAAACATTCATCAAAAATATTAAGTAGCACAACTGTGTTCAATATTCATAATGTTTCAGCAGCAAACCAGTATATTAGAATATTTTTGAAGAATCATGTGACACTAGAGTAATGATCCTGAAAATTCAGGAACAAATTTAAATATTACATTTTCAAATTTGTTATTTTAAATAATTTGATAATGTTACTGTTTTAACCATTTATCTTTTGATACATCTTTCAAAATTTAAAACTGTAGTATGTACATCGTACATAATATGCATGCACAATACATAATCAAACCAGTTTATTTCTTCTTTTAGATAATCTGTTTTATAAATGTAAATATTCATACTGTAATGTTGGACTTCCACAGTCAAGAGGGAAAACACAAGGTTAAAAGAATAAAATCTACTAATACAAGACATTTGGAAAGCAGCAAAAATATTTTTTTAAAGGCAAAATCTTTCCAAGCCAGTTGTTAATATCTTAATGGTGGCCCAAGTCGAAGAAACACCCAAAAATACAATGGAGCGCCAGAAGAGGTCAGATGGATTGGTGACAGATGGACTATTGTGTTTCTTGCCGAACACTTCAAAAGTTGATCTGCACTTTGAAATCTGAATGTTTCCAAAATAAATGAGGACACCAGGGTTTTCAGGAACACACACTCCCTCGATTGCTCCATGGGAAGTGCTAGAGAGCTGGTTGAAACCGAAGCCCACAGAGCCGGATGAGAGCAAAGGAAAGGGTTGGTGCGAGAGGGGAAGGTCAGGAGGTGATAAGGGTCGAACCCACTCACGCAGACGTGGCTGCTGAGGCTCCGGTACACACCTCCGCCCCTCGTTAGAACCAAGAAAATCTTTGTCTTGCATCCTAGCAACCCAGTGTATATTCCGGATGCATGTGTACGAGCTCGTACGGCCAGCTAAAGTCCCTGTTCACAGGGGGTGAGGGTTCACTGATCGCAGATAAGAGCTCCGCTCTTCCTCCCCACATCCGCCATCATACTCAGACCGAAACTGGGACTGGCAGACTCTCTTATAATTCGGGCCATCTGATGTTCTCTCTGCAGCCGTTACCTAGGCTGGTTGCCATTTCGCGGCTGTTCCTCAAACGGCAGAGGTGATACGCGCACTTGCTGTTGTAACAATTAACAACCCCATTGTTTGTAAACGTCTCTCCAGAAACAGGATGCAGGGAACACGGTACACGTCCAATGGGAGTAAACAATAATTAGGCAGCAATGCTTTAACTGATATTTGATACTTAATGAAATGCAGATGCAAAGTTCTAGAAAACATCAAAATTAGAAAAAACAATAACAAATTGCGCCGTTTCTCTGAGCAACCAGTGGCCTCGCACGACTCAACATGACAGGCTTGTTTACTGTCGGCCGTTCCCAACCTGAGACTAATTACCCTCCACTTTCCTCATGGTCTTGTACAGGATGTCAGAAAGAGAGAACAACACGGTGGTCACGTTCCTGTTCCCACCTTAACTATTCCTGATTAAAAGCAATTGCTCATTCAAAAATAACCAAAAAATACATAAATAAAAACTAATTGACTCAACCTTGTAATTTAGAGTAATAGCTATCTACAACTGAAACGATTAAAAACTTTTTTTTAAATTGAAATAAAGCTAAACTAAAATACAGATATTATTCCATGAACCCTAAATTAAATATCTAAAGTAAAAAAAATAATTAATGAATCAATCTAAAAGTTAATCAAAACTCTTGTGTTTGCCTGACAGACGTGAAAAATATATTTATAGAATATCTGTGTCAATAGAAAATCGAATCGGTCCACTGTGGAGATGTGTCATCGACTTTATCACTAATGCATTATTGTAATGTTAAGGTAGTCTTCTTGGCATATGTATTCTTGACACATTGATAATCATCACTTGTGCTAGTGCACTGTGGCAAGCTTTAGGCATGTGCTTGAGCGCCGAGAGGCTATAGGCAATTTAAACCGGAATGTACATTTAAAAAATAATATTTTTAATACATTTTAAATAAATAAATAAATAAAAATAGGACTTTGCCATCTCATTTCATTTTCTAAGGCAGGTATATATATAAAATTACTTAAATGTCCTAATTGAACTGTGCCTCATCCTGGCTTAGGCTAAGCCCTGTGACCCAATGTGACCCTGTGACCCAAATGTGACCCAATTTTTAGCACATATGTGGCACAGATCGGATCTGTTCCATGACAGTGTAAACAGGACAAAAACGCATGCAGGGCGATATCAATGCGACTCATGTAAACAGGCAGATGGGATTTTCCTAGGCATTGCTTTCTGTACTTCATTAAAAGGGTGACAATTTTGCACTTTTTCATTGCTTAATGAGGTCATATGTTACTTGTGCTGGTAAAAAGTGAAATGCAGACGGGCTGTTTTGAGTTACAGGCAGAAAAGGTGGATTTTTTTTTTTTCTCTCGAATTTGAGGTTTTCACAAAAGTTTGTTTTATTAAGCCCTCAGCCGGCGTTTCCAATCCAAATAGTAATTAAACATTTGAAAGTTTCTGTATCTGCACATTTTCTGAGAGGATTAGGCCTACCTTTCCTCCGATTCCTTCTGGCGCTGACGAGAGAAGAGCGTGCATATAACGGCAATTCCGACAGCGTGCAATCCCGATAAATACACATAACACAGAATTGCAGTAGGCTATTTAAGTATTCAAGCAAACATATCTGTTCTGCCTTAAGTGAACACTTGGGGAGCTGATCAAGAATAAAAAAACTGATGTGTAATAATAGATGCGTGCAAATAGCTGTTAATCTAACAATAAAAGAGAAAAGGGATTCACTCGTTGCACTTCATTGAACTGCAGTTTATTTGCAATGAACACACTGAAGTGATATTATTCGTATGCTATTATACTCAAGATGAAGTGCGTGTGGAGGCGGTAAATGACAACAGTGCATGCGCAATGCTTCAGATCGTATGGCAAGTGTAAACACATGAATCAGATATGGGTCGGAATTGAAAAAAACGTGTAAACGGACAACAACAACAACAAAAAAAATCGGATATAGGCAACAAATCAGAATTGGGCATCAAGACCTGCAGTGTAAACGAGGCCTATGAAACCGGGCCATAATGCATGTAAATAACACTAATAAAGTTCACATTGTTTTTTTGTGTGTGTGTGTGTGTGACAAAAACCATCATAAATACATTAAAAAGTTGTTTAAGGACATTATGTTCTAAAGAGACTTGTTATGTGAGATTTTCAACCTATGCCCAAGGCAAGGTTTTTTGGTAAATAATTGGTCTGTTGCTCGTACAATGACTGTGCAAGGTTTAAAAAAGACATTTTATAATATAGCATGAGTCATTTGAACTACTTTTGTGAATCTTTCATGATGCATTTTTGGAGCTTGACAGCCACTGGTCACTATTTGACAAAAGAAATAAAGGCATACGGGATTGACTTAGAGATGAGTAAACCATGACAGATGAGCGAACTGCTTGTTTGAGGTGATTTGGTCAAACCGCCATTCTATTTGTATTCTACACCTCAAGGCATTTTATAATGTCAGACTCTAATTGTTTTGAGGACACAATGTTGTGAAGCCGCATTTACAATCTTGGATTTACAAAAAGAGCTTACTGTACTTCTGCTCTCGTGCAGGCCCTACATTTACTGATTTAGCAGAGGCTTTTAAACCAAGTAGCTAATTTATAAAGGAGTAACAATACAGGAAATGACTTACTCTTCTTGCCAGGCCCAGTGCGATGTAGCACTTCTCTCCAGGATCCACGATCTCCACTTCAAAGTAGTGACTTCGTGTCGTGAGGGGCTGCCGGGCCTGAGCCAGACCAACGTCCATAATGCTCTTTCCTTTCCCAACATATTCCAAAAGCTACGGCAGAAAACATCAAAAACTTAATTTAGATACATTATTGAGCATTACACGTCATTATACATGTTTTAACATCTTGTTTTTAACTGTTTGCTCATGTAGAAGGAAACAGGATCTTGGATTATTAAGTCAGTTTAAGGTTAACCTGGCATAAACCAGATGCATCTATAAAAATAGTCTGCCTGGCTGTGAGCAGGTTTGAGAAATCGGATATGTTGCACTGCAAATATACCTTGCTAAGCCTTAGTTTTTCAAGGAAAGGAAGATCTTGATTTATGACAAGTCATCTTGAAACTGGTTTCAGGTTTTATGTTTAGACGTACTAATGTTGAGGTTTTGTTTTTGTTTTTAAAGAAATTAAAACTTTAAAATTTAGTTTGGCAAGGATGCAATAAACTGATCAAATGTGATAGCAAAGACTTTACACTGTTACAAAAAGTAAAGAAAAAAAAATCATGTGACACTCAAGGCTGAAGTAACTTGGAAAACTCAGCTTTACTATCACAGGAATAAATTCAATTTTAAAGTACATTAAAACAAAAGTATATTATATTCATATTTCATGACACCACTCTTGATCAAACACAGGCAGCTTTGTTGAACTTAAGTCTGCACTTTTGAACAGCAGTGTGTTTATATATAAAGAAAAGAAATCCTTGAGTGATGGTTTTGAGCTCAAGGCACTTAGAGAAGAATATTTAGAAGAATAATCTACATGAAAAAAGTTCAAGTATGGGCAAACCCAAACACACAAGAGTGATGACACATCTTTAGATTGATATTTTCCATCAGGTGTGTTAGCAAAGATGTAATAAGATTATTAGACAAGACAAAAAAGGTTGACCCGTCTTCAATAAGTTTATGGGATAATGAGGGTGAGGCATGGACTTTCAACTACAGACATGCGAGTGTTATCGACAGCCCCACCTATCCTTACAAATGAAAAGAAAAATACCAATGGAACCATTCTGACATGGCATAAGGTCAAATATTTCAATCAACAGTGTTGGAAAAAAACTAAAATCATGCAAGTATGAGCCATCTCCTATGGACCGTCTCGACCTAGTGATGCGCATTTAAACATGCAATTCATAGGCTAAGTCAAAACACTTCAGATTAAACCTTAATCTGCACACTTAACATTTCTATGCATCCTACGCCTATTTAAGTAATCGAAGTTCAAAAATGTAACCTAATGGACTGCCTTATGCACTTCTAAATAGTACATTTAAAGTGTATATTTTCTATTGTATATTTGCTAATCATACACATATTTAAAAAGCGTTGAAACGTAGTGAGCTGCCTACATAGACGTTAGTGATGCGCAGGTCGTCTTGTAACCTGCGGACCCCGGGTTGGGGCGGGTAAAGAAATTGTCACTTTATTTGCAGGGCGGTTCATTAAAAACAAAATTGTATTAAAAATCCATGTATATTGCGTGCAATTCCCTATAGCCTATATTAAATATTTGGGAATATCCATTTTTTTTATATTTTATTAAGTTCTTTGATAAGGTTACGTCATGTGATAAATCACGAAAGCGCCAAGCAGCTACCGCTGCCAGCCACAAGCACATTCAGCTCTGCTGGCCGGGTGCTGGAGTCTAGGCGAAATAAATTAAACCCCGGTACAGTGGATGTTATTTTTTTTACACAGCGAACGTAAAAACGCTAAATGAACATTTCTGTGTGATAAATGAAGCAAAAAATGTCAGTGGTTATTCAGCATAGGCTGTAAACTATACAAATCTAAAACAAAAAAAAAATGTTCAGCCTAGATTACGAACGCTGCTTTGTAAATGTTTAAAATGTGTATCATTGTCTTGTTATTAATATGACCGGATTTATCGTTCATATTCATAATCATACGTTGTAGCCAGTTTACAGGGCGATGTTTCCAAGCACTTTCAGGCTGAAATAAAGGCTGTGTTCGTTTGAATTACAATGCCTATAGTATGTCTATTTAATGATCGCCGGTGCGGGGCGGGTTGTAAAAATAGATACAGTGGTGCGGGGCGGGCTAAATAATTTCATAAAAGCGGCACCCGCAGGTTGGAAAGATACCCGACCCGCGCCTCACTACTAGACATCACTTAATTTCAGATTGAAGGCTAGACATTTTTGGCCACCAAATTTAAATAGAACACTTGAAGATGCATATGAACACATCAGATTCCAACCTACACTGCATTTTCTGGTATGCGTCTTCAGGTAAAAATGATAAAACGTCTGTACTTCAATCTAGACCTAGCACTTTCGGTTATCATATGCACTTTCAAACTTTCAATTTGACCTTCAGATGACCTTTAAATTAACAAAAAAAAGACACTTCTTTAAAACCTACCCAGGCATCACATGCCTACGATGCCTAAAAAAGGCTATAAGCCTTTCTCTCATGTTCGGCTTCTGGCCCAACACAGCTTCTAAACTCGCAACACAGCATGGTGATTACTTTCAGATTTCAACTGGTTGTCATTAATTACTTAGAAATTTCCGTTCGCAACGTCAGAATCAGCACTTTATTGGGGCAGTGGAAAAATTTCGCCAATGCCATCCACAACAACCTTTGGTATCCTTGTTTACGCCGCTAGACAACTGCAGGTCAGACGGAGACTCTGACAGGGGGCCTCGTACAACCACATGCTGGTAACGACCAGACATTTCGAAAAACACGAAAATGTGCGTGCAAAAGTCAAACGGAGCCTTTAAATGGCCATGAACAGATTGCTGTCACTGGTCCAAGAACATCCCCTGCAGACATCAAAACCACTGATCAACTACAGAGAATAAGACGCAAATTCCTGCAAACAATCAGCCTTTGATCAAAGCAGACTTGATCGATCCAACTAAACTGATTGGTGTTCAATATGGAAGAATGCGTGTTTCTGGAACGGAAGACATTCTCTTCTCATCTCCCGAGGCACACTTGTGGATGCGCCCACAGAGGAACTGATATCCATTTATTGGAATTAAACGCGGGTTGCTTTTTATAGATGCAAAACCAATTTTTTTTTTCCTGCCTCCACCCGACTCTTTTCAACATCAACCTCTAAGTGTTCGTGCCAGGACAGTTGCCTGCTCATTTGAGGATGGAGGCAAAATTGCACCTAGTCACACCTTCCTGCCTCCTTGATGCTGAGTAATGGGGAGGTTTTTTTACCTTTATACCACTCTTAACAGCTCTCAACAGCTCCCAGCATGCTCGCATGACAGTGCTGACAGATTTGACATGCTCTTGAACGTCACCATCCCCAGACCTGCGTGGGGGCGGCAGCTTGTTTTGTTGACCCGCTGCCCCGGCAACAGGTGCAACATTGCGAGCGAGTCCCACAACTTCCTGTCACAGTGCGGAGAATGTGAAAAAGGCGGAGGACACAAAGAGGGAGACGCCCACAAGTGGAGCCGCTGAAATGTTCGTCTCGCTCGTCTTCGCTCTTTTAAATAGGGTCTGTGTTTTGACAGCCTCGAACAAAATCTCTGAAGATGATGTTGTTATAAGCTGTCTGTCGGCTAGCGCTTACTCAAAGTCTGTCTAAATGCAATCCATCCTTGTTAAGTACTTGCCAGTCAGCTGCTCATTTAATTGACAAAACATATTAAAAGCCTCAACATGTAGCACTGGGAATTCCTGTCACCGTCTAAGATGGTCCTAAATAAGCAAAACAAAATAATTGTTTAAATGATCTATGATAGAAAAGTAGTTTTGTATGTTGACATCATTGTCTCCCAGTACAATTTCTAAATGTTTTTAGACGAGATGTGGCAGGAATATCGTCATCCATCAGTTTGTTTTCACAAATAATGTGTCATGAGATGATCAAAATCTTACTTTTGAATTCTCTAGTTCATTGCACGATAACACATTTACCGCTGTTCAGCAAATTGCGAGCGATAAAACAAAAGTATTTTAGGAATCCACACAATTTAGTCATTGACCAACAGAGAGCAGCTTGGTTTTAAAGAATTATGTCCTTGATACATGTCACATTGTTTATGAAAATTGTTGAAGAAGCCAACACTATATATAGTAAATCTAAATTATTTATAAAAAAAACAACTATTATTATTATTTAGTGGTGGGCCGTTATCGGCGTTAACGCGAGACTCTTATCGCACGATAAAAATAAAATAAAATATTGCCGTTAATCCATTCACAAAGTTGGGTTGGGAGCTGGATCACGCACTCTGTATGCGTGCATTGCTATAGTCATTCGGGTTGATTACGATTAGTGTAATCACAAATACCATGGTGAATAGGGGTGGGAGAAAAGAAAAAAGATGCAGCGCTATACTCTAACGATTCTGAATAATTCATAATTATTGAATTGAGACGCACCGGGCTTCATTGAACAGAATTTGCACTGAGACACGTGCACGTTGCTCGACTGTGTGTGCGCTTCCATCCATCGCGTTTTACTTTAGATATGTTTTTTATATACCGTTTGGAATGCATTTGTATTAGATGCAGGAAACCTGCATGCTGACAGACTTTATCACTGACAGTCACGAGCGCTTTGTGTTTGTCCTGAAGTGGCTGTGGTTTAATGCACTTGTATTTTCAAATGCTTTTATACGAAACTGATGAACACACCGTCAGTTATGTTTTCAGAGCAGAGCAAAACATCTGATAT
>JAUMHQ010000089.1:17139704-17152136 GCA_032361165.1 Enteromius paludinosus | reverse complement strand
GTCACCTACATCTTGGATGCGCTGGGGGTAAGTAAATAAACATCAAATTTTCATTTTTGGGTGAACTATCCCTTTAATACTCATTATTATATCAACTGATTAATATTAATGTTCTTTAAATGCATTGTCTGCTGGTTTATTTGGCTACTTTTCAGTACACCGCATTAAGTATGCCATTTAAAACGGTTACAAAATAAACATACATATACTTATATACATACACATACATATACAGCCATATACATATAAAAAGAGTAAAAACATACCTGGCAAACACCAAAACCGATCATGGGTGTGTTAGGTTTGTATGAATAGACAAGCTTTGTCAAGCTTTGACAATAACCAGTCATATTGGCGGCACTGAGAGGCCCCCAAATAAAATTCTGCTTAGGGCCCCATAAAGGCTTGGGCCGGCCCTGTGCCAACATATTTGCAGTATTAGTGGGCGCCTCTATTTGATCGCTTTACATCATTGTACAGTAGAATTTATTCATTCTTTTCCCTAATTCTTCAGAAAGAGCTTTTGTTGCAATTTTCGGCCACATAATTTCAGTAGCTGAACATTCTGGGGCATCCCTATAGGTATTATCACAACCTACATCTGCATACGTGATAAGTAAAACATGCAGCTCTCGTTATGAATGAGTCACTACCACAACACAGCATGCTAAACATGAAGCAACGGTCTCTTAAATGGTCTCAAAAACAGAAACGCAAAAACCATCTCTGCGGATACTTGCTAATGTTTTAGATTGATTAAAGTATATGTAAAAGTTTCAATTAATAAACTTTTAAATGTGTTTTTAGAATTTAGCATTATATGCATTTTGTTGGCGCCGGTAGCCTCGTGGGCAGTGCTTTGACATTCGGCGGCGTTGTGCTTCGGGCATCTTGAGTTCGAGTCATGGCTCGCAGAACTTTCCCAATCCCGTCCCATCTCATCATTTCACTTCCTGTCAGCTATGATCTATCCTAAATGACTTAATTTAAAGGCTTATTCCTCATAGTACAAAGAGGACAAATCCTATCTTTGAAGAAAAAAAAACAAACAAAAAAACCACTGGATGTCCGTAGGTCTCATTTGAGTAACATACAGGGTGTTACTTTCCTGCTCCAATGCCCCAGAGAGGAAGTTCATCACACCAGCTCAATCTGCCAGCAGCAGAAAACCCATCAGAGCTGTCTCCTGCCTCAGATACACATCCAGGCAGCTGCTGCGCTCCATAAATTAAATAACACTTGCCCTCTCCTAAAGACTAATTTATAGCCCAATCCCTGCGAGTTTTCCGGTACTAAATCACCTGGGAGCTTCTTTTCCAAACTGCATTTTATGGCAAAGTTGCTAGAGAGGTACCGGTGCTATCTGTGCCTATCAACACAAAGGGAAGTGTCTATTGTGATGTGCATGGACACAGGAAGCACTACACTTTTTTAAAAAGAGATATCACTAGCAGCTCTTGGAAGTGGTTGTTGACAACCATAAATTCGTTAGTGATTTTAACTCGACTTCATGACTCGATTTGGACAGAAATGTTGATATTAATTGCAAAGGTTTTCACACAGCATTTGTTTTTGAAAGCTTATTTTCTTTCCAAATAAAATATGTTCTGCTGATTAATTCAAACTGCTGTAAAATGAATGAGTCAAAGACAAAATGCAAGTCAAATGTTTGAAAATAAATAAATAAATAAATAAATCAAATGTGTGACAGGCATACAATATAGAAAATCTACAAAATCATACTAGGTTAAAATAGTTGAAATCACTTGACCTGATATCTATGTGCATGCAATTACATAACATTATTAGTACTTAGGTGACTGGATTTCCTAACAAAGGCAATAGAAAGGGTGTTGAAATGATTCTAATGTTTTTAGCAACCTGACAACATAGGTGTGCTGCTTACCTCGAAGTAACAGTTTCCCTTTGATAAGGGGCGTGGAGCCACGTAGCAGCCAACTTCATCAGAGTTCCCTTGGTAACTACAGCAGGGAAGTAATAAAAAGCTTAATCTCTAATAACCAGAGCACTGTTGCTATAGGTACATTATGAAAATGTCCAGTGATGTTTGGACTAGCTGTTGAAATCACATTCAGTTGTGTTTCTACATGTTTCACAATGGTACAGGTAAGAGCTACTTTGGGAGCTCTGCTTTCGGAGACCAAACAAGCAGTCTGTTTTCTAAAGATTCAAGAAAGATCACAGAGCTGTCAATGCTTCTGACCTTCAATAACACTACCTGAACTAAAGACATCATAAAATATGGAGCAGAATGTATTTAAAGCAGTAGTTCAGCCAAAAATATTGTTCCAAAATGAATTAAACAATAATATTAATATCTACACACATATATAGAGCTATACACACACACACACTACCTTTTTTTACTTTTATTTAGCACATCAAAGAATCCTGGAAAATGTATCATTCCCTTAGAAATATTCAGAAAAACAATTTTCAGCATTCATAATTGTTTCTTGAGTAGCAAAGGCTTAGTTCACGCTGCAGGCACATTTTTGCCCAAATGTGACCCATATCTGATTTTCTTATTACAGTCTGAACAGTACAAATCCGAATTTTTCAAATCAGGCTCAGCCACTTTTATAAGTGGTCCTAAATCGGACACATATACGATGTTCTGCAATGTGACTATTTCATGCAATTTTCATTTGTATTCCTGCAAACACAGTGCGCTGCATCTGATGTCACATCTTCTGCGCATACGGGTCACTTCAGGGCTGTATAGAATTCACACATGAGACTGATGGCAGTCGCATTTAAATGACAATGTGAACAACATCTGAGCATTAAGACCTGCAGTGTGAACTAAGCCAAATCAGCATATTAGAATGATTTCTGAAGAATAATGAAGAGAAGAGTAATGATGCTGGAAATGTAGCTTTGCATCTTATCTTATATATATATATATATATATATATAACAAAAGTATTTCTTTGAAACTGCAATAATATTTCACAATATTGCTATTTAACTGTATTTCTCACCGCATTAATGCAGCCTTAGTGAGTATCAGAACCTTCCAAAGCATACTAAAAAAATTAATCTCAATATACATATTTACAATATTTATGAGTGGACTATTCCTGACAAAGCAAACACTACTAATTAACTGTATTAATTTTTAATACAACTGCTGGAGAAAAAAAAGATTAATGACAACATCACATGTGCAATGCCTGTTTATTTTTCCGACGGATGGAGTTTGCTTTTCCTCCTTATTCTGTTCAAATAAAAACAAGTAGCCGCTGATGTTCTCTGAAATTATAATTGTTTCAATCAGCGAGGTCAAGGGAGTCAAGGCCGATTACGTCTTTAGTGGCTCAAATACACGCACTTGCTATGCTTGACGCTCGCAAGCCCAGCTCACTGAAATTGATGGGGGTGGATGGTTGTGCAATTCAAAATATACAAATAAATAAGGATAAATGAAAAGCAGTGCAGACATTTTCCATGCAAACTAGGGGGGGGTTAGCACAGGCCAGGAGCTGATTTCCAAACACACTGGAAAAAGAACAGGGCGAGGGTCACTCGCTGGGCAAACCCACCTTAGCGTGTCTCCGTTCTTCAACATTCGCTTGTATCGCTCTTGATAACGAACCGCACGGACTTCCCTGATTTCTCTGATCCTGCGCCGCCAGTTCAGGAATCTGTAGCGTAAATTGATATCATCCATCTCATAGGTCTGCGGAGTGGAAAACAGATGCTGTGAGGCTTAAAGGTTCGGAACTTGACTCAAGACACAAGAAGTGGAAGCAATGATAGACATGCTGACAAACTGCCATAACGAGCTGGTAGACTTTTAGGCATTTTTCTAAATCATGTGTCAGTTTTTTTTAACTACTAGTGCACGGCTTTCCAAACAGGAGTTTGTGGAATGATATAAATGAGCTAATAATGAATTATACTGAATGTAAAACGCACAAATGGAGCTGCACAAGCAATTGAAATTAAACTGAAAATACGGAATAATTCAGTCTTTATTTGTTATAATTACAGTTAAATCTAATAGCATTTATTAATTATTATCAAGCTTAAGGTTATTATATTCTATTTGATTAGGCTCCTAAAAGTGTGAATGTAAAAAAACAAAAAAAAAAGGGTCAAGTTTATTTAAAGTCCAGCTTACTCTGTTAAACTTTATCACTGAAACCATCACAATACGTGACAAAATAATTACATCATTATTTCTGTCAAAGTTGCACAGCCCCATAACATAAGTAATTAAAAAAAGAAAAATATACATATTACATTTGTGTTGGATTCTCGGCAAACATCATAAAAAATTTTGAGAACCCCTGCTCTAAAGTGTGCAATGGTTCAGCAATGGGATGCATATTTATCTCCCCACCCTACCTGAACATCCTTCAGCACTAAATACCTATCGGTTAGATATGTTAAACGACTCATCAGTCGTTCATAAATCATTTTACTTTATCACAGGGCCTTACTCTTATATTTGGACTATACACACATGCAGTAAACGACACTACTATAAGGAGTTATCTAAGAGGACTCAATAGATGTAACGTGTCAGCTGTCATACACACATCCAGGATATGACAGAGGAGAATGTAGGCTAATTCTAGATTGCCACATTTGTCATGTCAATAACATGGTGGCACCCTCTACAGCATTCAGCAGCAAATACAGATTGGTTTCTCATAAAAAAAAACAAAAAACAACAACTGGACAGACAGGAGTTCAAAACAAAGCACCTGGCTATGTAAATACCTACTACATCAATGCTATACACAGAGTTAACAATAAACTATTATCTGTTAGCTTCAGCGTATCGTTGGTATTGACATAAAAACTTAAATAAAAAATAATCCCTTTTGACACAGAAGGTGAGTAATTAAATAACAGAAGCAATAGCTCGTACTAGCAGGTTAGTTTCAATCACAGCTAATCACCTTGCATAGCTAACAAATTATTAGCTTTGAGGCCTACTCGAAATAAAATACAAAAATTACAGAACCGTTAAATGTCTAGGCATTGCAGTGTGACGTATATTATCTCGTTACATACGTACCTTATGTACATCAGTGGTTAAGACGTTATAACATTCTAAGGCCACTTATGTTTACTTCTAGCCACCGACTTCATTAGCTAACCTACCTGACAAACTTCGCAGAAGTGAGAGCGCTCTTCCTGGGTGACGTCAGTCGAGGAATGAGCAGCGCACCAATGAAAGGCGTCACAGAGTTGATTGACAGGCGTTTGACCAATGAGATACCTCGCAGCGAGTCATAGGGGTTTTTAAGTTGGGCTTCAAGAACTGCGCAGGAGAAACGAGTTTTGATCAATTGTACACTACATCATCATCATTACATTTTATACGAATGAATCAATAAAGCCAAATATATAACGTTACTTTTTTAAGGCGTTATGTATATATATATATATAGCCTATAGCCTACACAAACACAAGTTGGGTCCTTGGTTTATAAGCTAGATAAAAAAAAATATAGCATACGTTTATCATCGTAGAATCATGCGTTTTTTCTTTGTGCCTGTATTTAAGTACATTATGCAGTCAGCGGGTCATGATCACAAAAATAAACCCAACAAATAGGGTCTACCAGCTGACTGAATATTATTTCGTGAAGAGGCCTACTGCCACAATCACATTTGTTAAACACACTGTACATTATCATTATAGCTAACTAATAAAATACTTTTCATAAAATATTGATTTGAATCCAACCTGTATTTCCCTGGTCAATGGTTTTTAAGGCAAGTATCTAGCCAGGGAATACCAGGATAGACCAGTCAGAATCCATTTAATGAAGAGACACAAATACTTAGATTATTAACACAAGTGTTGACACAACTATTTCCATTTTTCATAAGCTGTGAGGACATATTTTCATTCTATTAAAATGACGGGCGCTCTATTACCTCACACAGCTGTGCACAATCTAGAGGCCCCTTGTAACGGTGACTCATAACGACTGCAGGAGTTAAATGTACTGTAAGCGTATGGGCCGTAACATCTGAATGACAGACATTTTTGGTGCAAGTTACACTGAGAAACTGCTGACAAATGGCAGTTTAAAAAGCTTAAAAAGAAGCATAAGAGCCGGAACCATCGAACTGACTTGTACACAGAGATGAGGAGAAAAAGCGTGTAATCTGGTGAATCTGGAAACAGCGAGAGCCCATCGGTTTGGAACGCTTCTTGGAACATTCTCCAGCCAGAACATGTGGAAACAGAGAACGGGGTCGTGCTGTGGCACGGATGGGAATGTCAGACGGCAGGTGATTTTTGCGTTCTTTGCCAAGACTAATCAACTCTAATAAGAGAACATCATCCAGCCGACTTCTAACCCAAACAAAGTATACTCCGACATTTTGCGGTTTCCAGAAGTTCAATAACTAGAGTAGGCCTGGCCTATCAAATCGGGATTGTACAATGGTATTCGTAACCGATAAACAGGTCTATTCTGTGTCTCAGAAGACAAACATGTTTGTGTTAAACTGAAATATGACCACACATGTAAATATCGTAAGATAACCATCTGAATCCGGTTTGCCTTCTGCACTCATACCAGCCCATCTTTGACATCTTAACTTTCATCCCGCTTCACGACAACAACAAATAAACACCACTCTGTCCTTATAGGACCCCTTCAGCTGGGTGTGACCTTAAAGCAAGTTTTTGCATGTAAGAGACCCCATCTGCTTGGTGCATCCCGATGGTAAAAATAGTTGGTATAAACCCCTTGGCCACTGTATGGAATTTTCATCGACTTCAACAAAAGCACTCAGAGACTTCTCGGCACTAAAAGACGACTCATAAAATCTCGATTAATAGTACCTGGGCCAAAGGACAACTCTGAACTTTATGAAGTCCTCCAAAGAGATCAGATTTATCTGGTTGACTAGGCTGATGGATTGCATTATTAGCTGCTGGCATATATCGTCTTGTGTACATTCCAGCGAAAACACTGCCCCAATTATCCACACGGCCCCTTATCCAAAATAAACTATTAAGTGGCAGGATCACCTTTGCTCGAATCACTCCATCATAAAGCAGCGTTCTCAATTCAGGTGCTTGTTCAGCTTACTTCATTCTTAAAAATAAAGGTGGTTAAAAGGGTTTTCACAGCCATTCCATAAAAGAACCATATTTTTGGTCAAATGTTCTTTTTAAAGAACCATCTCTTTTCTTACCTTTTTAGAATCTGAGGAACCTTCTTTCACCACAAAGAACCTTTTTGTGAAATAGAAGTTTCATGGCATGATGAAGCACCTTCATTTTTAAGAGTGTTGTTAAGTCTGAAGATTCTACCCATTCTATCAGATCAGATCTCCATATCGGATGGTCAGACGGTGACGCATCTGTTATGAATCATTAAAATATTGGTGTCAAGGACACTGTGAGCTCAGATACTGTAATATTTTACCTTTAGTTTTTAAAAGCGTTGTTTAAATGTGTGAGTAAACAGTGCTGAGATTGAGTGTTCTCCATTGAAACAAGTAGAGACTTGGATTCAGAACTTTCTTGCGTCATGTCGCTGATAATATTGCGAACGCTTCCATTTACGTGTCATTTTTTACAAACTTTTCGCCTTGGTAATTCGTAACTTCCATGGCAAAATGCCAACCCCGAGATCACGTTTATCTACATCCATCTCAACATCCAATCAACTGAACCTCAAACCCAATCTCTGCTTTACATTTAGTCTTTTCCGATGCTCTGAAGTAAGTCGCAAAAAAAGAAAAAAAGATTCCTCACCACTTAAATTTCATTGCAACTTTAATAAGTAGATTTCTGCATCTGAAAGACCATGAAAATGTTCAAAAGTAACTAATACTACAATGCTACGTAAAAAAGCTCGACTTCTGTGAAGTGGCTGATCTTTTAAGCATTCTTTGAAGCAACAGGGTTAATGGTGTGACTCTCCCGCATGCAAGTTACCGTAGTCGGCAGAGAAATGGAATCCCTCGTCTTCATTGTTACCATGGCAAAGATTACTAGAATGCTTTAACATTTTCACAGATGATGCAGAAAAAGTAACCATCATAGCCAGAGTAAGTATCCTGGGCAAAGGAATGTTTCCAGATACAATAATGGGTGAGGGAAAGCTGGAGCAGTGCTTGATGATTTCTAAAAGGAAAAATAATCTCTCTCCCTCCTTCTCTCTCTCTCTTTCTTTCCACCCCCCCTTACACATTCTCTCTCCCTCTCTCTCTCTCTCTCTCTCCCTCTCTGTCTCTCAGTCCCAGCCCCTGAAGGTGTCATAACTGTGCTCTCTCCCTCTCCCTCTCTATCACCGCCTTTCAGATCTTTAAAAGCCGCTGCTTGCCGTTTCTCACTCGTTCTCGGTTTGTATCCTCTGGCACTGCAGGGGACTCCCGGCTCGCAGCCTCACCAAGCTGAAAAGCGAGCAAAGAAACAGAGACGGGAAAGAGAAACAGACTTCCAGAAATAGCATCAGCCACGTACGACACAACCGAGCATGGAGAACCTGAGACCCGGACGCAAGATGTCTTTCCTTTCCAACTTGACGCCCGTTGTCCTGTTGCTGATCATCTACAGTGGATCCTTGTCTTTGGCGGGTCGCTTGGGCCCCCACAAAAACTGCGTGAGCTGCAAAGAAGGGCACCCCTCGGGCACAGGCCGGGCCTCCAGGGACCCGGCCGGGGTGCCCAGCACCACCATGCTGGCGTCGGGGGAGCCCTGCGGGGTTTACACCCTCAGCTGCGCCAAGGGGCTCCGCTGTGTGCCCCCTCCACGTGAACACAGCCCCCTTCAGGCACTGCTGCAGGGCAGAGGCTTCTGCGCCAAACAGAGCAAAACCAGTCCCACCGAGAGGCCCCGCCCCACAGGTAAGACTTTCAGCGAGCGGATGCTTTTGCAGTCCCTTCCTCCATGCCGTAGCTTCGCCCGGCATCTCGCCGTGCCGCATGCGGTGAGAAAATGCGATGGCTAATCTGCTTTAAGTACCACGGAGAAATAGCTAGAGGATGCATTTCAGGTTCCACGGATGTGCTGGCAAGCCGCTGCACTGCAGTGTCCATATCAGAGGCTTGGTAGGATGACAAACCTGTAACTGAACCAAGGACATGTGCATAAAGTGCTGGGAATAGCTGCTGGTTTGCATGTGATGGCTGTAAATTCCTGCAGGGTGTAAAGGCATTTCTGTGATTTGAGGCTTTCGCACGTCGTAAATACGCATGATGAAGATTACTTGTTATAATGGTCATTTGGATGAATGGTTGTATATGAGTACAGATGTGTGTATGTGTAGTTGTGGGATGGTCTATGCAACTGTGCCATGCATATGGACATCATAACTATTCAGAGCAGAATAAAGAGGAGAAACAGAGGGGATAAAGAGCAAGAGTAGTGTATGTGTGTGTTCTTGAGTGTATATCAGTGTCACCCACATTCCTACAGTGTCATTTCGTGTAGCAGGTGAAATGTAGTCATGCAGTCTCCATCTACTGTTGACTTTCAGTCATTACAACTTAAGAGACGTAGCCTATAGTGTTCATTTATATGAAACTATTGCTTAAAATATACGTTTGTCCAAATCAAACAACCCAAATCAAACCAGATTTAATCCAAAATCACAGCTAAAGATATTCATGTAGTTAAATCACAGGTTTCAATGTCTTTTTCTCAAATTTGCAGAGTCATAATTCAGTATTAATGTCCCTTTTTTCACACAGGGCCACATCCTTCGAATAGTGGTGAAATAGACAAGGTGAGTCTATTATTAATGCAAAATAAAAAAGGCTTAATTATGCAATATTAATTGTTTTATATCTATTCATATTGAATGTTAAAGACAAGTCAGATTGCGAATGTGGAACTCTAGCTTCAAGGTCTTGAAAACATCATCATATAATTGAATATACTTATTTTATATTGTACATTTGTGTACCTCTATATACAAAGCAATCAATGCCAGAGAATGGAATGATCAAAATGCCTCCAAAGCAAATATATCTTAAGCATGACGTGTGGCATTCCAACATTTTGTTCTCCACATTTCCTCACCAGGCTCCATGTCGTAAGCTGCTCAATACTGTCCTGCGAGGCCTCGAGCTCACCATTTTCCAGTCGGATCGTGACATCTACATCCCAAACTGTGACACTCGCGGGTTCTACAGGAAAAAGCAGGTACTGATTAATTGATGTGAAGTGGAAATTTAGTTGGAAATCATGAATAATGAGAAGTTAGCACTGTATCGTTAGTTCTTCTGGATTTGTAATAGTTAGAAAAACGTCCTTGTAGAAGTTCATTTAGATATCCGAAGGTCACCATTATTTTGCACAACCTTCGCTGTACCAAAGCCAGAACAATCTCCTGTTGTCTTGTAGTGTCGGTCTTCTAAGGGCATGCAGCGTGGCCACTGTTGGTGCGTCGACGAGATGGGCAACACCGTGCCATCACGTGCCGGGGAGGATGGTATTTTACCATGTGATGGAGAGTGAGGGTAGCGCCTTCCCCACAGCTCTGAGCCTGGAGGAAGAGGAGGGGTACAGGGAGAGGGGATGACTTCAGCTCGGTGCAAGCCACTGCCTGACCAGGACACACCAGGGATAAACCACTTCACATGGGAACGGGCCCTCACTCAGAATGTCCAGACCACGTTCACTGCCATAAACAGCATCAGAAATAATGACCACTACACCACATGAGCTTAAACTGGGATAGGTCAGCTGTTACAGAGAGGTATTTAATTCCTGGCCACAACTCCTTCGTTTGTTTCTCAATGGGCTGTTTAACTTTTAAGCAGATGGGGTGACGTCCCCTCTCCCCTTCTCCAATGATACACTGACTAACTATACTTAAGAAAGCGGAATATATCTTCGCGTCTAATTTATTCTGGAGCATTACTAAATTTCCTTGAATCGTTTCCTCGAAGACTTGCATACTTTTGAATCGTACACATTGTCATGTAACCGACATCTAAACGCTATCATAACGTGCACATTTGGGAAGTACTCCTTTTTCGTTCATATACGACACTGACCGCAAACACATGTCGTGGATTATTTGTACATAAGTGAGGTTATCGTGGTTGGTTGTGTCATGAGGTGGAATATTCTTGAATGCTGATGGCTGTTACCTTTTTCGAGAAGTTGTTAGGCATATTTTTATATATTTCAATATGCTATTTTATATATATATATATAAAATATCTATAAATTGTTGATTTATTTAATGAACTACAATGCCATGTATTTTTATATTGTCAGCAGTTTTTTCATTGTCAAAACAGAGCTTATTTTATTTGCTAAGAGAGTGAGCGCCATGCGTTGGTGGCACCATAAAAAGGGATTAAACACAAAACTACAATTTAAACACCCCCTTAAGAGCATTTACTGCTGTACATGTGTTTTTTATATATATATATAATTTGTATTATATTATGTCATTATTTATGTCGATATGTTGATTCTTCAGTATTGGAAAGTGTTAGTATATCGCTTAATTTTCAATATTTCAGATTGTATTCTGGGTATTTTGTTCTACTCTGTGTTTTCTCATTCCCAACATGCATTGAGAAAAAGTGCACAAAATAATGTCTCATCAATGTATCTCACACTGATTTTGTTGTATATGTGCCAGTAGTTGTGGGCCCTTGAAACGGAGCCCATTGGGAAAAAACTAAACATATATATATATATATATATATATATATAAAAAACGTGTGCAAGAAAAATAAATAAATAAACGGATACAGAGAAAAATAAATGCATATGTTAATATAAAGACTGACTGGATCTCATTTGGATACCCACATGAATGAAATTTAATATGATAAGCCACTACTAAACCATGCACATGCACAACTGAAATAGAAAAAAACTGAAGCAATGAATTAGCAAAAGGCAGCTAGAAAGAGCAGATGCTGCTGTTGGCTGCAAAAAAATACAGCCATATGCTCTACAAATGTCACATACAAATATTGCCTTGTGCATACTGAGCTATGGTGACTGTGCATTTCTGCAAGCCCGGAGCAGATTTTGCTTACCAAGAATAACTTTGTGCTTTACATCCTGTTATCTCAGCTAAGTGGTTACATATAACGCTATTTATACGATCTAATTCTCATGAACATAACGGGAATATTAAATATTTAGAGTGCTGGAGCTTTTGTGCCAAGACATGTATACTCACACAACAATCCATATGCTTGTTTCCAAGGTAACAACATATAGCAGAATATAGCATATGTCTGTGCTTTCATCATGCCCTACTTTGAATCGCTGTGACTTGGAGAATTGATATGCTCTGCAACATAAGCTACATTTTTGGTATGCATATATTATTCGCTGTGAATCAAGAGAGCCGAAATATAGAATCTGCAGAGGAAGAAACGACCAAATACATAAACAGTATTTCTACCTACATTTGATGATATTTGATCAGTGTTTGTTTGGTTACT
>JAUMHQ010000089.1:17116338-17127681 GCA_032361165.1 Enteromius paludinosus | reverse complement strand
TTTGACAGATCTCAAATGAGCCATTTTAATATAGATTAATCTAGATTAAAAAAATTAATCTATGCCCACCCCTAATACATATATATATTCTGCTAGCGTAGCAAAACTTCCACTGATGTCACACGGACTGTGTTACCTGTGTTTTTACCATGTTTCTGGATCTGGGATCATTTCAGTTGTGTTGCTGTCTATGGAGGGACAGATAGCTCTCTGATATCACCAAACACATCTTAATTTGTGTTCTGAAGATGAACGAAGGTCTTATGGGTTTGAAACGACCTGAGGGTGAGTAATTAATTACACAATTTTCATTTCTGGGTAAATTAAACCTTAAAATATTTTTAATAGAACATTTTCTAAAGTAAAAAGTAATAAGAATAATAATTACGTTATATCTCTTTTTTTTATTATATTAACCGTTTAAAATTGAATTAGTATTTATTTATATAGCATGATCATTTACTGTTTTTATTGTAACTGATAAACTGTTGAAAAATTGAGGTCGCTGTGGTTTAGCCGGGGCCTCCGTGAGGTCTGGACCCACACATGAAGAGAGGTCAAGGACGGGATCCACCTAGTCCTTTCCAGGAGCTGTGATTTTGCTGACAAACTCTTTCCTGTTCCACAGACAAAAAGATGTACTCTTAACAATGGGGAGCATGCAGGGGGTAAAAAACTAATCGCCCAGCAAACTGCTGACAAATTCTTGTGTTTGTAGGAGTAGCTGGAACACGAAGTTCAGAACGCCACATTATTCTCCTCAAGGTTTTTCATACTGTGCTGGGTCACTTTTAACCCTCAGGTTAAGCACGTAGCCCTGGAAAAGCCATTCATAAGTTAAACATACAAGGAAAGGGGCCAATATTCATATATTTAGGAACATTTGGAACCGGTTTACATTTTGAACCAACGGTTTCTGATTTGTTTTGATTAATCCTGATTTAGTTCCCAGACTTTTTATCTTTTTGGAATAACATAGTATCATGCTACTAATATTTGTGTAGTATATATGCACTTTCTGGCATCTCATATTCAAATGGCCTACTAAATTTGACAAAAGGTGTTGTATACAAAAGAGCATGTGAACAAAAGGATCCCATAATGCAATGTGCTTGTGATCTTCCATTTCCAAATATGTCACCCTATAGCAGTATTTGGCCGAGATGCAACTATTTAAAAATCTCTAAACTCAGAGTGCAAAAAAAATCTAAATATTGAGAAGATTGCTATAAAGGTTGTCCAAATGAAGTCCAGAGCAATGCATATTACTAATCATACAAAATAGTTTGATATATTAGCGATACAGTATTTACAAAATATCTTCATGGAACATGATCTTTACTTAATGTTCAAATTATTTCTGGCATAAAAGAAAAAAATATCATTTTGACCCACACAATATATGGTTGCCAATTTTGAACAGCAATATATATATATATATATACACACACACACACACACAGGAAAGTATTTATACATTCGTAAATACATAATTAATTGCCCATTAAAGTGATTAGTTTGATGTATAATTCACACAGTTTTTTGCTTGAATATGAATTATGCCCTTTGTTGCTGACAGATTACTATAAAGTTGGGTTGTGCAGTACTGCTAAGAGGATGTTCAAACAGATATGTCTAAACACTGAAGCCAGCCCAACCCCAACATTTCAAACATTTGTTCTTTGGAGCCAGAAGCTTCGAGGCACAAATGGATGTCTTTGAATCAGATCAGATTAGGGATCAGTTCTGGAGTGTGTGCACTTCTGAAGCAGTTGCTGAAATGTTCGGTGGGGGATACCGGGAGGTGGGAGGGGGGTTGATGTACGGCTGGCTTCCTACATCTCTCTTGCTCTGCCTGCCACTCACTGCCCCTCGACCACGAAAGCATTTCCTGCTATTGTCCTGCTGGGGGCTATGTTTTTTCAGCATATCAGGCACAAACCAGCTAAATACTTTTTTTTTACTTTTAGACTTTCAGAACTAGGAAAAGATTCTCTGAAAAAAGAAAAACATACAGGGGCCCCAACAGAGCTCAGGGCCAAAAGATAAAGGTTTTAACTCTTATCGTGTTCAGATTGAAACAGTCAGTCCACACACACCTAAATAATTCACAAATAAGCCGCGGTGAAGAAACTGGACACAGAAAATAATAATACAAATATTTATTTATTTTGGTGGGAGGGCCTTCTGCAAGCACCTGAAAATTCATAATAATCATTTAAATTTCGACACTTGACTAACCAGTTTATTTTGTTTTATTTATTGAATCGATTTGCATTCAAAACCTATTTGCTTTAGGAGCACTAATCAAATTCCATATTGTAGTATTGCTAATATTAGTTCTTAATCATTAAATGCTTGTTTTTGCCTATATTTCATGTAGATCAAATGAAGATGCTAATAAATACATGTAAACTCTAATGCATCCACTACCTACTTTGTTTAGAAATTGAACAAGAGATGGATTTGTCCTCATGAATGTCACTCCAAACAGATTAGCAGACCTCACCCAACCTTTCCCAAAGCTGCATGTAAAATTGCATATTACATATAATTATGGCAGAATTTATAGTGCGTTTAGCAACCAATAAGAGTATTATGTGCCTGCTCATTAGTAAAGATTTGCTGTGGTTTGGGTAACGCGTAACATATACACCCTGGGGCTTGTTGTAATCCTTATTTTGTTGTTGCACCACACCCTCGTGCAAGCACTTTAATTCCATCTTGGCTCCACGCGTTGTTTAGACCAATACTCGGAGAAAAACAAACATTCTCTCCGGTTATATGGATGATACTATCTGCAATCAAGAGATTCTTGGAGTCCTTCCTGTAGGATTCAACCCCCTCCTGTCCTGTGAGGATGTCCTGTCAGTGTGACGGTGGAGCAACCAGGCGCGTGAGAGGGAAGAGCTTATTTTGCCCGACAGCCAAATGTATGGCTAGATCCCACACAACGTTCCAGTTGAGCAAAGCCTACGGTAATATTTCTCCAGGACTGCTTTTACCCTGAGACCCTCATCTTCGGTAACCACATTGTGAGGTATGTCCCCTTACTCTTTGTCATGTGGACAACAAGAGCAATTTAATTAGCAATATTGTAGTTGGGCTAACGCTGATTTGAATTTTCTAATTGGGGAAGAAAAACCTAGTAATATATTTGGTGCCTAAAGGGCAGGGGTGGGCAACTCTGACCCTCAAGGTCTACTCCCAAAACGGAACGGACAAAACAGTCGAATTTTAGAGGAAAATGCCATCCTCTAACAGCAGGGGTGGACAGCTCTGGCCCTCAGGGTCCACTTTCCGGCGGAGTTTAGCTGCATTCTTAATTAAACCTAAAAGAACTGACGTTTTTAGGATTACGTGGAGAATTTCAGGTAGTTATGTTTAGCGCTTATTTATTTGTACAGTAGCTCAATGCACACTCTTAATAATAAAGGTGCTTACGGCTCTTTACAGTGATGCCACAAAGAACCATCTCTTTCTTATCTTTTTATAATTTGAAGGACTATGTTTCACCACAAAGAACCTTCAGGTTCTACAGTTGTTTAAGGTTCTTTATGGAACCATTCAGAAAAAAAATCCTTGTAAACATCCTTTTAACAAACTCTTCTGTTTTTTTTTTCTTCTGTAGACCATGACGTACGATCTACACAACTCGTCGTACGACTTCTACAATGGCACACCATGGTTTGTCTACGACTGCACCATCAACCTAGACGTGGATGGCAGACGGATCGCTCTTTTCCTCCTTTACCTAGTGCTCTTCATGGTAGGGTTGGCCGAAAACAGCCTGGTGGTGTGGGTGAACTGGCGAAGGCGGCATTCGGCGAACGGCGTGCTGTTCTGCGTCATCAACGTGAGCTTGTCCGACTTGATGGTGGTCTTCACCATGCCCTTCTTCATGCTGGAGGTGACCATGGACAAGGTTTGGCTTTGGGGCCGCTTCCTTTGCAAGGTCACGCACCTTGTATACATCATAAACTTCTACAGTAGCTCATTCTTCCTGGCCTTCATGACCTTAGAGCGATACCTGTCCCTGACGCAACCCAACAAGCCGGCCTGCTTCCCGGTGCAGCACAAACGCCGCTGGTTACTCTGCGCCGGGATCTGGCTCCTGTCGCTTGTCCTGGCCTTGCTGGAAAACGTCCATGTCGACTTGTTGGAGTGGGACGAACCGGGCTGCTACATGGTTCCCGAGCAGTACTACACAGAATGGTTCGTATCGGTTTCCTTCCTCTGCCTGATCTTCCAGTTTCTAGGTCCGGCGTCGGTCATCATCACCTGCAATGTCCTAATCGCTCGAGCCATCCGCACAACCCCCGATGTCCAGAATCGACGGGATGTGTGGTTGGTGCATGTGTACTCACTAGTATTTGTGGCCTGCTGGCTACCGTACCATTTGGTGTTGTTCTTGTTGACCGTGGACGACCTGGACCCGCACATGTTCTCCTGCAACACAGTCGGGGTGCTGTACTTCTCGTTTAGCCTTGTGCAATGCTTGTCGCTTTTTCACTGCATCGCCAACCCAATCCTCTACAACTTCCTCAGCAAGAGCTTCCGCAGCAGTCTAATAAACGCAGTAATCGGCCGCATCTCTTTACCGCCGACTAGTGCGCCAAGTAATGCTGTAACCAACAATGCAGGGACAACAGCAGTAAAAGAGCGAAAGCTCAGTAACACCAGCACGAGTCACTCTGACATTGGCGCGTGAAGAGGGCAACTTCTAAATGACACAGCACGTGAAGTGGCCTTGTTGGGCCGGGTTGTTTTTTGGTCACTTGCCTGCTTACTAGCCCTATTGTCTCCTGATTTTCTCACCTCAGTATTGTTAACAGTGCAAGGAAGGAAATATTTCGTACCTTTCGTAACCTTCATTTCCACCGGTTCCTATCGTCAGATCTAGGAACTCCTGGATAACTAATAAAAGCTCTGTCCACGTTTTGTACAAAGACTTTCTCTTAGCTCTCCACACGCTCAACCACAACACCTTAAACCGTTTTAATGGCTTTCGAGCTCAGCAGCGCACTTGTACATATTGTCATGGATGTGAAAAGAATGAATAAAATTGGTTTTAAAGTCTTTTAAACATGTTTGTGCACGAGGGGTAGAATTGTGCATGCCATTTCTTTTGATAACGTGCTGCTTTGTTGTCTAAAAAGTATTTTAAATTGTTGAAATGTTTGTTGAATATAAATACTGTATTGGGTGTGGTTTTGTTCAAATGATGTGAATATTACGGCTAAAATTTCCCTGTTAAAAAGGCAAGACACTTGGAAGGTTTTGTAAGTACTGTTTTTACTCTGAACACAAGTATAGCTGTAGTAAAAGAGTGACACTGAACATGAATAAATCATATAAATAACACTGAAGTGATATAAGGCAATTGTTTTACGTTGATAAAATGCATTATGACATCTCAGATTCAACATCAGAGTTGAGAGTCAAAATATTAATGTTTTATAATCACATCAGCTGCAAACCTTGGCAACTCACAGAATGCATTTTTTTCCTAAAAATAAAATTGCTTGATTAATAAACAAGATAAAACCAGGCAGTTTATAAGGTTCAGCCGGTATTTTCTGTGCTACATTGCAAATAAAGCTATAAAAACCACAATGTCCCAGCAGTTTTGAATAAATACTTTGTGGTTTGATGATATGCCTTATGAATGGACCACTGCCAAATTATTTAAATGTACAATTGTCCCATATAAGAAAGAACAGGCATATAACTGCTGGAAAAACGGTACAGAAGAACATCACAGCTTTCTCAAGAGAACTGTCATTTATTTCTGACAAAAACACTATGTCCCAAGTGAAGAAGGTGAAAACTGACAAATGAACCGACTGATATATTAGCACCCCAGTCTGAATCACTTGTCTTTTCCAAATGAACGACATATGAAGGGTTTTGCTTTATGTACAACATCCAAACTATATCATACTGCATCTCATAAACAGTAACTATTTCTAATTGAGTCTATTTCAGTGATCCACAGCACTACTATAAAAATAACGCCTACTCTGTAAAAGAAAAGTACCTTCATATGTTTTTTTTTTTTTTTTTTAAAGAACCATTATATCCTTGACCTAGAGAACTGCTTTATTTATCAGAAAACGTAGAAAAAGTCTTGGTTTATTCTCATTGTGCACTTGCGTTGTGTAAGAACAAAGGTTACTTTGTGCTTCTCTAGAACAACCAGAGACCTTTAGCTTATTGTGATAGAGTTGCCGGAAGAGTATATAGAGGTAATCGCAGATCAGCACTTGGAAAAGCAACCCGTTAAAACAAGACTTAACTGAAACACTACAAATCAAACATTTGGACACACTTGACTGAATTTAATACTCATATTGAAATTTCTTTACATTTTAAATTAATGATAGTGATTGAAAAAATTATGTTGAAACACTGCATGTTCTTGGCAAAGGTTTAAAGAAGCTACAATTATTATTTCATACTTTATTACTCTAAAATGTAAAAAAAGAAATGAAAAGGATGAGTAGGCGTGTCCAAAGATTTGATTGGCAGTGCAACCTTGCTCAGTCTCTCTTGCCATCAAGTGGTCAAGTATCAGAACTACATTTTTAAAATAAAGTTTTACTTTTAATTTAGTCTTTAAAAAACAGGAAACGTTCTCATTCTGCACAAAGACGATCACATTAAACACTTAATTACATTCTAAGTCTACTTGTCCTCAACAACATACGGAGTAAACGTGGGCACACAGTGTGACGGAGCGTTCTGAAAGCGGGCGACTTTCAGGTGTCCATATTGGGGACGGGCTCTTTAGAGTGGTCATTATACATAAAGGTCTCCTCGATGTTAAAATCGGGTGGCAGCTGGTCTTTATGGAGCTCCATGTGTGAGGAAACCATCTTGAGCGTGGAGAAAAACAGGCCGCAGACGGTGCAGCGGTACATGAGGGCGCCCGAGTGTGTCTTTAGGTGACAGATCATAGTGGAACGGCCACGGAAGAAGCGCATGCACACTTTGCACTGGTAGGGTTTCTCGCCCGTGTGTATGCGGAGGTGGTAGGTGAACTCACCCGAGTGCGCGAAATGCTTACCGCAATACCGACAGCGATACAATTTTTCCCTTCCACCAACAGAGTTACCGTTTAGTACGAGTCCGGCAGGAAACGCCATTTTGTCCTGCGTGCTGAAGCCTATGCTTAAGTTGAAGCCTGCTTTACCCGAGCTGCTCGCCTCTGTAGGTGAGGAGTATTCGAGGAGCTGGTCCGCTTTGCGCTTGGCCGGCCATACCTGGCTGCCCTGGAGCTCGTTCGAATGCACGCTGAGATGGTAATGAAACGCGCTTTCTGAGCGGAAGGTCTGCGGACACAGGAAGCAGCGCAGCTCAGCCTGGCCTTCTCCGCTGGTCTCTGGGCTGTCGTCGTCCTGCTTCACTGACGCTGCTTCCTCTGTGTGTAGAGACAGGTGTCTTTCCAGCAGCGTGCTCTCCAGGAAGGGGCTGACGCATTGTGGACAAGTGTAAATAGGAAAGAGGTGTGTCAGTGTGTGCCACAGGAGGGCGCATCGAGAGGGATGAGAGAGCTGGCACACTCCACAGCGTAATGTCTTCAAGCATGCGTGGCTCTGAACATGGTCCCTGACAGCCTGAGGAAAAAGAGCATCCATTATTAACATTAATAAAAACGAACTGTTTTTATGAGTTTGTATTACTTCTTGTCTCTTACATTACAAGGATTTTGTAGTGTGTCACAGGAAACCATTTTTAGAATATTATAACAATAAATATAATATTACCCATATTAGAATATCACATATAGCAGTAATTTCAAAGAAAATGGAATTTAATGAGTTTTCTTCCTTTACCACTCGAGTTAGTAAGCAGCATTTAACCAATAGTGCTGTGTTTTGTGTACATTAAATAATAAAGAATATTTTTAAAATGTTACATATTTGCTTTTATTTAATTATTTATTTGTTTTTAATATTTATTGTAATATTTGATACAGTTTTTAATTGATTGCAAAGTTTTTTTACTAGTTTACTTGCACAAATACTTGCAATTAAAGCAATGTTTGCTTAATGTAAAATATTAGGCTAATATTTAATCATATTTCATATACAATCATTTATGTTCAAAATGTATTTCTCATCTATATATATAGAGAGAGAGAGAGAGAGACTATAATTACATTTACAAACATGCATATTTGTATTTTGTATAAATAAATATAACAATTGTTAATTTATTAATAATTTGAAAAAAATAATGGTTAGGTTCAATTTTTATAACATTTATTAATATTTTAATATTTTCAGTTTTCAAGTCTTTTTGATTTTTGCTATGTTCTAAAGTCATTTTAATTAATTGATTCCTTTTTAATCAATTAATTGCACTTACTTAGCCTTAATTTATGCAATCAGTTTCAACCTTTAAGTGTTTTTTTGAATATTTATACTATATTATATTTTATTTTATATTAACTTTTTTATTTCAGTTATATAAAACGGTATATTGGTCTAATTTTAATTTGAAAAGCAAGACTGATTACCTCTTGGTTAACTATTAGTTAGTTGACTGTAACTGCATCCCAAATTATTTATATACAGTGTACCTCATGCACTGTGTACTCAACTATGTAGTGTATGAATTGTATTGTATATGGTTATTTTTTATTAATAAGAGTGTGAAAGCCCCTCCCTCTTCACAATCTAATTAAGGCTCTGACAGTTGACTTGCACTTGAAGTGCACTTTTTCTTTTTCGAATTTGAACACACTGTTTCGCACTATTTGTACCAAAAGAAGCATCACAGAAAAGTACACAATTACGCATTTGGGACACACCCTTTGTTTACGCATCTGGTTCGGTTTAAGACATGTATAAGACTTGTAAAATGTTCCACTAACCTTAAAATCATTCGCCATGGATTTAGCACAGATGCTGCACTGCAGTTCTCCTCCTTGTCGTTGAGAGGCTCTGTTCGGTTGGTCTGGATTTCGAGGGGCGCACTTGGCGGCTGACTGACGCCTGTGGTGAATCAGTGCCGATTCAGTCCGAAACTGATGTTCACAAACGTCGCAGGAGAAGAGCAAGATGCCCACGTGTGTGAGGGCGTGAGCGACAGCAGCAGCTCGCTCCGAGAAAGAGGCGCCACACACCTGACACGATCCCGCTTCTGAGAGGTGCGTCTCAGCGTGAGCTCGTATGACACCAGTTTCCGCCGGAAGCAGCATCCCGCAGGATTTGCACGGCTGCGATGACGCCAGCTGCCCGAGAGACTCCCCGTTTTCTCCGTTCTCGATGCACATCAAGTCCTCGTCGTCCTCTTCCTCCACAATGAAGTGCTCCTCCTCATCGCTCAGCTCAATGATGTCTTCTGAAAGTCCTCGCCACTGATCGCTGCCCTCCGTCTGCTCTTCCTGTAGTCGGTGCCTCTTCCTAGAATCATCTTCATCAAAAAAATCTGAATCTTTGATTGGTCCCACAACAGCCCCCAGCTGCAAACTGTCCAAAGGGTCACTGGAGGATGATGAAGGGGCGCAGGTTTCCCCTCCATGCTGGGCAGAAGAATCAGGGATGGAACATAGTTCCTGAGCCCCTAACGTTGATTTGCTACCATTAACAACAAGCTGGTCCACTGAGCTACTTCCTGCATCTTCTCCTTCATCCTCCTGCTCAGTCTTAAGCTGCAAAGTCAGTCCAGGAAGAGCCTCTGCAGAACGGTTACTGTCAGAAGGACTACCCTTGTTGGTCACCTGTTGATTGTAACTCAAATGTACCTGATTTTTTGGCGACTGGGTGGCCAAGTGGGAACGATTCAACCTGCCGTTCCTGCCTTGAGAAACTGGAGAAGGAGTTACAGGAGTGGGAGCGGCTGAAGAAGACAAGGAGGAGCAGGACGCTGCAGAGGATGAGCAAACGGATGCAGCCGTGGCATTGGCCAACACCAAATCGCTTTCCAAATCCCCTTCGGCAGCAGTGTCTCCAGAGCTGGAGCTCTGCAGGTCAGGAAAGGTGGCATGGCAAGCGTTCACCAGCTCCCGCACGCCGAGCCTTTCCGCCAACTCATACAGCACACCTACATCGATCAGGTCTGTGAATATCTCACCCGTGTAGATAAAAGTCAAGACCTTCTCGAAATTGGCAGCGGAGACAAAGTCCAGAGAGAAAGTGGTGGGAACGGCACCCTGATTGACGGAGCCTCTGGGGAAGAGGCTGTTAAAGTGCATGCAAGAGCAGGCCAATACCACACGATGAGCAGGGAAGGAACGGCCTCCGACCTGGAGGATGATGTCACATAGGAGGCGAGACAGACGGCAGCGGTTGAGCTCGGAGAGGAGACGGGCCGCGTGGCCAGAGCCCTGCAGCCTGATCCGCATGCCTGGCAATTCCAACTAAAGCCAGGGTTTGGACTGAAACACACAAAGTGAATGGAAAAAAGGATGCGATTTAGATGAATTGGAATAGTAAGATGCAAATTCAGTACTTTTAAAAGTGTGTATATACACACACACATACATATATATATATATATATATATTTATAGTTACAGTTATTTCGTTAAGTGAGGATAGCAAAACATAGTCATAACTTTGACATAACTTTTGATACTATACCCAAAAATTCTTCATACAGTGGACTACTAGAAATATGCATAAAAATCTGGGATAACTTTGACATGACCACGTTTTTCTTGAATTGCTAAAGCAACCTTTCTACGTCACAGACTGAACAAAATCAAGCATTGGTTATTGGTTGACCTAAATTGGTTTTAACTAATTGTGCACTTAAATTCGACCGCTGACAGCTTTCCAGCCAAATGCATTACATACCTTTCTGTCAGTCATCTGACATTATCAAAATGAATTGTTCTGACACAGTTTAACTCCGAGTTCTTGTCATAATTTATTTTCATTTTCTTAACTGTAGCAAATAATCTGTGATAACGTGAGAAATGTTTTGGTTTGACTGTAACTACACCCCTTCCCTACTTGAAGTCACTGTGAAACAGCATTTAGTAGCACACAACACATTTCCAAGTGATTTTCATCTATTAACAAGTGATGGGTTTATCAAAAGTGGTCTTTTTTGTGGCTATGGCTTTTTGCAACATATATAAATGTATATATTTTACTATATTAAAGGTGCCATAGAATGGAAAATTGAATTTAGCTTGGCATGGTTGAATAATATGGTTCCCTACTTCTTATAGAAATCAAATGTTTGCAAAAGACGACTGAGAAACGGTCTAATTCCAACACAACACAGACTGTTTTGTAACAGTCTAGAGCCGTAATAGTTACGCTCACCACATTTGCATATCCCCGCCCATGCTTACCATTCAGAAGGGTCGATGTGCAATCTCAGA
>JAUMHQ010000089.1:17104543-17116238 GCA_032361165.1 Enteromius paludinosus | reverse complement strand
TCCCCTTACCTAAGCTACATACCTTCTATGTACATATCAGAGAACAATTTAAAATATTCTCTCAATGCACTCTATGGCACCTTTAAAACAATGTATATCGTGTAGCCTAAAATACATACCCTAATATAAAGGTTGCCTAAATAAATAGATCTATAAACAAATACAATAAATAGACAAAAGCACATAATTAAGCTTTATTTATTTTTAAGATGATAAGTGCAGGACACCACTTGCTGTCTACTTGTCCCATCCCATCCAATACAATGAATGAAAAAACATTTATGGTGTTGCAACAGGTCATGTATAGCTGTGTGACAAACAGTGCACAACATTTTTGTCACATGACCGGCTTTGCAGGATTAATGTTTAAAAGGTTTAGCATGAAATTATGCAAGCAGTATGCGGTATACAGTATATACTGCAAAGAATTCAGAAGGTGCTAAAGTAGTGTTGCATTTTGAACTCAACCAATATAACATGCTCTTGAAGCCATTTACATTTACAAGTTATTACACTTTGATTACAGATTATGAAGACAAACATAATTTGGAAAAAAGTGCAAACAAAACATCTTCTTCAAGTACCTTACAAAAACCCTAATGCATTTTCACTACAAGGCATTGCACTGACTTTAACTTAAGTTTACATTCATAAGCAGCAAGGTCAGAACGGTCTCGTATGCTGATTCTAACGTTATATACACAAATGCATTACACGTAAATTTCTTCACAAAACAACGGGTGTCCTAACAAAGACAGTCCAAATCAGTCCACACAAATAGGCGTTTTTGATTAACAATATTTGCTACTTCTTTGTAGGAAATATATCAATTTAAGCATGTGCAGCACAGAATCTAGTGTGCAGCGAAACTGTTCAGTTCATCCTAGTTTATTTAGTGTGTTGTTAGTTTAGCCATAGCTAACCGTTTGCCATTGGATTCCATTAGCGTGAGGGGCTAACTAGCACTTCAGGATCACCTCGCGCAGTGAAAATGAAACAGACAGATGAGCTACTAACCAGCACATAGAAACCGCAAAGCAACTCAAATATTTCCTTACCCATAGAGTGCTGCTAGATAGCGACAGCCAAATAATCGCACTCGGTTCCTGTTTGGCCAGACAGTCGTCCCTGCATACGGGCGGTGTCTCAAAACCTAGTGAGCTAACTAACTAGCACACATGTTTGGTTCAGAACGCGCATGTAATGCCCAAAAATGCTGCCGAGGCTACAGAGCTAGATGTTTTTAAGACGGGGCCATTGTGTCATACGCTAAAACAAACTGAACACCGAGCGCTGAAAGGGAGCGCCTCCCATTGAAATTCATGTCATCCTATTATTACTGTGAAAGACCTCCAGTTTACCTCAGGAATGTTTGTGTGTGTAATGCTAGATTAACTCAAGCAGTTATTAAATGTAGTTAGGATTATATTTTAATAATACGATGAAGGTAGATTTTAACCAATGTCTATATCCCAATAATATGACACGAGTCAAAATATTACAAGACGTTAAAAAATGTCATGTCAAACTCACTGCGTGAACAAATAAACATGTCCAGCGAACCCTGCTGAAAACAACAACAACAAAACAATAGAACCCTGGCCAAAACACAATAGAAAATGTAATTGATTTGTTATAAATATAATAGGAATTTTATTGAAAAGTATAATGGTGTCTACTGGCATGTGATGGATTCTATTGGTGGGATGTTAAATCCTACAACAAAAAGGAATTTTGTAATGTTTTACTTGAAAAAGTTAATGGTTCATTCATTGTTGTATGGTAGTGGAAACCATTAGAAATTCTGTAATGGTTTCTATTGGGCTTTGGGTTTTTTTTTTCTCATTATAAAAAAGAGCTTTTTTTTATCAAGCGCTACACTTAACTCATACCCCTGTTAAGGGACACAATACAGATCGGGCCAGTAGGGCCGCTGCACAGGGGCCCTTGGGGTGCAGGCCCTTGTAGACAGTGGATCAAAGACTGAAGGCCCTGTAAAATAGACAGATGAGCAAATATTCTTGATAAGCGCCCAAAACAATTTGCAACGCTCATCAAGAATATATGTTCGTCTGTCTATTTTACAGGGCCTACAGTCTTTGATCCACCACCTACAAGGGCCCCTGACCCTATAGGGCCTCTGATGGAGACATGGAGTGAGGGCCCTTGAATTGTTTTGTTGTTGGGGGGCGTTTTGCTAAATTATTGCCCAGGGGCCCACGCAAACGCTTTGCCCAGGGGCCCACACAACCCATGATCCGTCCCTGCCCCTGTTATGAGGTTTGAAAGTTGTGTCCCCAATTTATGTCAACAGAATACTTAAATCCTAATGTTAATATTTTCTGTGTTACAACCGTGATATCAAGTGCAACACTTAACTCATACCCCTGTTCAGGGACGGATTACAGACTGGGCCAGTAGGGTCGCTGCCCAGGGGCCCTTGGGGCCCGTGGGGCCCCTAGCCCAAAACAATTTGGAACGCTTATCAAGAATATATGTAAGTATGTCTATTTTACAGGGCCTACAGTCTTTGATCCACTGTCTACAAGGGCCCCTGACTCTATAGGGCCTCCGATGGAAACATGGAGGGAGGGCCCTTGAATTGTTTTGTTGGGCGTTTTGCGAACGTATTGCCCAGGGGCCCACACAACCCATGATCCGTCCCTGCCCCTGTTATGAGGTTTGAAAGTTGTGTCCCCAATTTATGTCAACAGAATACTTAAATCCTAATGTTAATATTTTCTGTGTTACAACCGTGATATCAAGTGCAACACTTAACTCATACCCCTGTTCAGGGACGGATTACAGACTGGGCCAGTAGGGTCGCTGCCCAGGGGCCCTTGGGGCCCGTGGGGCCCCTAGCCCAAAACAATTTGGAACGCTTATCAAGAATATATGTAAGTATGTCTATTTTACAGGGCCTACAGTCTTTGATCCACTGTCTACAAGGGCCCCTGACTCTATAGGGCCTCCGATGGAAACATGGAGGGAGGGCCCTTGAATTGTTTTGTTGGGCGTTTTGCGAACGTATTGCCCAGGGGCCCACACAACCCATGATCCGTCCCTGCCCCTGTTATGAGGTTTGAAAGTTGTTTCCCCATTTTTTTGTCAACAGAATGTGTCACAACCGTGATATGTAAACACCATCTTCCAATTCCTGAGGAAAATACTGGAAATGTTTAGATTCTCCTGGAGCAGGTTCTGTAAGTATCTAGCATCAGCAGAAAAAAACTAAATGGCTTCTACAAGAACTCCATTTGTTTTGTGAATGAAATATTTTCCATCATGTTTTTGTGGTTTTCAAGTCATTTCCATTCATAGCCTATTAAATATATCTAAAATAGTCTTTAATTTTTCTAATAATGTATAAATACTAAATAGCGACCTGATAGCATGTATTGCTTTTGTGTGTAGTTAACACTTCTATTAGAGTTAGGGGTTTAGTGAACATAAAGCGGTGGGAGCATATAACACTGGATAAAACATATCTATACATGATATTTGTTTGTATTCTGATCAGATGTGTTCTGATCATTTTTGGATCATTGTTTAAATGTGAATATTAAGTTCCTGGTGAATGGATAGAGGTAACAACTAATTGTTTTATAGATGCACAGCAGACATACTCTTCTGAGATGGTGGGAAATGGATCATTTGTGCTACAGTGATTTATCAAAATGCTGCTAAATAAAAGCTTTGTAAATGATAACATATTATAATTTTTATGCGTTTGTCACCACCGTCAGATGTGTCAACTCTCAGGTCTGTCACCTCCAACCTTTTGACAATATTTTATCATATTTTATATTTGTTAATGAATTTCTGGTCACGTGTGAAATTGTAGTCTGTCTGCTAACATGAGAGTGTGTTTTGATGCGTTATCATGATTGCTGTTAAAGATCATGTAAAATTATATTACACAGCCCAAGGTGAAAAGCACATTTTGATGAGAAAGAGAGAAGTGGAGAGGTTTAATCAAAGCATAGCTCAGTAGATTAGTACATATAAGACACATAAATGGAGCTTCAAGGTTTTATTTTTCAGTATTGCACCCTGTTTCAGCCCCACTTCTCAAGAATCTGTGGTTTAATGTTTTTATGTTCAAAAGCCATTGTTGGTACATTTTTGTGTATTGATTCATATATTTCATTCAGGAATCTCTCTTTGAATAGCAAGTGCCTCGCTTGAACAAATAACATTGTTACAATTTTTTTTTAAATCATACTGGAGGCTAGATATAAGCATGCTAAAAAATTAGGTGCAGCTAAGCAAACCCCCGTTGCTGAGTACAGCATGCAACATGCAAATATGGGATAATAAGGCCAACATTAGGCAGTCCAGCATTTATACGCATTGAGTTCATAAACAATATTTTAATGTACAATATATAAAAGTCATCTTATTCTGTCATTTGACTTTTGTGTTGATGCATATGGTAGCAAAATGTATATTTTAACCAGGTGAAAAGATGGAGACTTAACAAACAATGCCAAAGAGAGGTTGAAGATCAGAGTTTATTGTCTATAATTTTTTAGAAATGATGCACAATGACAAATATGTATTCTCAATATAAACATGTTCTTACATTACATTACCCCCAGCCATGATGTCTATTTTAAAGAACGATGACAGGTAAATACATTCCCCCAGATTGCTTTGGGAAACTCTCGAGCTACATTTTATCTTGTAATGACTCTATTTTACAGAATATTAATCAGCATATTATAAATAATATTGCTTTGTAGCTGTCAAAACAGTTTTCCATCTTTTTGAAAAGGCATGTTGAAATTTTGTAGCTGTCATTCTAAGCCGGTTCTAATATGGACAAGTTTCTTCTTTGCTCTTTACTTTTTCCATTTTCTGAGGAATCCGCAGGGATAAACATACAGTATATAAATACAGCGTTGTTGGTGATATCCTGGGACAGGAACTACAGACACAGAGAACACACAACTCTGTATGAAGAAATAAAAATGGTCCTGGAGAAAATGTTTATATGATTGTGAATGTTCATGGGTTACGAGACCCTCCTCCTGGAATTGACACGTCCAATACTGGTGATGCTACTTTTGCGGGACAGGACAGGTGTCGGGGAGGTGGGCGACGTCTCGCTGGGGCAGCCGTGTTGGAGAAGAATCTCAGCACACTCTTTGCTCCCGGCTTGGCGCGCCAACGTCAATGCCGTTCTACCTTGCGGATCCTTTGACTTCACGTCGCTGCCATACTGTTGAGAACAATTAGGTAAAAATAAAACACAAATGAATAACCCATTAGAAATGGGAAAACAATGCAATCCTGAAAGTGCAAGAGTTAAAGTAATGGTTCGCCATACTCTCGCTATATAACTCTCTGTTTATCACTTGCTCTGCAGTGAATGGGTGCCGTCAGAATAAGATAAACAGTTGACTAATCCTCAAGCAATCCACAACCCTCCAGCCTACCTTGTGAAGTGAAGAGATACATGTGTGTAAAATAAATCAATGTTTAAGACATTTTTATCTTTAAACCATTGCTTCCATCTAAAATACAGGTCCTCTATCTATATTATTGCTGAATCAGGAGTGAAATAAGCAAAAACAGTCCAGAACAGTTTGAAACAAATATTTCGCTGGAATATATATTTTGACAGAAAGGACTTTTTTTTAATTGGAGGAAGGAAGCAACAGTTTAAAGTTAAAAGCCTCGATGATGGATTTGTTTCTAACAAACATGCAGATTTTTGCTTCATTGGTTTTTGATGAAGAATCCCCAACAACAGGTTGACATGCTTGCAAGGTCAAAAAACACTGGCATTGTCTTATAATATGCATTTATTTTGACCTTACTTGCTCAAGTACTGCTAAAAATTCACTTAACGATTTATTTTTCCAAACCCTTACTTTGAGTGATGCTAATCTGCTGTGATTGGGCTCATTTTTATTTCATCATGCCTGTGACGCCTGATAAAGCAGCGTTTGTGAGTACAGTGCTGCTTTGTGTACAGTGTCACCGGGCAAACCACTATTTCTCACACTTTGAATTTGCATTTTCATTAAGACCAATGCAAAAAGACCAACAAGTGTGCGATCATCAACATGAAACGGCTTGGGATTCGTTTAAAAAACAACTCGTTTCAATGATTCAGAGTCAACTCTTACAGACAATAACTTTATACACAGATTTTATTTACATGCTGCATGAAATTACTGTGACGTTTTTTTTGTTGTTGTATCAGGACTCTTATATTCACTGCAGAAGATCCACATGCTCATTTCCAAATCTGTAGTTATGAAAAAATAAATGCATCTACATCTCGGATGGTTTGAGGGTGAGTACATTTTCAGGCCATTTCCATTGTTGGGTGAACTATTTGTTGAACAGGCTCAATAACTCACCCAGACCAGCAGCTGTGTCATGACCACGTCGCCCAGCTGACAGGCTGCATGTAAAGCGCTGTGCTGCTGCTGCGCTGCTCCCTCTGGCAGGACGTTGATCACTTCCTTGGTGCTGTGCGCGAGGAGCAGCAGAAGTCTGGGGAGGTCTCTGTCGATTACTGCTTTAAGCAACCAAGTCGACATCATGTCCTCTGAACACTGAGCCGGCAGGGGCGACACAAACGCCCGCTGTTCATATTTGGCACGGATCCACGACTCTCTCTGCTCTCTGGGACAAACACAAAGCAAAGGCCAAATTATTATCCCAGTGGCTAACCACATTAGCCATTATCTCTTTACACTGTCACGATGAAGACTGCATTATTGCAACTTTTAATGCAGCAAAAATTATTTTCCAATTCATCTTCAAGCAAATTCACTTAATTATTTTCAGATATATAAATGTTTCTTCTGCCATTAGTAGGTTTGTAAACTTTCTTCACAATGCACAATTATGGGTCATTACAACACGTCCAAACAATAAATACTTTTATTCAGCAGGAATGCATTAAATTGATCAAAAGTGGTAGTAAAGACATTTTAACACCACTAAAGAAATCTTGTGGTGCTTCTGTTCAAATACTTTTACTCAATAAAGAGTATGTTTCTTTGTTGTTTTTTTATTCAGTTGTGCATGCTTCAGAATTTCTTTCTTCTCTTCTCTGTGCCTCAGAAATGACTGAACCAATGACCAGCTCACCTTGTTGCCTCTGGTGTCAACTTCTGGCGCCCTTGGGTGCAGGTCTCCCAAATGCTGTTGGCCATATGGTTGCCTATAGCCGAAAGCACTTTTGTGAGTTCACTGGGCCAGTCGTCCAGGTCTAGTGAGCGCACGCGGGACAGGTGCGTCCCCAGGTTTCGGTGTATCCCCGAACACTCGATGCAGATTAGAGCTCCAAGATTAAGACTCGCCCATGTTGGATCTGCAATTAAACCATAATATTCTCATATACTGAACAAAGACAAAAGATCTCTATATACAGTATTTTATGTTGCCTACATTTTCATTATGAGACTTAATATTTGGACAGCACTTACTTAATGCTCCACAGTCCACACAGAGGTCGTTCCCTTTGGCATTTCGAATGGCCTGCAGGGCAACAGCTTCACTTTGGCTGTTCCTTCGAGCCTGAGAGTTGAAAGGTAAGTCTATTATTTTGTAAAATTACAGGGCAAACTGTTCGTATGTATATTATATTGCTGGCAAACAATATTCATGTATATAGGATGAACAAGCATCATTTTTGGTCTGGAAACAATCAAATTAAAGGACATTTGGTAGCCATTGACTTATATTATATATATATAATATATATTCCATTATATGAGTTAAAAATCTTTGTTTGTGTTCTACTCAAGAAACACAGTCACCTACTGCACATCTTAGATGCCCTGGGGGTCAGCAGATAAACATCACATTTCATTTTTGGGTGAACTGTCCTTTAAAATTGCCCTTTTATTTTAGCACACTTAAAGAATAGTTTACACAAAAAATGAAAAAATGCTGACAATGTACTCCGATCCAATCCAAGATGAAGATAAATGTGTTGAAATGTAGCATTACATCACTTGCTTGCTCACCAATGGATGTGTCCAAGCAGCTGATGGAAAAATCCCAAAAATTCACAGGTAATCCAACCCACTCCAGTCCATCAGGAGAGAAACACGCACAGTTCAAAGACTGTTTACAAGCGAAAACAGTGCAATACCGTTCTAATGGACCGCAACCTTGTGGATTCCTTTGATGACTGTGACTGTGACTTTTTATCAGCTACTGTATTTAGACTCACTAGTGATGGCACCCATTCACTGCAGAGTATCCACTGGTGAGCAAGTGATGTAATACTAAAAATAAATCTAACACTTTACTTTAAGCGTTGTGAGATCACACCTTTATCTTCATGAGTTATGAATATAAAGGAGGGTTTATGCATGTTTATGGCAACTGTCGTTATGTGTCATTCGCTCATTTGTCCTTTTTAATGCAAAAATGACTTTGTATGAGATGCCTTTGTTACGTCAACTTGACAAAAAAACAGATACATCCTAACCTGTCAGTGTTTTTGTCGTGACAACTTGACATTACCAAGACAATATAAAATAAATTAAACAAATAGAAAAAAAAAAATCACCAACTCCTCCCACCTTACATGTAACCAGACCTACCCAAATACCATTCTCCACCCCTAGATGTGGATCCAAGCACGCACCCCTGGATATTGTGTGCTGCAGCGAGCCGTACTTGCATGACATAGAAACTGACAGATTATAATGTAATCTTATGAAGTCATCTTTGCACTAAAAATGACATAACTGAGCAAACGACACTTACTGACAGTTGTCATAAACATGCATAAAACCTCCTTCGTATTCATGAAATATGTGATCATGTCATGATTATGAAGGTGTGATGTCAGTCTCTTGCTCACCCCTTCAAGTAAAGTGCTACCAAAATATATTTCCCCAAATGATCATTTTAGCCTTAACTATTCCTTTAAATATATACTGGCTGTAGAAAACATAATGGACCTTTTGATGCATATTGCACATAAGCACAAAAGTGTTCTCAAAAGGTTTGTGCGGTAAATGTTTAAATGGCCAGGCTGATGAAGATCCGATCCTTTTTTATTGCCCTCTTTACCTTATTTCTGCTCTCACAGCTCTGTAGACTTGCAAGGATCTGGCTTTCGATTGCCTGAACCCAGGCGTCCCTGTCCTCTGGATTTTGGGCTTCGAAATGCCAGCTCTGTCCTGTGCTGGATATGATAATGAAGTCTGCACTCTCCTCTTCTGTTTGGGCGAGAGCAACAGTTATTTACACGAAAGGAAGGGATCAATGAAAACACCCATTGTGTCCTCGGGCCTAATGGATCGTCTCAGTATAATTGTGTGTTTGAGAGAGACAGGAACACAGACAGAAACACTCAGACTCATTTGCTGTAATCTAATGATGTGACAAGAGATGGACATGGATACATACTGCAGAAAAGACAGAAAGACGGAGTCAGCTCATACATTCACGTTACCTGTTTTGTTAATGTTTCTCAAGCTACCAAAGCTTTTTAATTTCCACATTTTGCGCTTGGCTTGCGGTGCAAGAAATTAGTCCAGGGCGGCAGAGGATAAGAGGAAAGAAAGGAAGAAAAGACAGAGGAAAGAAAGAAGTGAAAGAGATTGTAAAAGAACCTTTAAGGAAGCAATTAATTAGGCCCACATTTGGAAAGAGAGAAAAACTATTCACCAAAGTCCTAATAATGATTGCTTTATCCGCCTGGAAATCTTTCAGAAATCTGATCTCTTACCCTCAGCCTGCCCAGCTGCTGCGTCTCCTTTCAAATTAATACTTCTGTTTCGTTTTTTCTTCTTCCTGTCAGTCATTGGAGAAGACGGGATGTGGTCTTTTCCTAAAGGAGGACTGGTAGCCCCCTCAATACTTGAATCTGTTAAGATACAAAAAAAGATGAATCAGATTTCAGATTTGCAACCATCCTGATGATGAGTCCGCACCCAAAATACAATCACATTAGTATTAATTATACAGAGCATATTTTAATGATAATATTACTAATGCAGTAGCACTGTATTATTTTATAGAATTGTATTTATAAGGTACATTACACATTTTATTTCTTGCAATAAATAACATTTACAGTATCAATCACACACATTAACATTACATTTAACTAATAAACTAAAGTTGGCTGTCATTAACCTCTATTTAACCAAATATGAACATAATATGGAACTAAATATTTTGGTAAAAAATTTAGAAGAAAATAGAATGATGCACTTTTGTAAATTTCATAGAGTTATATGATTTTTAATAATTATCGGTCAAAATGATTAGATCTGGCCGAATGTTGGAAATAAAGTGTTCATGAGCTGCTGTTATTGTCCAGTTAGAAGCATTTATATACAATTTTACATCTAAAAAGTACCATTTTGTCATCATTTCCTGTCAAATCTGCATGTTTTCTTGCACATCAAAGATATTTTGAAGAACCACACAGTTGCTGGTACGTATTGAATTCCATATTGGAGAAAGAAACCAACTTTTGGATTACCAGCATTCTTCAAAACATGAGAAAGAAACTATATACAGTATAAACAAAATATTTACGTACCCACGCTGAAGCCTTTATTTGACACAGATGATGGGCAGCGTTTCACCTTCTGATCATGATGAAATAACAAACCACTTCTTGATGCCTCTTCCACAGTCAGAAGATTTGCTTAAAGAAACAAACCAACAGAAATCATGGTTTTGAAAAATCTTTCAAGTTGCTTTATTTGTGATCGAGTACATTTGAAAATGAGAGAGAGAAGGTTATTCATTTACATGTAGCCCCCCCTTCAGATGACTGCTTATCTTTACTGAGTCCATTTACACCGGGCAGGGGGACGAGAGTAGGGCCAGGGGACGGTCCTCCAGGAGCAGCTGCGCGGTGAAGACGCTTCCCCGGCACCTTCACCGTAACCCGCAGTAAGTCCATCTCCTTACCTTGAGCGTTCTGCGAAAACTCCTGCGGTCATATATATACAGAGTACGAGTAATAGTTACACAATCTAGAATATGATAGTTCTCTACAGCCAAAAAGTGCTTTCAATTTTAATGGTACCATTGATTTTTTTCAAACAAACCTAGGCCAACAAACATTTCAAACATTTTCTGGATTTTAACCATCACTAAATCCACACCAAAAATATAATTATAAGCAATTATAATATAACAATATATTAGTGCTGTCAAATGATTAATTGCAATTAATTACATAAAAAATAAAATATTTTGTTTGCAAATATATATATGTATGTATACTAAGCATATTTACTATATTAAAACACACACATACATTATATATGTTTAAAATATTTGGATAGGGAGTTGGACTTGTAACCCAAGGTTGTGGGTTCGAGTCCCAGGTCCGGCAGGGATTGTGGGTGGTGGGAGTAAATAACCAGCGCTCTCTCCACCTTTAAATACCACGACTGAGGTGAGACCCTTGAGCATGGCACCGTTCCCCCAACTGCTCCCCAGGTGCCGCAGCACTGGCTGCCCACTGCTCTGGGTGTGTGTTCACAGTGTGTGTGCACTTGGATGGATTAAACGCAGAGCACAAATTCCTAGTATGGGAAACCATACCTGGCCACATGTCACTTCCTTTCCTTATATTCAGGTGCTGTCCATGGCTGCGTCCGAAATCACATACTTCTTAAGTAGGTACTACATTTAAAACCGAACGTACTACCTGACCGTTAAAACAGTACGTTCTATATAGTAT
>JAUMHQ010000089.1:17094404-17104443 GCA_032361165.1 Enteromius paludinosus | reverse complement strand
AATGGTAGAGGATCCCCAAATCCAGGTGTGAAAAACTTGTTCATCTTTCTCAAAAAGACTCATGGCTGTATTCGATCCAAAGGTCTGTGTGATATTTCAATTTCTCTTTTTTAATAAACCAAAATATAAACAATTCTGTGTTTTTCTGTCAATATGGGGTGCTGTGTGTACATTAATGAGGAAAAAAATTAACTTAAATGGTTTTAGCGAATGGCTGCAACATAACAAAGAGTGAAAAATGTAAGGGGGTCTGAATACTTTCCGTACCCACTGTGTTTAATAAATATATCCAGTACACACACTTATGTAAACAAGTATAATCATTATTAAACATTTGAAAGCACTCTTATATTTATATTAATATAATGTATATGATAAATAATTCATAGAATATAAATTCATAGAATTCATAACTCTACAGATTTCACAGAATTCATAAATTCATAACTTTTATAGAATTCTATGATATTATAAAATTATATATTGCATATTTTCCATTTTACTTCAACTGAAATAAAATGTATAATAAAAGGTTTAAGGTTTAATAATAAAAATAATAATATAGTAACAATATTATACAATAATTCTGTAAAAACATTCCATAATGAAATGTAATAATAAATAAATAATAAATAATAAAAGCAGTACACGACATGTAACTACTAAAGCAAAAACAAAAGAAATTGGGGGGAAAAAAAAGAATACAAAAATGCAAAATGTGATTCTACAGTTTAAATATGATAGATATTAACAGAAACCCCATGAATTGCAAAAGAGCCTTACTCACGTTTTGATTTGAGTGATACATAAGCATGCCGTTGTTTGAAAGCGTCACATACTTCTTCTTCCACTCCTTATTTAAAGAGCGCTCACTGCGTTTCCACAAAGTCCCCTAGCAAAGTAAAAAAATATTCATTTTTTCCAGAAACCAATGAGACCTTTTAAAGTGTCTTCCACGCGTCCAAACACTTTCTGGGGTCACACAGAGGTCTTACACTTACTTGTTTAATAGCAACCAATCGACTGCTCATGTCACTTCTGCTATCGGAAGCTCTTTTTTCAGAGTCACTCCCGCGACGGTTCTAAAATAACAGATGCAGTGAATAAAGTACAGATGAGAGGAAGGTGAAACACATAAAGGAAGTAAACTGATGTGACTCATGAGATGAGGTGAGTTTTAGAGTGACAACGAGAGTTCATAAAACAGAAACTAGAACTGATACAGTCATGCTGTAGTTAGTGTGACACGAACTGTTTTTGAAAAGTTTTCCAAAAAAAATGACACACATCACCTCTGATATATCATTCAGATGATATCATTCCAATTGTTTTTTCAAATATGAATAATATAAACATTTTCTGTACAGTTTGACTACTCTTGATACCCTTCTAAATGAGCTCCAAGAACTAACCGCAAATAAAGATGTCCGTCGTCGGGGCAGAATTCTTTGCGAGCCCCCTTCTCCACTTGCCCCACCCCGTATGTCTTTGTGACTTATCACAGGGGTAGAAGGCAAAGAGGAGGGGTAATCACTACTCTGACCCCCATTGCTGGCCTAAGAGAGGATGATGGGATGGAGAGAAGAATGAGGCAGAGGTTGGAATGGTGAAAGACCCATGTACGGAGACAAGACAACACTCAAAACAGTACAGGAGTGTAAAAATCTTCAGTTTTTAAACAGAATAATGTTACTGGTAACACTAATTAATCGTTTGACAGCACTAAATAATTTAGAATTTATCTATAATAAACCTTTTTATAAATTATTACAATTATTTCTGTCATTAAATTTGGACAGTTATCATATTACAGAAACAAAATGTGACTAAATATCTGATTTTCTGCACAGCATAGCATATAATTAAGCAAATAATATTTAATGAACCAAATCAGAACATTTTGTCAAAGCGAATTTTTACACTCCAACAATATCGACAGAACAACACCATCACGGTATGTAATGAATTCAAATACTTCACAAGAGTTATAATGATGTAAGTGTCAGTCTAACAAAGAAATGTCCAGGTCGTTTAAAAAAAAAAATATAGAATTAAAAAATAAATTAAAATAAATTAAATTAATAAATAAGTAAATATACAAATAATTTAAAATAATAAAGTATAAATAAATAATTTATTACATTAATGTGTTTTATTTAATATATTAAATAGTTTTAAGTGACAATTTTCCCCTAAATTTAATTTAGCATGAGAAATAATAAATGCTTACAATTTTATTTCCCAAATGTACTTTTTGACATTCGCATTACAATAATGAGAATTCGATTTTCCCCCTCATGTTTAGAACTTAAAGAAAGGAGAAAGTGACCCAGACATTTTTTACAGCTTTAAATGAGATTCATCCAAGCATCGGACAGACTCGTGAGGCCTGAGATACCTGTCCGGGCCCTGACACTGGAGTCGAGGCCCCTGAGTGACTCGGGGAGTTTGGGAGGGATTTACAGGAGGCCAGAAGGGCAGCTTGCTTCTTGGCAGCGACAATCTTGTGAGTCACTAAGTGAGAAACAAGATTGTCCAGTCAACACTTGCATCCTGTATTAAATAATGTGCTAGTTAAGCCCCTATTTCATGACAAAACTCACTTTCATTGAATACTCTGTCCACGTTAAGTCCATATGTGGCACAGGTCTCAAAATAAGTGCAGCGACGCACATCTATACACAGCTGCTGGACTCTCTTGTCCTCTATCACACGTGCATTAGTGCTACTAATCTTATCTGAAGGAAGAAAAACAAACGCACATAATGTGTACGTAACGTCATAATATATCTAATATATCGCTAAATATATCACCCCAAAACCAGAACAAAAGCAGTTCTTACCTTGCGTGCCAACCGCTATAATGGGTATTTCGACAATGTTACGATGTGCGCTTAGCTCACTGTAGTTCTTGTACACATCCTGGAAACTTGCTTCATTTTCCAGACTAAAAACTAGGATGACGCCATCAAGCCAGTTGCAGATCTATAATCACAAATGTAAGCATGAAAACAGGGAAAAAGTAATAGTGCAACCAAAAACACAACCTTTTTGTACTTTTGTTCTGACGGCACCCATTCACTGCAGAGAATCCGTTGGTGAATAAGAGAACTAATGCAAATTTTTTTTCAGAATTCAATACTTTTATTTAGCATGGAAGCTATAAATTGCTTAAATATGACTGTAAAGATATTTATATTGTTGCAAAAGATGTACATTGATGTCCAATAATTGCTTTTCTTCTAAACTTTGTGTTCATTTAAGAATCCAGAAAAAAAAACGTACTGTATCAGATTTTCTACTAAAAATGATGCAGCTGTTTTCAAAGTTGACAATAATATAAAATATTACTTAAGCAGCTAATTAGAATGATTTCTGAAGGATCATGTGACACTAAAGACTGAAGTAATGATGCAGAAAAATTCTGCTTTGATCAAAAGAATTATTCACATTTGAAAAAATATTGAAATAATAATAAAAAAGTGATTTTAACCTGTAATAGTGTTCTACAATATAAATATTTTTTGCAGTATTTTTTATCAAATAAATCCATCCTTGGTAAATCTGATTTCTTTCAGAAATATATTTTTTAAATATACTGAATTCAAACTTTGAATGCATAAAATGTTCTTTTTTTTTTAGGCATTATAAGGCCTCAAAACATACTTAAAATGAATAAGTATAATCAAGCTCCATTTTATGCATCATGTGTCAGAAGCAGTTTGCCGGTGGTTTGTTACCGCCACACTACTGTTAAGTATAAAAAAAGGAAGATGCAAGCCAAATACTTCTGTCTTGCATACTGTGTTTCTGTCTTAAGTGTACTTTGCAGAAATGAACACACCTGCGCACTTGGTATGCCAGATTCCTCTCGGATCAACAATAAATGACTCTGTCCCTCCACCAGCACCTCTTTTTTATACCTTCCACCTTCCAGAGAAGAAAAAGAGGGAAAAAGCAAAAGATAAGATAACAATAATGTCCCTAAACGGTTAAAATGACAGCCAAAGCCGAGTAACAACAGTTCTCACCCTCATGTGACTCAAGTGGAAGATAACTTCCTGTGATGAATCTGTTTACCAGAGCAGATTTTCCACTGCGAAGGCTACCCAGAACCCCCTGCATGAGGCATAAAGATCATATTCTTACCCCAAAAAACTACATTTATATCAGTATGTGATTGTTGAGATCTCATAGGAAACTCCGGAGGACACTTTTGAAACTACTAGGGTCTTTTCTCATGAGAAGCATAAACAGGATTTAAGCAAAAGACTCCATTTATCCTCTTTTAATTTTGTTGGTGTTTATTAGAAAAATTGGGGATTTTAAAGAGATCTCATTTGAGATGGGTTTTTTTCAGGCAAAGATGTATAATATTGTGCAATATTGTTACACACTTAAGGAAATAAAAAAAAATAAAAAAGTGTTTTTCTTACCAATCGAAGCTCTGGAATAGCACGAGTTAGGGTCCATTCCTGGCTATTGGCACATGATGCTAAAAAAAAAGTCAAAGTTAAGTCATAACTGTAAATTAATCACAAAAATAGCTCTCCTCCATGCTATGATGCTGCAGTGTGCTTGAGAGGTCTTAATGTGTTGCAGTGCAGTTTCTAAGTGGTTTTGGGTGGTTTCCAATTTTAAAAAAAACTGTCTCCAAAGTTTTTATTCTATATTTAACAGGGTGACCTTTTGACTAAGGGGTTACTTTTACTTATAGTCAGCAAACACATTATCATGAAGCTGGATAGCTTTTTATACTCCAGTCAGTAGCTCTGCCCAACAGGAAGTAGGTTATTTTTGATTGAATTTGGATTTTATTTTGAGTTTTTAAACACTCACGTGACCATCACCAAACACAGTCAACATTACACCAAAACACTGAAGACGCCTAAACAGGTTTCTGATATCTTGAAAGACGTTGCACTGGCATAATTTTAAACCAACGACAAAAAGAAGTTAAACAGGAAGAGTCTCATATCTAATTCAGATCAATTTGAGGTTCTATATTTGGTCATGTTCTGATCTGCTTTAGAGGTGCTTAGCAAGAAAGATAGATGAATGCATCATATAACAGAGAATGGAATGGGATATGTGCTGATTTATAAATATTACGTCTCAATAGGTCAGCTACCGCATTTCTGTTTTCCAAAAAAGATCTACGGCTTAAATCCCCTCGTTCTGACCCTTGATGTCAGCGACATGAAACTTCAGATGACTCTCTTAGAGGAGGAACGAGTTTGACATGATTTTCTGATTACACGGCGATCATAACACTCAGAACTAATAACCTTATCACGTCACGTCTCGCCACGTTATGTTTCGTGACTATCAAAGTCAGCTCAGGCCTAAGGCTGCGTTCTGACTCTTACACCAATCTGTGTCCAGGCGTTGCCCTTCTGTTGCACATTTCTATGCTGCATCGAAGTGCATTTTGATTGCACCGTAGCCTCAGACGACGGTTCATCTGGAGGTGTTATAAATCTTGGATAATTCACAGGGCGTGAAGGACTGCAGGTGTATCCGTGCAGCACCCCACACCCCACTCCGCTCTATATGGGAAGTCTTAGCACACGCTCACTATTTTTCACCAGCAGTTCACCAGTGATAGACGGGCATGTCACCTCTTTTTTTTTTTTTTTTGTGCGCCTTCGCAGCTGTGGGTGCATCGAGCGGTGGATGAGATGCTTTTGTTCGGTGCAATACACCCTTGTGACCGGCGTGGCCTGATTAAAGCAGCTCACGACACACAGATGCAGGAGTTCACAGCTTACGATCTGAGCTGGCACTCGTGTCGTTTGCAGTTTCCTCTCTCGCACGCCACCCACGACACAACGGAAGAGGTTTAACCCCCCTCCGAATTCAGCGCAATTCTATGAGGTCATTGTACGGCAGGGCACATCAGGAGTCGAGCCAGTGCGGTTAGACAGTGCGATCCTTATGTGCCATATACCGCACGCCACCCCTTCCATCTAAACGGACGCTCTATGTGTCCAATTCTAGCTTGGTCTCTCTGGTTTTCAAAAGGACCCCTCCTCGCATAGCCTCACTCCCATTCATTTCATCTGTGGCTCGCTCCCTGGCATAACACAGCCACACAACAGGCAACTCTCTCAGCCCTCCCTGTTGCCATGACAACCCCACCTCCAGCCGCTGCTTCTGTTCAGTCGGAGAACACATACGTAAATATTTTGTATGCGCATGCGTACTGTGTACAGACACATCAGACCTCTTGCTCGTAGGATATAGACCACACACCCCTATACTGAGTTTGAGCAATTACATCTTAGCTAATGAGGAGCCTAATTATCAAATCTATATTGTCGAGAAATACAATCGTTGTTAGAAATGAATCCTTTGTTCCACAAGCTCTGCGTGTAAGTGAGTCGAAGGCATCCCTGCAACATTAGAAGCAAAACCAACTTACTTCGCTCGGGCGGGTTTGAAATGCATGTAGCAAAAGTGAAGCTTATCCATCCAGCTGCCTGTGGACTCAGATACTGTCTGCATCTAAAACCAATGCTTCACCTCCAGTTTAGAGTGCTAAAATTCATGGCTGGATATGGTTGGAAATTAAGAGGCTGGTGATGAAAGGATTGAAACCTCCGTGAAAGAATGAGATCAGAATACAGGAAGAGGGCGGAACATCAAAGATGGGATTAGGATGTTGAGCAAAATTATGCTGCCTGTGGCATGGGTATTATCAAATTTGTTTCCCATTCCAATTTTTCCAGTGCAGAAACAGAGGCAGTAGGGGGTGGTTGTAAAGAAAAGGCTAGGATGCTTTCAGCGTATTAAATCTACATCCCTAGGCATAAGAATTAATAAAACCAGAATTGCCCTAAATGTGTGTATAGACTTCCACATGTCAGTTTTTGAAATTAATGCGAACTTAAACACGAAGACACCATATCAGTTGAATAAATAATAAAGAAGTGTCATCAGTCCTCAATGCTTTCGAAACCTGCGTGTCTTTCTTTCTTTCTTGATGTTTTTAAAAATTCCTGTTTTCCAGACAATAAAATCAATTGGATCCAATTGCAGATGTTCATACACAAGCCTTCATTTACGAAACGCGCTAACCAAACAATCTTACTTCTACTCATCTGAGAGTTTGAGTTGTGTATGAATGAGCAAGTCATGTTCTCCTACCTTCTTCTTCACTGGATTCCCTCTGAATGGTGCTATAGACTGGGGTCACAATGGTTGCACTGGTTGTAACTGGAGTGCTCTTGGTAAAAATGCCACTAATAAATCGCAGCATCTTGCGGTCACGTGCTGAAGCCCCCTGAGACTGAGCTGTTCTGAAGTCTGCTACCATTTGACCACCTTTGCACTTCAGGAGGTCCTCGGACAGACAGTTCAGGTCGCTGTTGTCCAAGGTGCGACTCTTTCCTTTGCGTTGAGGCTTGGTAATCAAGGCAACAGGGGTCGGAAGAGATGTGGATCCCACCTTTAATCTCTCAGCTCGGGGGCTTTGGGTTCGCATGGCTATGATGTCCCCTTCGGTGGGCCTCTTCATCCCAACAACCCCTTTCAGGTCTTCATCGCATGGTTTCACCTCGCTCACAGCCCACGATGCCCGAAAAGATCCAGGAGTCGGGCTGGTTGGGGACTGGATCCTGGTCCGACTGTCCTTACGGTCAAGGCTCTTGGAGGAGGCGTGGATGCTCTCTCTGGACTCCTTGAATTCACGGCCACTGCCGTGAGCTTTAAGGAGCGACACAGGCCGCTGGGTCGCACGGACTGGAATGTCACCGAGATGCCTGCCTACATCCCGGGGGAAAGAGCTTTGAGGCATTCCAGTGGATTCTCTGGCTCTTCCATTTTCTGTGGAGGGAGAGATCATTGATTTTTGGGGATGAGCACCATCTGCAAAAAGTGCCTTGTCTTCCCTTGGGCTTTGGAGTATTTCCTGTTCCACTGAGAATTTGACAGATTCTCCAGCTTCCAGCTCAATGGCCTCACCCATTTTCTGCCGTTCCTGGCCCTCATTATTGGATCCAGCGTGCTGGAGATGTTTCGCTCCATCTGAATCATACACTGCTCCCCCCACAGCCGGCCTGGGCCTCTCCAACTCATTCTCCTCAGCGGTTTCTACCTTCACCAGCGTGAGGGAGATAAGGTAGGTGGTTTTTGACTGTGACGTCCCGGTTCGGTTCATGTGGTCCAGAATTGCTCAGCAGACCAAAGACAGAAAATAATCTCAAAGAGTCGAAAAATCTGCTTCTTCGCTTGTGCGATTCCTTCCGCAGAAGAGAGAAATCACAGAAAGAGACAATTCAGGCAAGTATGTCAAAAAGAAGTGAACCGTGACCTCGTTCCCCAGAGTGGGAAAAAATTTAGCTAATGTCCTTTGTGCTCTTTCACACCTTCATGTTTCTTCCCAGAGTTCATTCTCTTCATTTTGCTGTCCTCTCACACCTATTTTAAGCATGCAGACATGTGCCCACCTCTCCACACCTGCATGAAAAGCATGCTCCTGATTCCATTGACTACGTTCAACAAGAGGCAGACTCGAAGGCGAAAACGACAATGCAAGAAAAATCCCAAAAATTCATTCAAGGACGACAAAGAGTACAATTACATCTGGGAGACATGCAGAACTATTAACCTCAGATCAAGGCACATCGTTTCACCAACCTGCTCCACGGCGTGTGCAGGAGATGCTGACAGACTGAAGAGCCAGACTGGGGAGTCAGTCTACATGCCACATAGATCGGTGCAAACGTTCACGGCAAGTCCACAGAGAGAGATCCCAGTGTCCCCACACAGAGTCTATCCATCACGCCTCCGGTGATCGGTGCGTCAAGCGGTCGGGGATGTCAATAAAGCAGACACGCAAGACAATCATACTTCATTCTGGAGAGGAAGCTGCATCTCGCACCAAAGGTTTAGACGAGTCACGCATCATGAAAAGGGTCCCTCAGATCTCTCCGGTGGAAGGTCTTCAAACCCACGCAGAACGGCACCGTGCAGGAATACCCTGCTCTCTCCATCTCCTGCTTCCCTCTCTCTCTCTCTCTCTCTCTCTCTCTCTCTCTGCCCTTGTCACCAGCCAGACAGCTCCCAGCCCCTGCTTTCCACAGCCTGCTACCCCCTCCTCTCGCTCTCCCTCCCACCCTCTCTTGCCTTCTCCCTCTCTTTTCTCTCGCTCGCACACTCTCTCCTGCTTAAAAAGCGAGAATCGGTGATGTGTTGAGGAATAAAGATAAACTGTAAAGCATCGGAGGTTCTGACAGGGAAATAGGGTCAACCGCACAAAAAAAAACAAATATGTGGTTACGTGCAAAGCTAATGGATACTGACATATCAATCAAGCCAATTTTGCACCAGTGCCGTATCAGGCAGCAATCTGCCACATATCACAGTCACAGTCAGTACAGTGATTCAGGAGCCGCCGTGTCCCCCCACCTTTTCTTTCCTAGACACTGAGCTTGCTTGTTACCAAGGTATTCCGAGGCTAAACTCCTCCTCCTTCATGCACTGATTCCATCTAGTCTCTGGCTCCCATTCGCTCTCTCCATATCTTACCCCCTGCTCTGTGCACTCACTGTCCTTGCCAAGGTGTGTATGAATGAGTAAGTGATTGTGTGAGGGCATGCAATATTATTGACAAATTTATTGAACGATCTGTTTGTCAAGTGGGCTTGTTTAATAGTACATTGAGTAAATACTACACTTGAATTGGTTTTAATACACTCGCAGAAAAAAGGCACAAAAGCTGTCTCTGGTGCACAACCCATTCAAAAGGTACTAATACGTACACCTTAGCAACTAATGTCTACAGTACCTTGAAGATACTAATATGAACCCATTAAGTTATAAAGGTGTACCTTTTGAAATATCGCCTCAGTGACAGCCTTTATACCCTTTTTTCTGTAGCGGGGATGAGAGTAAAAAATAATTTATATATTGTGCAACAATTAATTGTGATTAATCGCATCCAAAATATATATTTTTAAATATATATATATATATATGTGTGTGTGTGTACTTTGTATATTTATCATGTATATATAAATACATATACATGCATGTA
>JAUMHQ010000089.1:17066301-17081718 GCA_032361165.1 Enteromius paludinosus | reverse complement strand
ATCTTGGATGCCCTGGGGGTAAGCAAATAAACATCTAATTTTCATTTTTGGGTGAACTATCCCTTTAATATTTTGTGACGTGAAAAGCAGCATCTCCTTCATAATATTGCCTTTTCCACTGAACCCCATCTGAATTAGGAGAGAAATAGGCGCAGATCAAGCTCTGTTTCCATTGTGATGTTTTTATCAGCTGTTTGGACTCTCATTCTGACGGCACCCATTCACTGAGAAGGATCCAAACTAACTTGTTAGGCCTGGGATGGCCTGAGAATGAGTACACTTTCATTTTCTTTTACCTTGCACAATTTTGTTCATGGCTTTTGAGAACCAGGGCATTTTTGTTCAGCGTGTCTAAATTCGTCCTGCTTCTGTTGAAGAGAGCTTGATGGGATACACAGCCTTTGACATCACCATGAATAGACATGGGAAGTGTCTCTTCTGCATTTTAAAAGCTGTTTATTTAGCATTTATTTGACATGCACACAATTATGTGCGTTGTGTCTTTTTATCCTTTTTAATTAGCATTGTGATTCACAATAAATAGGAAATCACTCGACAGCCAGTGTATTAGAATATCAAAGCGGATTCATTTCTACTCATTACTTTTGCGGGAAATCACAGCCAGCAGCAGGTGTTATACTTCATACTGAGTTTATATGCACTAGTGGGACTGCGTTTTCATTTTCAGAACCAATAATCCATTGTGACAAGAAGATAATCCTAAAAAAAGACATAAGGATGCTTTTTCTCCAGCTCCTTACTTTGCATTCAGTGATGAGGTGTTTTTTTTTTCCTGTAAACAATTTACACTAGGCTGTTATATTTAGATTATGCAACTTGTGTAGGATTGTAGGAGTGTGTAAAGGGATTCATACTTGGTCTGAGAAAATATTCCACTGTAAACAATGTTATCTTACAGAATGTTCCCCTAGTGAGAGACAAACACTGTGTTAGGTTGCTGCAAGGGTGAATTTGTTGTTATAATGTCTCTCAGAGGTAAAAGATGTGTTTGTGTAATACTCCACTTTAACTTCCAGCATCAACAATAAGCTTTGTGCTGTGTGTCTGCTGATTTATACTGCGCCCGTGGTTGTGTAGTGCTTTATATGATGGGTGAAGTCATTGTGGTGGTTTTAAGCATGTGTATTTGTACCTCAAGATGCACTGCCCCCTAGTGGTGCCCATTGGAACAACAGCTACAAAATGCTGCATCTAGATACAGTAAAGGATTCAAAAAGCAAAGCCTGGTCGAAAAAGGGTAGAGCTTATTCGGTTTGTGTATGGTGTTTGTAATCCACAATTCAAACACGTGTCAGGTTAACTAAATCGACTAAATCATTTGCAAATGAATCTGAAATAAAATGTATAATAATACAAGTGATGAAAATATTAAAAAAGGAGCAGAGCAGAAATTAATAAATACTTGTAGGCTATAAAATGTCAGAATATCACCGGTTAAACAAAATCGAAATATTTTTGAGTTAATGAAATGAGAATGTGTTATATTGTGAACAATATCAGATTTTTTTTTAAGCGCTTTAGGAGCAACTATCTTCATACCATATAATATCATATCATATAATGCCGTTCTGTACTTGTTGAATTTTTGAGCTGCATCTTATGACCTTATCATTTGGAAGTTATCACCACATTTGCAGTGATGAGCTTCAGTGCATCAATAATTTTTGCCAGTGGCCACAACAAATAGATCGAATGGCTCACAGCTGAAAGCACTTCATGGATAAACACATCAGCTGAATTTAAAATGGAAGAGAGGTGCATTTCAATATTAGACTCGTAAAATGCTGCATCAAACTTAGTTGCAAAATGGATCATCTTTTGAGCTCGTCTATTATTTTAACTAATTTATTTCCAGTAATGTGACCGTATTTAATACCGTTTCACTTCTTTGAAGGCTTTTTTTCTTCTCTTTCTGTGCTGCCGCCTGCTTATGTAATTAAATTGTGCACTGTAAGGTGTCTGGTTTCCTTGGCTTTCCGGTCAACAGGATTTTGGATGCGCTCAGAAAAAAAAAAAACGGTCAGCACACTTGGACGCCGTGTTGGGACATTTGCCAGTTCTCACTCCTTTCCACGAGCGTCCATATGCACAAACCGCTCTGACCACCTGTCTAGAGACCAACATAGCAAAGGGTTTTGGAGAAGCAGCCTTAGCAAAGGCCTAAATGTAGAAGTGCGACGTATGCGATCAGCAATGTAAGAAAGCGTCCTGACCTATGAAGTGTTCTCTGCTAAGACCAATGAGTCTGATGAGGACAGATAATGGAGCTGATTGTGATTCAGTCGGACAAACAGGAAGAGTAATCTTTCCCATCAGAACGGGGAGACAAGCGGGTCAATAGTGGCATAAATAATGGAACGGACTAGATGCATGTTGTTAGTGCAAATGAAGACGGACCAGCCGGACTGTCTGTGGGAAACACACCGTACAGTCCAATCAGTCAACATCAGAGCTCCTGTTTGGAAAGGACGAAGCTGGGAAGCCGGCCACTTTGTTTTCTGAACTCTCGAGCTGTTAAAGAAATAGTTTGCCCTAAAAAATGAAGACCTGCTGAAGATTCATTCCAGATGTAGAGGAGGTTGTTTCTCTCCAAAATTAAAGGTACAAAAGCTGTTACTGCAGCGGTACTTTTTTTAAAAGGTACACTTTAGGTTTAAATATGCACCAAAAGGGACCCTTTACATACAAATATGTACCTTTTTGGAAAAGTAGCACCCCAGTTATTTCTGAGAACAGATTTGGAGAAATTTGTCACTTGCTCACCAGTCCACTGCAGTGAATGGGTGCCGTCAGAATGAGAGTCTGAATAGCTGCGAAAAACATCACAGTAACCCACACCCCTCTAGTTCATCGGTGGAGAGAAAAGGTGCATGTTTGTTAGAAACAAATTCATTGTAGAAGAAAGCAAGTCATAGAGCTTGTGTTAGTGTCGTGTTATATTGTTTTTTATTTAGCATGCAAGGGGATATGGGTTTGCATCTTGTTTGAACATGATGTTGTTTTAAACCAAGCAAAATTACAGCTGAGCTCGACGGGGATCACGATGCATTTTCATTGTATGTATAAGAGAAGCTTTGATGTTATGATAATAACTGTTTGTGTTCCACAGAGAAAAGTTTCAAGTTTCAAGCGACATGAAGGTGGGTACATGACGATCAAAGCAAATGTAAATGAGCTGTGTAAAGTGCAAGTTGATTGGATTTAGATGTGAGTGGTCGATTTCTGTGAGTGCTTTTTTATTATTATTTAAAATAAAATGTATACTTTTTTTTTTTTTTTTTTAGCAGGGATTCATTAAACTGACCAAAAAAATTAAATTCTGTTCTTTTGAACACTTGTGTATCCAAAAATGCACCATAGTTTTTAATATAGTCAAATAGAAAGGTTATTTTAAATTATAATAATATTTCACGGTATTACTGTTCTTACACGTATGGTAATATTTTATTACATTTTTTGTAGTTAATAAAATTATGTAATTTAAAAAAATCAACAAATTGCACCTCTATTTGAGTATATCAGTAATGGTTTCAACGGTTTCTTCAGTGTCTGAGTAAGGGTTAAAACATGATCATAGAAACCTTTCCATGTGTTTGAATGTGCGAGAGTCCACTCACTTTGCAAAAGTTCAATTATTGATGTGTAGAACGGACACACTATATGCCTTTGTACAGCACAGTCGTGCCATAACAATAAATCAACAATATGTGTGTAATGATTTGTTGGACATTGATCTGTACTACCAGAGAGGATTGTTTGTGACAGCTCAGTGCCAACTAGGATCTGACTCACCGTCCATTATAACAGTAGAGGATTGATCAAAGTTACGTAAGAGTGTGTTTCTGTACAATACCATCAGAAAATATTGTGTGTTCTACAGAAGAAAGAAAGTCATAGGGTTTGGAACGACATAAGGGTGAGCAAATCACTTTTTTGGGGGGTGAATCATCACTTTTATCCTCACTTATAACCCTCCAAGATGATTTATATACTAAATGTTATTGGATTGGACTGAAGCTCACTTAGCCCACACAGTCTAACAGCGTTCCCAGTGTTTCCCTGGTCAAAAATGACCAACCAGCCCCAAATAAAGGTGCTTGTCTCATTATTCTGCATTATGACGAAGTATTGGATTCAATGTTTTTATCAAATTGTTTTCTTTTAGTTTCATGGGTTTTGTATTTTTCTTCTTTGAACTGATTTGTCATGTCTTGTCGGAGTTAATGCCATTTTTTTTCAGAAACACCACTTTATTTAACACGGTGGTGAATTCACATGAAGTGTGCATGTACCTTTTAGAGTCCGTTGTAAATTTGTCTAGTACATCGGCTAGGCAGTAATGAAAGAAACAATTGTCACTTCATTCTTCCAGGTCCTGACTACTTAACACGGCGTGCTATAGATGCAATGGCCGGGTGTGAAAGATCAATTTTTAGAGCCGCCCTGGTAAGGCAGAAATTGACAAGAATGTCAATCAATAAACTGCATTAGAGTGCTGACCCATCAGCTAAAGCCATGATTGCGTTGTTATACGGGTCAGTCCTGGGATGCAGAACATCACATTTTTAATAGGCAAAACGTAAAATTGCCTGAGCTTGAAAATGTGGTTTTAATCTTCGCAAATATGCTTCTACTTTGAGTTGCAGAGTTCAAGAGGTGCTGCATAGCTGAACTGACCCGTAAAGCTCAATTGTGACCCCGGACCACAAACCAGTCATAAGGGTCAATTCTTTGAATAAGCTTTCCAGATGTATGGTTTGTTAGCTTAGGACAATATTTGACTGATATACAACTATGTATGAGGGTGCAAAAAAAAAAATTAATATTGAGAAAATCAAGACACTGCAGGTGAACGGAGTAAAAACCAAAACAAACCACTAGCTATCGCTTTACACAGCTGATTATAATTGGTATTTAAAAAAAATATATTGTATTACAAAGTTTCTAAAATGTTAGGTTTAAATAAGCAAATGATGCATAATTTTAATTAAAAATGTGCTACTTTGCATACATTTCTAGTATAAAAAATCTGAACACTGGAAGGATTTCGAAATTCTTATTTATAAACTTTTAATTTTTTTTATATATGAGTCAAATGTGTTTGCAGAGGGAATCTCATATTTTGTCTCCCGATAATTCATAAAATACTTACATATATATGTGTGTGCGGGTTTATGTGGTTTATGAGGACACAAATTTGTGTAACGACATGGGCATGACATAGGTATTACAATATGACGGTGATTTATGAGGACATTTTCAGTGTCCCCGTAATTCAAAAGGCTTAAAAAACATACTAAGTGGTGTTTTTTTGAGAATCTAAAAATGCACACAGTTTCCTGTAAGGGGTAGGTTTAGGTGTAGGATCAGTGTTGGGCAATACCACATACAGTCTGTACAGTATAAAAACCATTACGCCTATGGAGAGTCCCCATAAATCACAAAAACCCATGTGTGTGTGTGTTCTTCACAGCAATCCCACCAAAAACATCTTTGGTTCTTTCTCTTTTTTTAGCATCCCTTTTTTTTCATTTAGACAAAACATTCTTATGGCATTTATTTTGACCTTTTACTTGTTTTTACCTTTATTTTTCAGCGTGTAGATGGGAATAAAAATGTAGGGTTTAAGATGTAGGTGCTACAGATTTATGGCTCAGCGTAGGAGAGAAAACAGCCTTTAAAATATATATTATCATTTAAATCTATTGACACAAATACATGTTCAAACAAGTGCTATAAAAGAAACACCTAACAGTATCTTTTGGATGTTTCCTTTCCACTAGTCCAAAATGGCCAAAATCTCAAAGTTGACAGGTGCATGAAAAAACAGTGTTATTGCTTGTAGTGTCTCCCCTTAAAGTTGTCCAAATGAAGTTCTTGGCAATCTGTATTACTAATCACAAAAACGCAGCAGTAGGAAACGTATCTTCACTGAACGTGCTCTTAATAGCCTAATGATTTTTGGCATAAAAGGAAAATCTATCACTGACCCATGCATTGTTGGCCAATGCTACAAATAGACCTGTGTCTCTTATGACTGGTTTTGTGGTCCAGGGTCACGTTTATATTTCCCGCCGCGTGCCACTGACACGCAGGGGAAACGTCACGACGAGAGATCAGCACCTTGGACAGCGGCGCCCGGCAAAATCCAGCATAGACTTGGAATCTCCCATAGGAGAGTGGAGCAGGAGCGCGCACGGCAGCGAGACGTTTGTAAATGAATCATTTTGATTGGGCGAGAGCGCGCCTTGGAAACAAGGGCCGTGTGTTGATGCGCACGGCAGAACGTCCATTTCGAGGATGAATCAGAGGGGAGCAGCATCAGCATCCCCATCACATTACGATCCACAGCATCAGCCGCTCCGACCGACCATCACACCCTACGAAGAAGGAAAATAGGCGAACCTAAAGCACGGTGCCTTTTATTTTTCCCTTCTGGAAGCTCCATCTTCCTTTGAACGTGGCGAGGAGCCACATCGGGCCGGGAGGGGGATGGTGGTGAACTTCAAATGGAGACAAGATGCTGGCATTTCCCCCCAGCTCTTCAGCCAATGCCGCCGTCGTTCTTGCTGTTTTTAAAGTACCAACCTAATGGATTGTATTAAACTCTGCGTTTGGGATGGGAGGCGGCGTCGGAATATGTCGATGGGAAGATGCACAAGGAAATGATGTGAAAGCTTCGTCATGACGCCTCTGATGAACAATAAACAAAACTATAGGAACGCGCCCGAATCCAACTTCCAGCTCTTTTGGATTGTGTTTTTATGCTGAAGGATCCCCCGACGATGACTGTGTGTGGCAGCGATGCTCTGAAATGCCATTTTGCATCTTCCCTGTCTCTCATCCGTGCGTCCAGGCAGTGGATTGCTGGGAGTTTATGAAAATTGCATCGCTTTAGACCTGGAACAATGCATTTCTGGCTATTCATCGCAATACCGTAGGCTTATTATCGTCACCCTCGCGTCCAATGATGACTGTATCAGAGAAACAACATCGGCCCTAACAGGCACATACATGCCATTAGACGGAAAATAACAAGCCTGGAGATTTTCTGACCAATTGCCTTTGGTTTGGACACTTTCCTCTGAGACTTCAGGGTAGCAACTGCGTTTCTGCCGGATGAAATATTAATAATAGGCCTAACGGGATCAATAAACACAAAAATAATACGAATACAAACAACAATAATGTATAAAAATACTAACGTTATATACAAATAACAGCGGTAATAATTATCAAGTATAATAATATTCCTTTATATAAAAATCAATACTCCTTCGTAAACAATTAAAAATATTCACTTTCAGCCATACGACATACACATGTAGTCAAACATGTTCAAGAACCGGATCCGCATGTTTTTTAACGAACTGAAGGTGCTGGTTTTTATGCGATCCGGTTCTAGACGCTCCGACAGTGACGCAGAGCCGAGCGGCCGACCCAGCAGCAGCATGAGGGGGCTCGGGATGGGCGGCTGCGGATGGCCGCCCTTCGTAGACTGCTCCAGCCGCGACGACGAGGAAGAATACTACGGGAGCGACCCCAGGCCCAGGAGTCTGGCGTTTGAAGAGAAAGACCCAAAACTGCAGGCGGGCCTGGACGCGGTCAGCCTCACCAGCAGCACGGGCAGCGGCATGAGAACACCTCAGTGTCGAATCTGCTTTCAGGGGCCGGAGCAGGTAAACGGACGCTGTTTTATATCACGTGTGTGAGCACAATCACAAGGCCTGTGTGCGTTAATAGGCATATTTGCACAAAAAACAGCGATAAGGGTTCATTTTATTAGATTGAGATTTATACAGCACATTGCAAGCTGAATAAATAACCTCTCCATATGGTTTGTTACGATAGGACCCATTTTGGCAGTGATACAATTATTTCAAAAGGTGCAAAATAACGATAAGATCACGTTATTAGCAGTGCATATGATGAAAAATAAAGTTTTGATATATATGTGGTAGGAATTTTTTTTAAATATTTTTTGACCCTTGTCTATGGGTTTTGTTGTCTATTGCTGATACACCCAAGCTACTTATGGTTTTGTGGTCCAGGGTCACATTTCCCATTTGAAATGTGGTGGATTATAATGCAGTGGCCATGTTGCACATGCTGCTTGTTATTGTTGCTGTAGTGAAGTACTACAGTATGTACAGCTCCACAAAGTACACACTGTTCATCAGCACCGCTCAGTTTTTTTAATGTCAGTACAACTGGATAGGAACATTTAATTGTGGCTCATTTTAATAACAACAATGCTATTAGCATGATTGCAAACAGTTCCACAAAATAGTTATGCAATAAGTATGTGTTTTCCAATGCACAAACGTTGTTTCAACGTTGTGTGAAGGTGTCGTCCAGGGGCACACTCAAACCTTTTGCCCAGGGGCCCATGCAACCCATAATCTGTGCCTGTTTGTTTAATAATCTTACTTACTGTTTATGCAAATACACTTGAAATGTGGATATTGATAAAACAATACCTACTAATAATACTATGAGCAGCAATTATACAGCTCTATGAAAAAAAAGATGCAATGTGGCCATGTTATCCAAAACTTTTTTAATATGGAACTTACAACACTGAAATTTGATTACTAATATGAATGTAGTAATAATAATAATATTTCTGTAAAACAGAAATGCTTAAATATAAACAATAAATGTGCAAAAAGTACATAATATTGTCAGTACTTATTTGCATAAATACACCTGAATAATAAAATGTGGTTACTAATAATACTATGAACAACGATGCATAATTGGCAATCGCTCAAAAATACATGCTGTCTAATAATATAATTTAGTAGCATTGCACAAACACCAAAAAGTGACTAATAATAAATGCAAATAATAATAAATTATAAAATACGCTAATAAAAAATGTGACAGAATAGATGAATAATTTGATATGAAGTATTTATTGTCTAATAGATTGATGTATTTATTACTGTAAACACATGAACATTGCAGAATTATATGCTTAGTATGCATTTTGTTTAGTTCTGCATTATGCATTGTTCTGCAGCATAGCTTGGTTACTGTAAATGTTACACATATTAAGTGAGCCTTAATTTTGCACAAATGAGCAGAGATATTGGCAGCATGTTTAGCTCGCCGCCACACCATCTGGAACAAAGACCGGCGGCGGCACGTAGACTAATAATGCATTTCTCTTTTGATGGGTTTACAGGTATGCCGTTGGAGACTGTCGATTTACAGGTTCAATATGCCCACCCAATTAACCTCTCTATTGCTTTTTTATAAGCAGTAGATGTCTCAATGACGTTCTGTATGGAAATGTATAGATCCTGGTGTGGATGTTAAAGCCCAGGGCAGCCCGAAGCCCATTCATTTGCAATGCAAAGACTGTTGTGTTAATGCAGGCCAGGATTCACATGGTCTCGAAGACTCGGGAAGATAATAACAGGAAAATAATAGCTGACATTTCAATTGGCCAAATATTAAGCAGCAAAATAGCAGTGAACTGAGCGTCTGTATTAGTAAAATCAGATCCGCATGGATAAATTAGTATTTGTATGGTAAAGGCGGAACACAGGATGATGTTTGGTCAGCAGCCAAGCCGAGAAACAACAGATGTGCGAAACCTGTAAAGCTCGTCTGCTGCAAGTTAGCCGTAGACATCAGCTAATATGGAAAGATGTGAGCCATGTACCAACACAATCCATCTGGCAGTCCATCTGATTGTGTCAGCCTCGGTGTCTGTTTTCAGCGCGAGATGCATTTCAGTGTAAACCTGCCTCTCAGGTAAATGGTTTAATGAGCTGTTGAAAGCGCTGGACAGACAGAAGGAGAATCAAGACATGAGGGGGTTTGCTTTCAGGCGTTTTAAGAAGTGTCATTCATAGCTGTAATATTGATCCGCTGATCTTTGTTTAATATACAATTTAATCATAATTTCAAGAATTAACTAGTGCAGGAGGGCATTAGCCCCTGCTGGTGGACGTCGCAACTGCAACGCTTGGCAAACTTAAAGGGAATGCTCACCTACAAATTTTACTTATGCTCATAACAAAACTCGGTTTAATGCAAAACACAAATTATGATATTTTGAGGAACGTTGGACTCCAATAATAACACTGGACCCCATTGAATTTGAATGTATAAACATGTTTTATATAAAATAATAATAAGAGCAATCATTAAAATAATAATTAAAAACGTCTCCAATGGTGGCAGTTCAAAAGTATTCGAACACTCACACACACAATTTTCTTATTTGTATTTTTTCCAGAATTTAAATATTTCATTATTTTTAGTATAGATATTTCATCAGTGCCTGATGCGTTTTGGAGTTTCTTAAAATCGCTCAATAAACAATTCTATATTTTTTCAATAATATAATTAGAATATAATATATTTGAGTGTCATTTTAGTATTGTGTAACTACTATTGTTTTAATATATATATATATATATTGTTTCTACTCATTTTAGTTAGTTTTTTGTGTAATTTATATTAGTTTTATTTAAATATATCTATATAATTATTTAAGTTTAATAAAAAAAACTAATTAAAAATAAATAAAATATGTTTAAGGGATTTTATATTTAATTAAAAAAAAAATATATATATATATATATATATAAATAAATAATTAAAAATTATTTAATAAAAAAAATGATTTTTTTTAAGTAACAAAAATGTATTGTTTTAGTTCTATTGGACGGACCCTTTACCCACAGTTGTTTTTGGGAAACGCACCCCAGAATGATTAGTCACCATTTACGACTTACAACTTGGCTGCACAATGATGTCATGTTTTTTTTTCATAGCCTGTTTTATTTTGTATCGGTTCATGTTGGTTTTAGTTTTAATGAACTCTAATAACTCTGCTATGTATTCGCTTGTCATCCAGAGTGATTAGTCACTATTCACGGTTCAGCTGATTGGCTGCGTCATGATGAATCACGTTTCAAAGCCAAAGTATATAGATGGATGACAATGCAAACATATAGCTCCAGGAATTATAGACCTCGTTGTTTTTAATATGAGTGGTGAAGGGAGAGATGGGATATCAGTCCTCATTAGTCAGCTTTCTGATCTGTCAGGGCTTATGGAACATGTAAAACTGATTTGTTTTGATGTGCTTGTTCTGGATACGAGCTTTAATCAGATTAAGCTGAGAGGTTTTTTTGAAATATTTGGCTTTGGCTCCAAAGCGTGATGTGCCGAGTCTCTTTTCACACACAGAAGCAAGCTTTTTGTCAACGATTACTATGTGCGGAGAATGACTTGAGTGCTAATTACAGATGTAGGGATGGAGAGGGCTTCTGTTTCTGATGTTTGATTTCGGCTGAACAAAATCTGGCCTTGGATCTCGGATAACAGCTAGATACTCTGAAACAACAGGAGGAGGACAGGCTGTACTTTAAAGCACAGTATGACTCATCCAGGTCCACTTATCGTAACGCTCACATTGATCAGATCGGACAGACTCGTGATGTCCACTGTACTGGAGAACTGGACGGGAAACGAACAGGGCAGTGCAGTTCAAAGGTGAAAATGTTTCTGCTTTATGTTCTTTAATTTGATTTTGAATTGAAACGACAGCTTTAATGAGAGCAACACTTAAACTCCTCCTCCAGCATGATCGCAGATCTTCCAGAGAGCATCTTGTGCTTTAATGGAAGCAGGGAAATCCTTTTGTGTTGCAATCAATGGCAAATATGACTAGTGACCTACAGAATCTAAACTTTTCTTAGTTTAGAAATGTTCAAAATCCTTACATTTTGTTTATTTCCACACTAAAATGTACAAAATTATTTTATTAAAATTAAACGTATTATAAATAATATAAATATCAAATATTTTATTATTTAATCAAATGCAATTCTCATTATTAAATGTATTAACAAGAATTATTATTTAAAATTATTAAATATTTTTTACATTTAAAATTAAGAAATATTTAATATTTCTATTTAATCAATATTGATTATCAAGCTTAAAACTGTTCTCATCATTAAAAGTGTTAATAAATATTATTTAAATGATTAAATATATTTGTTTATTTAAATTAAGAAATATTTAATATTTCTATATATTTAATAGAATTTACAATTTAGTTTTTTATTATTGATTGAATGCTTTATTGAATTTAATATATTTTATTATTTAATATTTTTCTTTTATTTATCATTATTATTTTTTCCTTTATTTATTGTATGTAATAGTAATGATTAAGCTGTTCTTGTTATTATAATTAAAATGAATTACTATATGTTTAACAGTTATATATTAAATGTTTTTTAATTATATTTAAATTTTTGTTTCAATTGTATTATTATTACTACGTTTTAAATGTAGCCTATATTAAGTGATAATTTCATTTTAATAAGTATAACAACATTCCAGATTTTCATTGGCTCTCCCTGTTTGTGTTTCACAGGCTGAATTGACTACTTTTCTGATCTCTTAATTGGGCTGATTGTGTGTTTATTCAGACAAACTGAGATGAATACACTATAAATCTGTGTTTCTCCTCAGAGTCAATAGTGATTATTAAGCTTAAAACGCTTCTCATTCGAGTCACACCTCAAAACTGCATTTAGACACGTTGGTACCACCGTTAACAAATCGATGCAATTAATGACCAGAGATTGCTTTCCTCTTTTCTCTTCTTTTATGCCGCAGTACCTGGGCACTTCAGAAGGCATTCAGTGTTTCTTTTGTTTGCAGTCTTTCTCTGAAGATTACATCAATCTTCCAGTCCTGTATCTCTGCCCCTCAGTTGGACATCCTGTTCTTTATCCTCGGCTTGTTATTCACATTCTAGCTATTGAGTGTTATCTTGGCAGCTCTGGAAATGCTGCGTTACATCTGTAATGTTAGTTGATTCATGGTTTCCCGCTAAATACACAGTCACTGTCAGTTGTGGTGGAGGCTGTATTATTGGTGGTTTATGCTCGTACTTAAGGATAATAAACCTCTAACCTTGAGTATTAAAGGAGTCAGATGTCGGGGGTAAATGACTACTGCTATGTTTAATTAATACATTCAACAACAAAACGCCTCAGTCTCTTAGGAGTCTTGCTTGTCTCTGCGTCTCGGTCTGATGACGGCTCACTCAGGGCGGGGCTGAGGTAAGACACCAGTTCAGTCTGTGTGACACGCTGCTGTCAATCATCTATTGTGGGTGTGGCCTATGTCGGTGTGACGCCACACAGACATGCATTTGAGAATGGCTTGATTTCAGAAGGGGCAGCTTATTCTTATTACATTAAAAGAAAACTACCGGAGGATGTTTATCATTGTAGGGTGGTGGTGTACACACACTCCCAACACACATTTCAGTCCAAACAGCTTGAAAAAGTGCATTTACCACTGTATGACCCCTTTAAACATTCCTGGATAGCAATATATTACTTAGGGCTGCAGGATTGGGAAATTGTACTGTATTTTTTTGTACTTGTTTGTAAGTCTGCATAATTTGGCCCAAGGTTTTGTGTTTATAGTGACAATTAAATATTATAGGCTATTTACATACAATAATATAAAGATATCACAAATTATATATATAATTACATACTGTAAATATTAAGAGTTATACAATAATTATTTTGTTTACAAGGTTTACTAGTTATAACAACACCACCAGCAAAGGAAAAATATCCAACTGCACTTTGTATGATAATAATTGAGATTTTCATTTTTTTATATTATTATTTATTATTTTTATGTCAGGTTTTTGTGCTAATTTGTAAGACTGCACATTTGGAACAAGATTTTGTGATTATGTATCAACATGACTAATAATAACGCTAATGAATTAATATTAATAATTAGTAGTAGTAAACAAAACATTAAAGAAAGTTTTTTTGTGTAAAATAAACAATACAATTGTATAATTATAATGATTATCTTTTAATAATGATGATAATAATAATTAAGTAGTGGTAATAGTACAATAAAATAATAATAATAATAAAAAACTGTACAATTATAATATTCATATTTATGGCTGCCTTAAAGGGGTAGTTTACCCAAAATAAAAATGTGATCATGTGGGATCTTTGATTAACCACATTAAAACTGTTTGGTTGTTTCCATTTGTAAAAAATATATATTTTTTTGTGTTCATCTAACGTAAGAAATCCACACAGATTCGGAACAGCTTGAGGGCGAGTAAATAATGACAGACTGTTCATTTTCGGTTGCGCTATCCCTTTAATTAGTTTTCAAACATTAAACCATTTATTTATTAAACCATTTATTTTGGCGAAAAACCAGAGAAGCCATTAAACCTTTTCTTTTGTTGACGACAGCCTAGCAACCACAGAATGCACCATAGCGACAGAATGCTTTTCCAGTGAAATCTCTCCGATGTTGTACCTGCAGCGCTGCAGGACTTTCAGAGGAGTGTATTGATTGAGTGTCTGGAGCAGCAGAGGACAGAATAAGTCACCCGTCTTTTAACTGCACACTCTTCAGATCCTCCGCTCGCTCCACACACGCTCATCAGTCTCGTCAGCAGCCGCGTGAAGCCCGCTGTGTGCCTGATCGATTTAGCGCTTGTAACGGCGGATGAGTAATGTCTCATTTACGTAAATCAACTCCGCCACGACACTGTGTGTGTGATAGCGTCCGGTCGCGAATGTGTTTTGAGGTGTGTGTTCTTACCCACGGCCCAGCTCTAGATGACAACAGATGTCAGGCTCGTGATGCCCGTGGAGGCTTTCAGCAGATGTGCTGAGATCCCGCTGGATGAGGCTCTGACATCTGTGTTAGGCAGTACTGCAAGAAATCAAATAGCAATGAAACGGGCACGTGCAGATACAGGTCATATTATATATTGTTAAGTTGTATCTAAAATCTAAAAAGTGGTATTTAACCCTTAAACGAGTTGATACATATCTCTCCCGTTTTATTATTAGCTCTAGCGCGCGGCGCCACTATGTTAGCATTTAGCTTAGCTCCATTCATTCTTTAAAATTCAACAAGGATGCATTTAGAAGCCACCAAACAATTCCACGCTCTCCCTGTTTAAAGACGGTTACACGAATAGTTACGCGAGTGACAAAAGAAACCGTGGTGATTAATTTCAGCGGATAAAAAAAGATTGGCAGCACTTCCTCCTCTGTGCAGTAATATCATCACTCCTCGGTTGTGTTGACGGAAGGGGGAGTTTTCATTAGTCATGATATTACATGATGTAAAGTTGTATATAGGTTTTTTTTACACTTCCAAATAAAATTTTGTTTACATATTATAGCTGTTTATTACGATATTGTTGTTATTGGTGCTTTTCAGTGAAAAATGGGTACATCTTGGACCCATTAAAGCCAATGGAGCTACGATCAACTTAAAGGGATAGTTCACCCAAAAATGAAAATTTGATGTTTATTTGCTTACCCCCAGGGCATCCAAGATGTAGGT
>JAUMHQ010000089.1:17038759-17054983 GCA_032361165.1 Enteromius paludinosus | reverse complement strand
TGTCCATGTACTGAACTGTTATTATTCAACCATGCCAAGCTAAATTCAGTTTTCCATTCTATGGCACCTTTAAAATTTGTGGGACAGTAAGATCATTTTTTTTAAATGAATACTTTTATCCAGCCAGGAAGCAGTAAATCAATGAAACATGATGGTTTTCACAAAAAGTAACATTTTCAATAATAAATGTAAATTGATTGGCATATGATTTCTGAAAGATCATGTGACACTGCAGACTGGAGTAATGATGCTGAAAATTCATCTTTTTATCACATAAATAAATTACATTTTAAAATATAGTAAAATAGAGAACAGCTGTTTTAAATTGTAATAATATTTTACAATCGTACATATTTTTCAGCATTTTTTAATCAAATAATTGCAGCCTTGCGTGAGTGCACAAGAGACTTAATTTTTTAAGACTTAACTCTCAAACTTATGAACAGTGGGTTATATTTGTATTATATATTTTATACATAATATATATTTAATATATAACATTAACAGAGGAATATAAGTATTTTAAATGTAGAGTATCAGAATCCCTACGATCCCAAACACAAGAACAGAATTTGAAGGTTACAAGAAAATCTTCATGTTAGATCTCGAAAGAAAATCTGAATTTACTTACAGCAGCAAAATCAGTAAGTTGAGTTATTGCAGATAGTTATATAATACTGCACACTAACTCAGCAAAGCACTACAGAGAAGAAAGAGGCAGGAGAAGTGAAGGCGAGAACAAGCAGTTAGTACTTCAGTCACGTTTCATTTATTGTCATGATTGTTTTCTGTTTAGGAGGACAGAACCGAAAAAAAGGGCAGAAACGAAGAGCAAAAAGAAAAACAGGCGTCACAGAGGTTCCAATTTACAGTTATACAATATTCAGACATTGTTTTTTACAAATGACACCAACATGAAAAGAAAAGCAGAAATTTGAAAGCAAGCAATAAAAGAGGTTATGTGCTACAGCCACCATCTAGAACATACCTGGGTTATACAGTATTATTTATTATCATTATTTTAAATATTGGTGCCCCTTTGGCTGCATTGTTCACAAAATTCCATTAATCTGTCACTTCAGGAGTCGTACCGATTTGATATCCACACACAAACAAAGTTCGTGTGAAACAGAAAGTGCTACGATTTCATTGGCCAGCGAGACGCAGGCGACACTCCAACCAATGACCTTTCACCCCAAACATGTTGGGGAGTACTCTAGCCTGCTCACAAACTACAGACAACACATTTCTAGATGAATTTTCTCTCAACAAGATTGCGTTCTTTGGTTGGGATCTAGAGTTAAAGACGTCTGAGTCTACTTCAGAATCAGCCTCAACACAAGAACATGTCTCATGAATGTCCTGTATTCACCTCTCCCAGGAGTTGATACAGTGTATATGACATCACATGGTAACTTGCTATCCAATATTTAACATGGGAGTTCATCCTTTATTCTGAAGTGTTGGTGTAGTGTGACGTTGAGACTGTATTATGAGAATTAATTTACATGCACAGATTCATAAAAAAGCAGCAGGAAAGCAAACAGTCCAGAGCAACAGCAATCAATGCAAATATAACACAAACTGACCAATAAAACTAAAACTACTAGTGATGTCAAACCATTCATCGCATTCAAAATAAAAGTTTTCTTTACATAATATATGTGCGTACATATTAATACAAACAAATGCAAGTTTACATATGTTATGCTTATATATTAAATATATATATAAATGCATATACATGTAAATATTTTCAATATATATATATATATACTGTACGTGTGTGTATTTATATATACAAAATAAATACGCTATACACAGCACACATACATATATTATGTAAACATAAACTTTTATTTTGGATGTGATTCATCATTTGATGTGCAGAGTTTAGGTTTTGGGTCAGTATGATTTGCTTTTAAAGAAATGTCCAGTTTTATTCAGCGAGGGTGCATTCAATTGAACAGATGTGACAGGAAAAGATAAAAGATTTCGATTTTTTTAAAATAAATGCTATTCTGTCGAACTTCCACAAAAATATTAACCGTTTCCAACATCGATGACCAAATCGGTATATTAGAATGATTTCTGAAAGATCATGTGACACTGAAAACTGGATGCTGAAAATTCAGCTTCGCATCATAGGAATAAATTACGTGTTAAAGTATATTAGAATACAAACTAGTTGCATTGAAACATAATAATATTTCACATTGCTACTATTTTTTACTGTATTTTTGATGAGCATTAACGACTTGATATGAGAAAAACATACTGACCCCAAGCCTTTGAATGGTAATGGTTGACTTAAACACTCAGCAGTCGGACTGGCCTTTTTGTGTTTTTGGTGCCTAAACTGGAGTTTGGTTGCCATCAGTAAGATTTAAAAAGTTACAAAAATACAATCTGTTACCACAGTACAAAAAAAATCATTGCACTATTGCTCTGGGCGGTACTCAAGAAAAGCATAAAAATCCAGTTTTTCGGCATTTTCTACACCATCATCCAAAAAAGCCAACAAAAACGACAGTGGAAAAAAAGTGCATAACAGTGGCGTTTCAGAAATCACAATTTCAGTTAGTAGATTAATAGATTAGACACTTTATACATTTATGACATATATAATAAATCACAGTTTCCGAACCCACTCTCCCTCATGCGTATGCAAGCACAAAACACAGTTTTAAGCGCCCGATCCCTGTTTAAACCATCTGTACAAAAATGACACTAGAAGAACACTGTTAGAGTAGATGGACAGCTGCCTAACATACTGTATAATACTGTCTGAAGTGTAAGCAAAGAGAGTAAAAGAGTGTGTATAGACACTAACGCTGAAGGTTAGTTCCGGGCTCTGTAAGATCAGTATTTGAACAATACCTTCTTCATAGAAAAATGAGTAGCACCACTATTTGCTAGGCGGCAAGTCAATCGTGTGACTAATCTGCAGCATGTGAAGTGGTTAAGATAGGTAACCAGATCTGAGAACGTGGTTAACCAGCCTTTACCAGTTTGAGAAAAGTTCGGTTAAACTTATCTGGAAGTTCACCTAATCGACCACCTTGGTTCAACTCTGACCAGATTTAGCTGGAATTCCCAGCAAGACTGGCCCATCTTTACAGATAAAGACACAAATACTTGGTGGGAATGATGGGAAAAAGCGCTACGCTGGGCTCTCTAGCACTCGGCTATGTTGAGACAGATAAACTCTTGGATGCATTTCTTATACTGCTGCTCTGTGGGACTGCTGCTAGAATATTGACCTGGCTGACCGAAGGGCCCCTCCGACTCACGCATCTCCTCGTTCATACGTGCCAGACGTAACCTGCCGAGAGAGAAAAGAGAAGGTCTGATTTAAAATCAAACTTTATACCACATTCGAAAGTACGGGGTCAGAAAGAGTTGATGTTTTTTAAAGTCCCTTCTGCTCATCAAGGCTGCATTCATTTGATCAAATATACAGTAAATGTCAAATATTTAAAATATCTGTATTACTTTCGAATATCTTTTCAAATGCAATTTATTCCTGTGATGCAAAGCAGACATTTTTGCATCGTGTAAATCAGTCTTTATTGCCTAACATGCTAATTAGCTTTTTTTCAGGATTACTTAAAGGTCATAAAGTGACAACATTCATTTGACTGTTTAATCAAATAAAATGTTTAATCAATATGATGCATCCTTGCTGAATTAAGGGACTAAATGCTTTGATAAAACACAATCTTTCAAACCTTCGAACGAATAATGCCAATACACATGCATAGGAATTTTTTCTTGACTTACAGAGTGACTATGTCAGCGTTAGCAGCTTGAACCGCTATGCTCAGTGGATCCTGGCCATCTTCATCCCCATCGTTCTGGGTCGCTCCTCGTTTCAGGAACAAACACACTTGACTGGAAACACAGCATAAAGAAAACGCATTGATGCGAAGCTGCATGTACAGTAAGATACCTGCTAAAATGCGACAGCATCTGAGAACTTACCAGCAAGTATCATTTGGTTTCCATGTTTTATCTTATCATTTTATTACCATCATTGTCGTAACATATTCGTTAGACATATACTAATGTAAAACCAATGTCTTAGAGCACATTGTAAATACCACAGTACATAAATCTAATTAATATTCAGTATTACATTAAATAAATATAGCTACAAGCAGCAATGAAGCCATCAACACAAATGTTAAGTATTACAATACATAATAAAAGTCCCCCTGCATTTTTTGGGTAATATAACAAATAACTTTGGCTGGAGCAAGATTACTCTTTCTATTTCTGCATCACGTTTAACTATATATTTTTAAGTGCCTCTATTAAGCCATTTCCAATATCGCCTTTCATGCAGTGTGTAATGTATCTGTATGTGAGTGTTAATGACCTGCTGAGTTGTAAATCTGAGAGTGCATGATAAATAGTTACTGTCTGAAAAACTATTGAATCAACTCTATACAGCCTAAACGAGTCGTTATGAATTTGAATCCCACTTCTGTGACTGCTACACATACTTCCCGCCCACAAACGCATCATTTTACTGACCACTGCTCTAGGCGCTAGACCAATCACATCCGACCGGGACACCTGACCAGTCAGAGCAGAGTAGTTTCACAGAAAGGAGGGATTCGGAGAGAGACTGGAATTGCTTCGAATGGATCGTTTGAGAATCGCTAATATTAAACACATATTTTTTTTACCTTGCATGCATGTAAACCTATTGTAGGAGACTCCAAAAGCATATTAGCAGCCTTAAAATGGCATAGTAGGGGCACTTTAAATCCTTATTTCTCATTGGCACACCCACAACTCTTTGACATCGCAATGCACCAAAAGGCATCTGAAAATCTGTTTTCTTAGAGTTACTAAGCATGCACTTACCCGGTATGACCTAAATATGTGGCGTGATGCAGCGGGCCTCTTCCCCTGTGATCTCTTTGGTTGACATCTGCACCATTTTGAAGCAGAAACTCACAGGCTATTAAGGAACCCTGAATGTTGAAAACCAGAGGATTAGGGCTTCACTAACACAAAATGGCATGTGGCTATTTAAATATGTCGTTAAAATGAGCTGGACGTTTACTATCACTTCTCAACTAGGTTACTTTTAATAGGCGCATGCGCAATGCATCTGAATATTTTTGTAATGACTCACTCCAACCACAGCCTGAATAAGGGGGCTTTTCCCCTTGTCCTCTTCATTCACTGAGTTGACGTCGGCTCCATGTGCCAGAGCTTCAGCCATGACGGGCAGATTTCGTGCCTGACAGGCCTTATAGAGTAACCCCCCGGGGTCCAGTTCTCTCACATCCTCTGGATCTGACGCCTCCGGCTCCAGTTCAGCCTCATTACTGGAGTCCTCAGAAACCTCACACTCTGAACATTACAGAAACACATGATCCATCTGCTTCAACACTTGGTTAACGCCGTTAAGTCACACCGTGGTTCACTCACCCTCCTCTGTGACACTGTCCACCACAGACTCAAAGACCAAGACGTCAGTGCTGCCGTCAGTACTGCCACCTAACCCACTGTCACTGCTCAGACCTGCAGGACCAACACAAGCCCACCACGGGCACATTACACTCCTGTGCGTCAACAACAGCTGATGTGCACTGCCGATAAACATGATGAAACTGTGTGTCACAGCGACACAACTATACGAAAAAACAAAGCAACATAAAGCAGACTGCAGAAAAGAAAAGCAAAAATCTAAGCAAAACAGGCAAAACAATGCTATTATTATTTTTTCCCCTCAGAATGTAATACTTACTGCGAGGCCCTGAACCAGTGTCAAAATATGAAAAGAGGGAGTCCAGCTCATCCGGGCAAAAGAGGGATTCCCGTCTGAACTTTCTCTCCAGAGCAGCCGTTGCTTAAAGTCAGGGAAAAAATAAAAGTTCACACATGGTACTTCCTTGCACAGGTAATTAAAACAAAATAAAAGTATTGACTACCTGAGGAGAGTGTTGCAGGAGACGCACTGCCCAGCTCCTGTCTGTATTTGCGGTGTGTTTTGGGGACGGTGGTGGCGCTGTTGTGTCTCCTGCATTTCCTGGGGTTCCATCGCCGCTCAGATTTTTTCCCGCCGTTGACCACAACTTCACCCGTCATCATCTTCTTCAGGAACTTCTTCTCAACATACTTGGCTTTGATCCAGGCCTCCTTCTCTTGCCTTAAAAAAATCAAGGCAGCCATTAATCCCTCGACATTCAGCTCCACAGAAAAAGAGCCACTTGTGCCCCTGTCCCTCATCACTCACCTGGAGCTGCTGGGTCCCGGTTTCTTCAGGCCCTGCTCTTCACAGCTGCCTTCGTAGATGTGGTTGATGATACTGTTTCCTAGTTCACACATCAGCTGCATTGCAACAGAACAGAGGGCAGTTATTGTCAGAGCGTGTTTGCTCATGTCACAGTGAAAGGTCATCCAAGAGAGATTAGGAGGAAAACAATCCTGAAAGATATTTGAGCAGACCTTTAGTAACTCTGGTTCCCATGAGTCCAGAGTGAGAGAACGGACCTTTGAACAATGCACTCCCAAACTCCTGTGAAAAGACGGAAAAACAAGTCAAAAATGTATGACATTTTTCTCATCTTTGAACTCTTTTGGGATCGTTTCTTCATAAATTATACGTGCAATGCTGCTGACATTATGCAAAATTATTGTATAAAAACATTTGCAACCATTTTGACATTTTTATTAAGTTAACAATAATATTATATTAAAAAAAATTTAATATTCTAAAAATAGTTCATTAGTTAAACATGATAAAAACAGTTCAACAACCATATGATGATTTATGTTATTAATATTATTAAAAATCGAATTTGCATAAATAAAATTGCATCAGTAAAAGTGATGATAATATCAATGTTTTCTGTTATTAATAATTATTCATAATATTTACCCATTTTTTCACAAAACAGGAAGAAACAGACAATATGTTTAATACAAAATGCCAGATTTATCAGACAAATCAATTAGAAATGAATGTTAATAACTCTAAAGTTTGATTAGGAATTATTATTAATAATTATTTGTTATGCTTGCTGTTGTTATTATTCATTATACTTATTAAACATTTAGCATGAATACAATTGCATTCAAATTAATTATGGAGGTTGTTTTTATAGTTTGCATAAATAAGTCATGTTATTAATATGATTAAAAATCGAATTAGCATAAAATTGCACCAATAAGAGTAATGATATTTTCTATATTTCGATATTTTTCTTATAAATATTTACAATTCTTTCACAAGAGGAAGAAACTAACAATATTTATAATACACAATGCCAGATTTATCAGACAAATCAATTAGAAATTAATATTAATAACTACATTAATAACTATTAATAATTCTTAGTTATACCTGTTGTTATTATTCATTATACTTATTAAATATTTTGGATAAATACAATTGCATTAAAAATGATAATGATGGGTGTTACGTTTTATAATTCTTTATTTATTAAATCATTTTGCATACATTAAATAAAATTAATATTAATTAATTAATAATGATGATGATAATGATTTTTTTTGTAGTCTAATGATTTTCTACATATTATTAGAAAATCACATGTCTAAAAAACAAAAACATTAGTTAAAAAAAATAGGTTTTGCTTAATGGATCTGTTGGAGGAAACTAACATCAGTCATAAAACAGCAGCATCAGTCAGCCTCTGACTGTAAACTTGAGAAAAGTGTCTGATCTGAAGTGTTTCAAACACTAGTCACTGACATGTTTCTCACTCAAGCTGAGGAGAGCAGCTCTGGGACGGCTGACATCACTAGACAACACTCATGTAAACGTGCATTCTGCCTTCTAGACCAGCACGTTTCCAGGCAACCTAGTAAGAGCGGGGTGAGGACTGTCTGTGAGAACAACAGAGTGGGGCGTCAGGAAGAGCAGGAATATTCATTAGGTAGTCCAGAAGCGGCTGGATGCATAAATAGCCAGCATATGTTTGTAAACAGAATCTGACATTCAGTAGGTCAAAACATTATCATATCATCAACTCTTAAAAGGGGTCATATTATGTAAAACATGATGTTACTTGCGCTTTTAAAATCGAGCAAAGTTCAAGAAAGGGTGGAAAATAGTCATGTTTACCACTGGGTTTTTTTTGCGCAAGAAACAATAACTACTGTCACATTTTATTTACAATATACTAAGACCTCCACTTTTTATTATTGGATGCACAACATCATAATTTATGCAAAACTGCTTTGCAATGGGAACGGATGAATAATAGTAATAATAATAATAATAATAATAAATGTAATAAAGTTAAAATTCATATTATTCAACAATTTTATAATCATAAATCATATACTGAAATACTTATTATTATTATTATTATTAGATTGTTCTTCCATTTCCACAACAAAACAATTTTGCATACATTTCTAAGAATTTATATTATTGTCCTTAATATTATTTTTTATTATTCAACCATTTAATCATCAAATGGTAAAAACAATTAGCAAAAAAATTTAAACAAGACAAATTATTATTATAACAGCATAGTTAAATATTATTATTAGAATATTTTATTCAACCATTTTTATTGCACTACGAGGTTGCATTGTTTTCTGAAAGTAATACTAAGAATGATTATTATTAATATTACTAACCATTTAATAATATTAATAACATCCAATAATATTGTTATTAGGTTATTACAATTCTACCATTTCCTTTGTAAAACAATTTTGCATAAATTATGAATTTTTTATGACTATTTCTATTATTTTTAGGCAGTTCCATCCATTTCAAAAGCATTTTTCATGCTAAAATTATTATTATTATTATTATTGTGGTTATTACTATTCTGTGGATGCGTCTGGAGGAAAGCGCGCGCAGTGGCTGACCTTCTCTGTTGTCCTCACAGCCCTACGGTTGCCTCTGACTAATGAGAAAATCAAATCTGACCTAATCCAATCATGAAACCCGACTGAGCCGGTCACGGGACCAACTCAACTCAGACATCACAGACCTGTTGTTTTAGTGTAATGGATCTTCACCTGTGAATGCCGGAGCACTCGATGCACAGCAGGACGCCCAGATTGATGCTGGCCCAGCGCGGGTCGGCCTGGCCACAGTCACAGCACTGCTGGTTTCCTGGCAGACACAGGATGCGCTGTAGGATGCTCTCGCCCCTGCCGCTGCGCTCTCGGGCCTCATTGGCTGAGTCTATACTGCTGATGGAGGGAGAAGCGGTCCTGTCCAAACGCTGCACACAGAAACACACAAAACACTTCATTAGGAGATATTTGGGGGAAAATATATGTAGAGAGAAAAAAGAACTGCTAACTAACACAATAAAAAAAATGATAACATAATATAAACAAGATTGAAAACAAACAACCATCCCAGACTCCTTGTGCACACAATAATCTCACTGCATTATAACAATTAATGATATTTCCAACTGACACGCTACCCACTTTAAACCATTTTTTGTTGGTGAAAATACTAGTGGCCTTTGCACAGTACTGTATATATATTACACAGGCTTGATTTGAAGCTTTTCTTTTTTAACTGATCCAACCAATGCTCATCTTTTGATTTATCATGCAGACTGTACAAACCTCAATGTAATAATTGTCTGGACTCTCTCTGTACGCCGAGGCGATGCTGGCTTGAACCGCCTGGATCCAGGCCTGCCGGAGTTTCTCTGACTCGGCCTGTAGCATACAGCTCCTACAATACACATCCATCCATACAACACAATTACTACCAGCCACACAGCTCTAAGAGTCTTTATTATAATGTAACCTACAGCTTGTGCTTTACTCACTTGGTTGGTGACACGACTTCAAAACAGAACCTCCTCTCGATGTCCTCACAAGGTTTGACCGAACAGAGTCTCAAGTCCTCCACAACCACCGTCAGCGAATCCTGTGGAGGAGGAGACGCTTCGGTAAGGCTGTAAATGTGCTGACTTGACCAAAAGTGCTTTAAATAAACCCGTTTCACTCTGAAGTGCATTCAACAGCGCTGCGTCACAGTAATTTAAGCAGACTCCCTGAGCAAGCATTTCGACTGAAATAAATGGACGTTCTCCAAACGGATGAAGAGCAGGCCATGCTGTCGTCATGCATTGATTTGTCGGGGAATGAGTTTGTTATTTTCAAAAAGACTGAGAGCTCTGGAGATAAACTACTGCTGCTATATCTAACAGCTCGGTGACCTGTGAGGTGAAGATTCACCAGCATTGATTGAGAGCGGGAGAATTCTGCTGATGCATGTCGTTGACACAAACTCATTCTCTCTAGGTACTGTATAATTGATCAAGAACAGATTACTAAACGGACTAATGTGGGCTGAACTGAACTCACCTTTAGTTTCTTCTGATACACCAGCTGGCTGTTTTGGATGGAAAACCAGCGCCTGAAAAAAAGAGCAATACAGAGATATAAAAGACAAGAAATTAGTTACTAATTACCTATTATTTATTTATTTTTTAATAATAACTAATCATCGGCATGCTACATTAACTTTTTTTTTTTATTATGCATAATTGTACTATATAACGATATATTGTTATATTGTTACTATAATGATTATTGACAGATATTAGGGACTTTTAATGGATTAAATGTTTTCTTGTGTATGTACACACACACACACACACACACACACACATATATATATCAACTTGTCCCTCTAGCGTCATCTAAATCAAAGTTAATCTGTAAAATATTAATTTAAAATAATTCCATAATACAATTGTTTAATTAATAATAATTGAAATAAATAATAATAACAATATTAATAAAAATATGAACACTGTTAATTAAGATCTTATTTTTTATTAATACTGATATTGGACATTTAATAGTTAATTCTCACTTTTTTAAATACTACTTTTACTGTCATTAGCTGGCTCAAAGTTATTCTTTAAAAGATATAATTTAAAATAACAAAATGGTCTAATAAATAACTACTTGAAAAAATAACAACAATAAATTATTCAATAACACTGTTGATTTCAATCATACTTTAATGATATGATGTCAAAAATCACCTGTCAAATGGAAAATGACTTTTTACATTTTCATTTGTAAAGACAAAATTCCACTGAACGCATATGATCTAAAACATGAAAATAATATCAGTATCAAGCCTGATTTTTTATGCCAAATATCAGTCCTAAACAATTATAACGATTGCACAGTGTGGCTTTCCTGGCCTAGTTGCATGCCTGATTAAAAGCAAACCAGGAATATTTAGATTCGTGAACAAGCTATTTGGGATTTACTATGGCAGCAAATAGCATTAATTAATTTACATCTAAAAATAATTGTGTGTATGTAATTATACCTGGTTCAACCCAGCGCTGAATATCTGTTTAGATCCTTCAACCTACCTATTCCATGTTTTGAAGGCGTTACTGGCCCTTTTGAACAGATACCCCTCCATCACCAATCCGTTGGGCGCATCCACATTAAACTCCAACTTTGGGTCATCATATGCAAAGTCCTGTATCAAAACAATAGTGGAACGTTAGAACAAGAGACAAACATCAAGTGACGGCCATATATACATGAATTTAGGCAAAAACCACCAATGCAACAAAATACGTTACATTCTGTCTGTGATAATGCTTCATTATTAACCAGGAGGCTGTAAGTGGAGCAGATGCATCTATAACACACACTAGAGTGACTCATCCAATGCTCTCAGATGTCCCACCACAGCTTTTTGACGATGACGCAAGCGATTGCGTAAGCGCCTGAGCATATCCAACCGATTACCAGTGAAGAGCTTCACACACTCACACTCACCATAATGGCCCTCTTCCTGTTTCAGCAGCTCACTCAGTGCTCTCAGCCCTGAATCATCACAGGAGCTCCTTATGGCAACAACCTCCTCCGCTCTGGTCATTTCTATTGATTATTTCCGAGTGGAGGAATGACACGCTGTCAGCCGACCCGACACTTGTGCTTAATGCTATACCATTACGAGACGCTGAAAGCTCCAGCCGGAAGTGATTCCAGGGCAAAGAAGTACAGCATTGAATGAGAAGTTCAGCAAAGAGCAAAATCAAAGGTCTTCTGAGAAAGACAGCTTCTCTAGAGTTTCAGAGAAGATCTCAGATTTACTAAAAAACCAAAGCGTGCAATTAAATCACTTTCAAATTCCTCTGATTAATGCTTTTGTCTATCATTCTCACCTTGGTGGCATTTATTTGATGAAATTATTACAAATAACTTTTCTTTTTAAATATATTTTAAAATGTCATTTATTTCTTTGATGCAAAGCCTTTTCAGTATTAGTATTCCAGCCTTTACTGTAACAGGATCCTTCAGAAATCATTTTAATACGCTTATATTCTGCTCAAGTAACATTTCTGACTGTTATCAGTGTTGAAGACAGTTGTGCTGCCTAATATTTTGTGGAAATCGTGACACTGTACCATTCAAATGTTTGAGTTAAGTACAAAAAAAAGTGTGAGAGAGAGAGAGACAGAGATGAATATTTAGATTCAGCTAATGACATACTAAATTGATCAAATATTTCAAATAAATTTTGCTCATTTAAATGTATATTTATCAGAAAATGCAACACAAAATTGGATGTTTTGCAGCCAAAACAGTTTTCAACATTAAAAATCATAACCATACTGTTCAGTAAATAAATATTGAGCAACAATAAAGAAAATCAGCATATTAAAATTATTTCTGGAGGATCATGTGACACTAAAGACTGTAAAAAATGATTATGAAAATCAGGTATATGTATATATATACATTCAAATTTAAAAAACTATGTCATAATATTACAGATTTTACTTATCTCAAATATATATATAAACCTATTTCCAAACTTTGCTATCATTTTAGGATTTTTAGGAGAAACATAACATTTTCGAAGCTGCAAATCCTGATTTTTAGAGCATGTTTTAAAAGAAAATGTGATTTCCGTAAAAAAATGGCGTATTAAACGCAATTTCTGAGCAAAAACTGTTGAAGAGTAAACCTTACACCAAATTTGTTGTCAGCAGGCATTGTAAACTCCACCGACACCGCACTGATTAGAGATCAAGAGAGTCATTCATCATGCTTCATAACTACATCATTTCACAACCCAAAACAAACTTCAGCCTCCTGTCTGTCTGAGGCAGCATTGTCAAAACGTTCAAAGCGTTCTGGCCTCTCGTGAACTCTCCGAAGACCTCAAGATAAAGCTGCTTCGACACTTCAGCAGCAGGAATGGAGCTCTTTGAACACATACACACCGCTCTTGCATCTTAAACCAGATTGCGCAACCTCCATGTTCCCTGATTAAATACGCCAGACACTGCCGTTTGATATAATCATGGAAGAAATAAAACCAAACACCACCCAGAACATCCACTCAGCAAACCCCCACAGCACTTCAGCATTGTGCATTTGCTTCAGAAAATGTAAAGCTCTAGTCTCTCCTTCTGCTTAAACTGGTCGTGACAATAAGGCTTATTTATAGTCACTGGTTTTACCAAAACCCCAGCAGGGTGACTGTTCAAACATTCACATCCATTCACTTGTGTTTCCTTACAGCCACAGACTAAATGCTTCACTCAAGTCCTGAATGGTACAGAAACACCCTCCCTTTCACTCGCTCCGCTGCTTTCCCATGTTCCCACACACTTAAATACACATGGATGCAATGCAGTTATGCTCCCATACCTCTAAATCTATTTAAAAAAGTAGAAGAAAATAAGTAAAACATATATATAAATAAAGAGAGAGAGAGAAAGATGGATATAAACGTACTTTAAAAAACAGTTAAATTGAGGAAAAAAGTCATAAACAAAGTCAAATTAATTCTAAAAATAAAGATTATGTATAATAATTTTCTGTAGTTATTATAGATAGATGTGCAAATATTCATACCTTTTATATGCATAAACCTATACAGAGAATCAACAATGTAATATTACACACTCATATAAAAATATAATCTAATATTGTTATTTGTAATATACACAATCTAAAATATACAGGACAGATTTAGAATATAAAAGAACAGTTCCTGTAATGATGCTTAAACTACTTTTATTTTTTACCACTATATTCTATTTAGTTATAAAATCTATTGAGAATAACCATCTGCATTAATGCGCTAACTCACCAAAGTGAAGTCCAACCTGCCGAAGATCTTCATCCTTAAATGTTTAATGTACTTTAAAATCATTGCATCCCTTAGAAGCAGCTGAGCTCAACTAAACGTGTGTGCAGCTCAATGGAGCATGCAGTCAGTGCAGCGCTGTGAGTGAGTCACGCAGCCTGGCAGCCCGAGCTTCAGCCGAGTCCGTCGTGTGTGATTCCACCTGCCCCCTGCTGTCCGCTGCTGCCCGCTGCCTCAGAGAAAGCTCATTACCATACAGCTACAAACCTGACACTGCCACTTCTGATGCCACTTTACAACAACTGCCTTTAATAATACTAAAAACTATTACAACAAGCAGCACACATAAGAAATATCACTGAATTATATTGAAATATAAACAAATACTATTGTATAAAACAAATGTATTAAACAAAATGTCAAATATATCACAAATACAACAACATTACAATACTGATAAATATGATTAAAACAAACTCTAAAGAGATTATGTACATTTCAATAGTTGTATTTACATGAGCATAAATGTAATAACTTTCTTAATATCAGATACTGTAGCAAACCTCAAATGGATTATGTATATGCAAATAGTAGAAATGACATTTTTAATGACATTTCAACTATTTAATAGCAATAAATATAAGAAACTGCAAACATTATGTATATCTGTATGAAATATGCAGGAAATACCAGCAAAGCAAAGTCATGAAACTATCATTTAAAAATATACTTAGTTATTAAGTACTAATAAGTTAATAATTCATACTTAGTAATTAATTAATAAGTTAATAATTAATAATAATAAATAATTAAATAATGCTCAAAATATATGTTAAATATCTAAAAAAATATATACTATAGTATATATATATATATATATATATATATATATATATAATACACACATATATATATCATGTACACAAATCATGTATATTACCCAACATTAATTGTGGATGCAATTAATCACGATTGCCCAGCACATATATACACATATATAGCAAAAACATTATTATTTAATAAATCATTGAGGTTCAGTTCATGACCCATCAAGCCTGTCACAACAAAACAAAGCTTCATTTGCCCTCCAGTTTAAAAATGATTCTCACTATCATTTAAAAAAGCAATTAACCCAAACTGCAAATGTTAGTCTTTAAAAAACCTAATGAAAAAGCTGAATAGTTCAAAATACCTGTCAGCTGTGGAGGAAGAATCTTCTATGCTGCATCTCACAAAACATTGTAAGACTGCAGAAGACAAGCGGCGCTATTTTAGGAGCTGCCGATGACGTGTGCGCTTATAAAAGCCATCGTCTGTTTCAACTACAAAGTCTATCAAAGTTTAAAGTATTCCAGCGGGATGAAAACACAGGATGAAATATTAAAACTAAAAATTTAGGGCGTCTTATTTGTAGTGAAGTGCTGTGAAGCTGGAAGAACTGCAGCATCAATAAAGACTTCAAGAACGTCATGCTCACTTGATCTGATACCACCTCTATCTACTGTAATTACAGAAACACTATATAATTAATCAGCCTGTGAAACGTCATTAATCTTCACATCACACACTCCCCCTTTAGAGACGTCTGGCTCCGATCCTGCAGATCGTCAGATGTAACTCACATGTAAATATCTTTGGTTTTGAAATAACACACAGACCTGACTGATGTTCATGAGTCAGCAGTGAGTGTGTCAAAACACTGATAACACCAGTAATAGTTTGGCAAATATGCTAGAACGACAATAAGCCTCAGTGTGGAGCTTTCAACTGTATTCAGTCAGAACTAAATCAGTACAGAACATGTGGCTTCTGCGTACTTGAGACTAAAAACTCAGAACAACTAAGAGACCACCTAGAAAACACTCATACTGCCCTAGCAACCACTTAGTAACTACTGAGAACACCGTAGCAACCACTCGGAACACCATAGCAACAACATAGCAACCACTTAATCCAGAAAGAGACTTAATTGTGGGTTTTATTTTGACTTGGACTGGTAAAAAACTACCTACTGTAACAACAACCTGAAACACATTTACAATCACTTAGCAACAACTCAGAATACTCAATCAACCGCTTAGCCACCACTCAGAGCACCCTAGCAGCAA
>JAUMHQ010000089.1:17000377-17011210 GCA_032361165.1 Enteromius paludinosus | reverse complement strand
ATTGCTGTCAAATATTTAATTGCATCCAAAATATATATATATATATATATATATATATATAAATACACACACATGCATGTATTAAAGAAAAAGTATTTTATTATTTTAATAAATAAAATGCATATAAATATTTTCAAAATACAAAATCATGTATGTGTGTATATTTATACATACAAAATAAATATTAACGGTACATATTTTGGTGCAATTAATTATTTGACAGCACTATGTAATACACACATAGACATATATTTCACAATAAACATCAATTGTTTTTATATCAAATCAACATCATTAAATCAATAGTTTTATGTTTCTCCATCTTTGTGCATTATGGTATTTCAGTTTTTTTTAAATCTAAGCCATCATGTACAATCTTGCACCTTTGTCTATTTGTCAAATGTTCACACTTTTTCTACTTCAAATGAAAGTGTGTAATGTTAATGTTGGTTTTTCTTAATTCTGAATGTGTAAACTTTAATTTTGCTGGATCACCTTACAATCGACTTAACATGATTTCCAGTAATGTCCCTAGGAAATCAGGAAAATGCTTGTAGAAAACCAACAAGCTAACATTTCTACTTTGACAACACATTAAAGCAATACTGCTAAAGAGATGCTGCAACAAGCAATCTGTGAATCAAACTGTGATGCAGCTTTGCTGAAAAAGTGGTGCAAGAAATTCTTGGCGCTTCTGACCCGATCTGTTTGTACAGTATATAAACAAAAACAGTGCAAAAATAAACCATGAAGCTATTTTAACAATTTAACAATTTGAACCAATGCATGCTATGCAAGTAATGCACTAAAAAATAGCCAATAACTGCAGGCAACCAATGGACTTTGATGCAGCCAAAGATCCCAGTGTGACCCTACGACTCCAGCCTGACCTCTGATCCCTAAAGAGAGAGCAGCTGTCCTAACCATCCCTCATCATGACTAGAGAATAAACAGAGACGTTCATAGACAGTCTTACCTCACACACGCAGAAGATCCTTAAATAACACTTAGAAGTATTTAGTCTCTATTACAATAACTCAAGTAATGAATCATGCATGTCAAATGGACTTATGGAGTCAATATAAAACAAACAACTGTTTCAGAGCTTATGTGAAAGAAAATATGAAGACCTCATTTCTGTGGCGTTTGCTAGTGATTAAAATCATAAATCCAGCTCCAGAAAAGAAGCAAAGTTCAACCGACAACTAAACAAGAGCGTTAAGAATAAAATAAAACTGCATTTATCCCAAATATATGAAAATCCTGTCACATCATTCCAAATTCATAATAATACAAATATTGTAGCTTTTAAGTTTTCATTTTGGTTTGCTAAAGAACAAAAATGTAATTTTTTCTAGCTTGTTATTTTTACAGCTATCATGGTTTTGACAGGCTGTTATTATAAGCTGTTAAGCGTGTATTCTCTGTCACAGTCTAGTGGGATTTCATTACCGCTACATGTTTGTCCAAGAGTCGATGCTAAAGCCTGGAAGCAGCCAGCACAACGCTGAGGCTTATGGGCGAATCCTCTGGGATTTAAGCCTGACTGGAGGAAGTACGGGGCCACAGACCAGGCTTGGGTCTCGTGAGGTCGAGAGGGACAGACGCCAGCCGGACTCAAAGCTCTGACCCGTAACATCCTTCCTGAACCAGGCTACAATCTGGACGAACTATCGCTACATGAGTCATTTTCCACTGCGCTGTAAAATTCACGTGGTATGCTACCTGCAATGTCAGCAAACATTCGAGTAATTAACGGATGTGACAAACCAGAAATGATATCAGAGGATGGTGAGAGCGATGGACAAAGCGTTTTTTTACAGACTTCATGAAAACAGGAAGGAGAAAGCACAAAGTTATACAAAAAAGACAATACTGTACATCAAGCTCACTACAGTTGTGTAAAACATTCACATTATTAATAAAAAAAAATAAAGTCTAGTCTAGTGAATAAAAGGCCCAAGATACAGTGTTTTATTCGTTTTTTTGCAGTTTTAGTCTCTCACAGTACCTGAGAGGTCTCAGTTTAGGCGGGTGTAAATTAAACTGAGGCTTTTTCTTTGCGTGTGGCCTGAGATTAAGGCAGCGCGCGATAGGGAACATACACTTCAGATGTGAAGCCCAGCAACCAAACAAAGACCATCACAGGGAGGAAGTGGCATAATTAACCCTTTCAGGTCACGTATTTCATTCTCACACAATACCCTCACACATTCTGTTCCCGCCAACTACAGACGAGGTCTCGGTGCACATTCCACACAGCATCTCTCGCATTACAGCGTTTCATTTACATTTCGAGCAACTTGGAATATCGGGAATGCGAGATGTTCATGACAGCTAGACATAACACTTGGGGCAAGGACGTGATGTAGTGAAATATCAGACCCAAAGACGGAGGGCAGACAGTTAGTGTTCAGGATGTGAAGCGTCTTAGCTAGCCGGGCTGGTTTATATTAGCTCAGGGTGGTCTGCCGTGACTCCAGTGTGCAAAAATGTCAATGGAGATGCACAGAGACACACACACATACACACAGACGCACTCAGCCTGGCTGGGCTGAGACAGATCGAGGGCGCTGGCTATGAGAAAAGACCTCACAATGTGTCACTGCTGGGGTGAGGGACAAAAGAGACTCCCCAGCTCTCATCCGAGAGAGAGAGAGAGAGAGAGCTCAATGAAAATAAGGGAATGAGGATTTATGTGGCCGTTTCTGATCGTATGCGACGGAAAAAGAGAAAACTTGCACATAAAAGAATCTCCTGATGCTCCAGCAGTCTTGGCTCTGGTTGATGTGGAGAGATCTTACATTTTTGTGGGCTGCACTTGTAGTTTGGACGGGATCTGGAACAACATACCAGACACAGGGAGTTTTTGTTCCTGGAAATGTATCCCATAAAAAGCTGCTAAAACGGACTCGGAACAGACTGAGCCGTTGAAACTTTCACTGTGACACAAAATACGTATTTCGATTTCTTTACTGACTTTTGAAACGAACATCGCTGTGATCTAGCCATTCAAAAGGAGTTGTAAATGATCTCATTTATAATAATAATAATAATATATATACCATAATAATCATAATTTTATGATTCTGTAACATGCATTATATATTAAAATTCTATAACATGTCTAAATGTTTTATATAAAAATGTAATTATATAGAATAAATTTAAAAAAAGAACACTTAACTAATAATTTTTAAATGCTTTAAGTTATTTCAGGCATGACAACATTATAATGCATATATATTTATTTTAAGATTTGATTAAGATCTCTTTTACTACAAAATCATACTGCAAAATTACACGACAATAATCTTTATGTTATGATAACAATACAGAAATGGCCGATATTAAAATTCAATATCGTGTCTAAATTTATATATATATATATATTAAAAATAAAAAAATATATTATTAAAATCATTTAAAAAAATTATATATTAAAAATAATTTTTAATAGTGCTGTCAGACGATTAATCATGGTTTATAAAAGTGTAAATGTTTTTGTCTGCATAATATATGCACATGTCTTGTGTATATTTATTATGTATATATAAAAGACACACACATACAGCATGGTATATATTTTAAATATATTTTTTGCATGTATCTTTGTTATTGCTGACATGTCTGATATTCAAATTCTATACCACGTGTAAACAAATGAAAAATAAAATAAAAAAAATATTGCACCCCAACCAAGACCCGTGGTCATTCTGGTTTCCGTCAGTGGAAGGACTGAGGCTCTATAGCTTTCGCAGAACTTCTAGGAAGAGCAAATAATGACACAATGAACTGTTCAAGACAAACAAACCAGAGAGAGGCCACAGGTCACAGGTCATGCCCATCCTTGTTTCGTCCAGGTGCTTCCTGAAAAATGGGATTCGATAATAAGCCCTAGACGTCACTACGCGTCCAGGACCAGGATGTTGATAAACTTTCCATACGTGATGTAAACCAACATGCAGCAGTCACATGACAGGGAGCTAGCGCACTCACATTCACCATAGCATATACAAGCACAACAGTGGTTCTTCAGTTTCTCCATTCGAATTTCCGGGAAGCATTTTATTAAAAGTATGAAGATTACAAGGTGTTTTTTTTTTTTGTGCGTTGGAAGAATTACTCATGTTAAAGTGATTGATTGTAAGTACAAGGAACATGTGAAGCCCGGAGGTTTTGAAGCAGTGTCAGCTCAGCTGTTCCACGCTAATGGATGTGGTCAGTGTATATTTAGCGCTCTTGGAAGTGGCAGCAGGTCTTTTGGGAATCGAGCTTGCATCAGTGTGCAAACAGTCCTTCAGCAGGAAGAGGAAGTTCCCTCATGCCTCATTGAGCCTAAACACAAACCACAGACTCTCCTGAGACTCAGAAGCTCTCAATGTAACATTGAGGCAGTGCCACAGATGAAGGGAAAGCCGTCAACAGTTACACGGAGCACGCTAACGAGCATTAACTGAGGTTTTGATGCTGGAATTGATTATCTCATGCTTTTTTTTTTGTCTAACGACAGTTTAAAAGTTTAAGGTCATAAGAAACTAATCTTTTTATTCTGCAGGGATCCTCTAGATTGACCAGAATGGCAGAGAAGACATAATGTTACAAATATATATATTTCAAACAAATGCTGTCGTTTTGAACTTTAAATAAACAAGAAATGAGAAAATATCTGGGTTTTCTTCTAAAAAACATAAATAGATATGTTAATGCACTTATTAAATAAATACATTTGGTGACAATTATTTGTGCATATAAATATTGAACTATTTGCCACAGTTGAACACTGGTGCTTTGCATCATATTCTTAATTTTAACAAAGCAAGGGGACACTCAAGGCTGTGCACTACTCTGATTATTGTTATTATTCAACTGCGAAGAATGCTGTACACAACAATTGTTGTATGTCACAATGTGCTATTGTCCTGCACGCTTTTGAAAGACCTGGCTCACTCAGCTTGAATGGAGCTTTGGGTGCAGTGAATCTTGCACACACACACATGCCCTGCTGACTTTGCCGAAGCTTCGTTAATATTCCAGTAGGCCACTATGATCCACATTTGTTTCCTGTGCTGCACAGGGACAGGACGGAGCAGCGACCCCGAGCGTGCTGAGAAAGTGAGTGGGTTTTTCCCGATCAGAACCAGATGCCTGTAAGAGCTCCAGATGTGAGTCAGCAACATCCCAGAAACAGACTCAGACAGAGAGACGTGATTCACGAACATGTTCCTTCAGCACGAGAGGAACCGTTAGGTACAGGACAAAGATTCAGGGGGAAGAAATAAATCAAATAAAGAAGTCTGCTTAATGCCAGGTTCCCTCTCTGGACTTCCGCCGAAGCGCTTCCTCTTTACTGTACTGTACAGAGTCAAGTACATCAATCAGAAAAGTACAGACAGTTGAAGCTCAAGTGATGAGTGATGATCAGGTCAACACACAAAAGTACATCAATTCTGCTGGTTTTGGATCAGAATCAGCTGAAACAAAACTTTTTGGGATCGAATTGGATATTGTTGCATCCCTATAAGAAATAACAACCTGTGGTTCACTAAGCTGATGCAGTCCATAGAGCAAATCATTCCGATTCACTAAAAAAATCATACCACAAAGAATTACACATTGCAATGCAAGAAGTATATCCACTTCATACTTTGATAAGTACACAAGATAAGAGCGTTATCCAGCCTCATGCCTGACGGAAGGAAATCACACCAGTTACAGTACACGACTAATCCACGCACAGTTTTACCGTAACTATTTATATAAATGCTAAATTATAAGAGATTTACAAACTGCTAACCACCCGCCTGCTGTGAACTTCCTGTGCGGGTCAGCAGAAGGGAAAGATGGGAGTGGGCGGATGATGATAATCCTAACTGAGAAGCCTTACATCCACCTGTTGGTCACGCTAGGGGGCTTTGAACTGCTTTACCCGTGTTTTGAGGGATTGGAGGTTGTTTACAAGTACTTTAAGAAATGCTGCATTTCTTAAGAGTTCCTAGCATTGAATAAAGCGCTTCATGTTGTTCTTCCTGTGGAGACGGGCTTAGAAAGACTGCACCTCCTATCAACAGGGGGGCTTCATGGGAAACTCTTTACAGTAACCTCCTGCTGTCCAGTGAAACTAAATGGCTTTAAAACATTTTTTTTTAATCAAGAATCAAAAATTAAAAGTAACATGCTGAATAGTTTTCTTGTAAATTGTCCTCCAACAATGTTTTATTTGCAAATTAAAAAAAACTTGGTGTAAAAAAAAAAAATTACCCCACTTATTAATCACTTACCCCCATGTCGTTCATATTATGTCATATTATATATTTTGGATGAAAACCAGGAGGCTTGTACTGACAAGTAATAAACACTGTCAAAGTCCATCGTCAAAATACTCCATCTGTTATGAAACGACGAGAATACTTTCTGTAATGCAAATGAAATTAAACTAATGAATTTATCGAGCAATTTGTCTCCTCTGTGTCACCGTAGCACTATTTTGGAGAGTATCTGCTGCAAGCAAACAATGTACGTGTCAGCCGCAACACAAAGATACATTTTCTATGTGTAATTCTGTTTTGAATTTGAATGAAAAGGTCATATTCTTGTGATGTGGCAGAAACAGAACAGCATACATCCTGTGAAATATACTCCAACATCCTTGGAAAAATAGTTTTTACAGTGTCAAAAACCATGGGAGTGAGTGCAAGATTTACTCTTAACAAGCAGAAATCTAAGAGCAATTGAGATCAAACGCACACTATGTACATACTTTTTAAGAAACCGCTTGTTTGCCGATTCAACTCTGGTTTCAGGTTTCCCAGCTTTAGCTTGCCTCCAAAACAAAATCTCGCCCTATTCTTCTTCCTCTTTCCTGTGCGCTGTGCAAGCGTCAACAAAGGACTGTGTTGTGACTCAACAAAACAAACCTACACCATTAGCCAAACACGAGCAGAATGGCTCAGAGGAAGCAGACTGAGTCATACGGCCGCGTTATTAGATTTCCTTTCACTTAATAAAGCGCTCACACTCTAGGGTCCTCGCTCATGGTGGCGTCTCCTCCAGGATGTTGCATAAACATAGATTTGCAAACTGCTCAGAATGCACTGCGGTGTGAATGGAGAGGCCATTGAGCTTTTGTAGACGGGAAGGACTGCCAGGCTTCACACAGAGCCTGTAATGACATCAGCACAGCCTCATAAGTTAAGTCTGTTTAACATGACTTAGAGTGGTCTTAGTGATCTAATTCACCTTCATGCTCCTCTGTTGAAGATTTACAGTATGGAAGACATGGACCGTTTCAAGATCACAACCAACATCCAAAAATTAAAGAACCAAAGAACTGTTTGTGCCATAAAATATGCTTATATTGTAGATTAGGGTTGGGCGATGTTGGCCAATTTGGCATCTTACGATGTCTAATGTGAAACATCACGATGGTACGTGGCATCGACATCGTAGGCAGCGGTTGTTCGGGGGGGGGGGGGGTGGGGGGGGTTTGTTTAGTGTTGACTAAAACATCAAGCCAAAAACAGTGTTCACGCAAAAAGTGTTCGCGCGAGCAGGTGAGAGAAGATCGAGCGCTTGAATTGAGGGTTCAAGCGAGAGTTTGATATGAGCTTGCGGGCCCCGTTTCTTCACATGCATCAGTGGTGCGCTCGCTTATTAAAGGCATAGATTTGCCGCCAATCCCGCCATAGATTAAGTGCTTTTTTTTGTGAGCTGGTTGCTGTTGCGGCGGCGGGGCTGAGGATCGCGATGCCAGCTCAGTGTAGTGATGTCTATCGGCCATCTGCGATGTACGATGGCATCATCTATCGACCCAACCCTAATTGGGCTGTTTCTTCAACTTTAGGCACTTTTATGTCCCCAAAGTTATTATAATTAAGATATTTAATCTGCCTCAGACACATTTAGGTTATTATAATTAAAAGAATTCAACTGTTTCCTTTTTTCCTGTTTTGTAGCACATTTTTATTTATTTATTTATTTTTTGCTTCTTCTTTTTTTTGCCATTTGCAACCACAAATGTATTGTATTTTAATTCCTACTAAAATTATTGCCAAGGAGAGAAAAGTATCAGATAAGAGACTGAGATTAAATATTAAATGGAATAAAGAAAAATATAAATTGTTTATTCTGTACCATTTCCAATCAATATTCAGTTTTGCTCATTTTTTTTATGTAATTTTAATTATAATCAGTGTTGTTATTTTAACTAAAATACTGTAGTAGGTAAAATAGTCTTTGTCAATGTAATAAAGCCAAAGAAGATTCAAATAAAACTATTAGAAAAAAAATAAAATAAAAAATATAAAATTAGGAATGATGGCAACTAAAAATGATTTAACAGATAATAGAAAAACAAAAAGTAATCAAAATGAAAAAATAAACCCCCACTAAATCACTAAAACAAATAAAAAATTTAAATGCAAACAAAAAAATAAAAGAATTGAAATAGTAGTACATACAGTAAATAATACTTAATCAGGGACACAGCAGAGGGACCAACACAGCTGAAGAGACACCCATTTACACTTCAAACATCTACATTCTCCAAAATCAAGGATAAGAACGTCAATCTGGTCTTCTTCTTAGATCCTACAGAACTAAGCACACTCCCCCGCGATCCTCTGCAGATTGCTCTTCCTCTGAAGTCAACTGTATGTCCTGGGACTGGTTTGTTTCACACGGTCCTATCATCGCGTGGAAGGAATCCTCTGACGGCTGTCCTGAGCCTGGCTAGCTTAAGAAATCCTGACTGTCAAAGATCTACAGACTCATCCCATTTCCTGAAGAGGAAGGAATGCGGTCGGCACTCGGGGAGTTTATCGTAGCAGCAAAAAAAAGAAGAGATGCCACATGCCTACTGAGGTGTTACGAATGATTTTTAGCTAGCTGCTATGGTGGGTGCTTGCTTACTGGCTTAGTCAAAAAATAAATAAATTAATAAAATATATCCATTGACATATGTCCCTTTTTTCAAGTGTCCAGACTCACTTCGGATCAAAACGGTGCTGGTTCTTGTGCCAGAATGGGCTGCTCTTCACTCGCTTGAGAATCAAACGTTGACATGACAAACTTTTAAATTAACAGATCTTTGCCAGGTGCCTTTTAGCCAGTTGTTTGGGTGTTAAACAGCTAAACCAACTTTAAACACAGCATCCTCATGACCTGCTTTAATGTACAGTAATTCAAATAAAATTCATTCCAATAAAATTGTTTATAAAATGTATTAACGTCATTATATTTTAGATAAGTAAGTAAATGTAATATGAATATTTGTGAAGGTTTATGTGACTCCAAATACTGAATAGCTTAAATATTAAAATATGTTAAATGTTAAATAAATGTATGACTTAAATATAAATATATTAAATATAATATTAAATATATTTTTTTACAATATTAGTTTTTTATATATACTTATAAAAAATACTGTAATACTGTATATATATATATTTATATATATATATATATAAACACACTTATATTTAAATTAAATTAAAAAAAATGCAAAAGGGTAACATAATAATTTTTGACAGTATTAATTTATTATTGTAGTTTTTATTAAATAAGTGCAGCCTATGCAGCAATATATATTATGCACATTACCCTGATTATTTAAGGTGAATCACCTGATTTTCATTGGATCAAGCAGTGGTGATCAAACAGCTGTCCGCACACCTTGACGTCCTGGGACTGTGTTCAGGGGGGAATGTGGGCTAATCCATGATTAGCAGAAATGTTCAAACTGCTGACCTAAGCCCTGTTGTTTTCACTCTGAGCCCACAAGGCAAAGACAAGACAAATCAGTGTCACTCGTAGATATGAGGAACATCTTCATCTGTCTCAATGACACGCTCACAGCGTCTTATTTCACCATGTAAAAATGGGACGATTAAATTAACGTAACGGCCCCGAGGGCGAGCCAGAAACTAGATGTACTAGAAACTATGAGACTAGATAAAGAGGCGATGCAGAAACTGTGCAGTCACTCTATGAGCTTAATATCAGCCCAGATACTCTTATCTATATTAGCATCACGCTATAAGGTCTTGTAGGCGACCTACAATCAGTCAGGAAACCTGTTATGACCACGTTGCTTAAAAGTCGCAGCCGTGCAGCACAAGGCCCTCAATTACTGGAGGGCCGTCTGAGCCCATCTGGGTCTGCAGAGGTAAGGAGGATGTCGGGCCCTGCTGGCCCACATTCAGAACAGAAGGAGGTCAATATGAAGTAGAGCAGAAGAAATAAGAGCATGTTGCAGAAATCCCTCCCAGCTCAAAGCAACAGCAACTCTCCAGGAACAAGTTCAAAAACAACCACCCCGAAGCAAACAACCACCTCTCTGAGAACATGCTGCAAGATTTCTCTCAAATACAGCCAAACCGTTATGTGCAGTATGCATCAAATGATTAATTAATTCCAGAGACATTTTAGGTATTATATTAGTATAGAGATATTATTTAGGTATAAGTATAGTTTTAATTAATTATTTAATTAATTCTTTTTTATTTTCATTTTATATAGCTTTCAAAGGGTTTATAAATAAAGCAATCCATTCCCTGTCTTTGGTCAGCTTTCTTTGGCAGATATATATTCTGACATTAATCACAGTCTGTATTTAGTCTAAGGATTTACAACAGTTATTTAAAACACCTGTAGACAACACATTTAATCTGCTCAAAATAACTCTAGAGCAGGGTTACAATAAGGTCATTGTCTAAAATTGTACTTAAGCAAGAGAACAACTGAAGATTAAGCAGTAGGGCTGTAACGATACACGATATGAAACCGAAATCACGACACTCAGATCCACGATCCTGTGTCGCGGTGTGATAA
>JAUMHQ010000089.1:16936026-16953753 GCA_032361165.1 Enteromius paludinosus | reverse complement strand
GTCTAATGTTTATCAGTACATTACAGAAAATAATGAACTTTATCACAATATGCTATTTTTTTTAAAAGGACCTGTATATAACTTTCCCACACACCTCTCACAAACTCCAGTCGCTTTCTAAAATATTCAGGTTTATAATGTCAAGCCGTTGGATTAAACCTAATGACACTCAAACTGGAAATCGAGTGTGAAATCAAATTTAGTTATCTATTTAATGCGAAATACCTTGACAATCCTTGCTAATCGTCGCTTCAGGAAGTAGTTACATTAAGTGGGAACGTCAGCGCAGATACATGTTTCTCAGCAGTGCAAAGCTTCAATTGCATCCTTAAGTGAGTGCTGTTCCTCAACAGGAGGGAGAGAACATTCAGCCCTAAAATCATCAGCAATGAACAGACGTTTCTATGGAAACTGTCAAAGGTCTTCAGCTGAGTCCATAGTGTTTCTACCTACCATGTAGCGTAATAAGGGTTAACTTCACCTCCTCCGGGATGTGTGCTCCTGTAATTAAATCTTTAAAGCACGAGAGGGGAATCCTTGAACCATAAAAGATTTTCAAAATGATGATCTTGGTTTCACATGCGTATGAGTCTGTGGCTCTATCAATCATTCGCTGACGTGAGCCGAATGGCACTTGAGTAACAGAAAAGACAACGATCATTTATTCCAAACTCGTATGGCTTTCTTTCTCCTGCTGAACACAAAAGGAGTATTTCTGATGAATGTTCTAGTCATTTTTATTCCATACCATAATCAAGTAGCTGATAGCATCTGAATTTGGAAAACAGTATAGAGATGACAATATTTGTGCTCGTATAGTTTTAATGCGAGCACAAATGTAATTATTTAATAGGAGAGACGTGTGTGTGTGTAGAAGGAAGCTATTTCCTTGGTTAATTTAGTAAGCGAGTCATGAAAACAGCAGATTTCTGAGAAGTAATTTAATGTACAATGGACTAACTAATTGAGGCGTGATGTAAAGTGGTTGAAATACATGGCTAATTTGAAAGTCTTTCTTCAGAGCAGTTCACAATAGGCTAATTGGCATCCTTCAGAAGAGCTTGAACTCTGTTTCTATTTCCGCTGAAAGTTCACATTTAACCACATTACAGTGAACCTTTTATTCAGTTTGCAGCAGTTTGCATACTCGACCAGCAGGGCCTGTGTTAATGAAAAACCTCAGTGCTAAGAGTTGCTCCTAGTGATGGAACTTAGAAACGTGGGTGTTTCCTCTTTAAGTGAAAGAAAAAGATCCTAGTAAAGAAAAAGGTCATTCAGAACACAGCTTAACCCTTAAAAAAGGTCTTAATGTCTGAAATTGATAGGAGTACGAAGGAGGACTTTTAAGACACTTAAGAGTTGCTTTAGTAGTGGAGAAAATGGATGAAACATAAGGAGGGAGAATAAATGTGTTGCACACCATGCATAAGTTAATAAGACACTACACAGTTGATCGTGCAGAGATCATGTTTGTGACCGATCTTACAAGGGACATGCTAACATCTCAGATGCCGTACAGAAATGGAAGGAATCACTACATTAGCTACATTAACATATTCAGCAAGTGGAGAAATGCAACTATGCGTGATTTGGGTCTGTCACAGCCTTATATAAGAAAAGTGTATTGCGTATGACAGCATGGTAAATCAAAATATAAATAATAGTATATATACATTGTGTGTGTGTGTGTGTGTGTGTGTGTGTGTGTGTGTGTGAGAGAGAGAGAAAGAGAGAAAGAGAATGGCAAAAAGTAAAAGCATGTTTATTTCCGCCTTGGACAACCAACCAATCACAGTATTCAAAAGACAGGGGGTCAGCTAAAAGATAAAAGAGTTGCTCTCAGATTGGTTCTGAATCACTTTTAGGCTAATACTTCTATCTAGAAATATTTAAGCTGAAATAGGAGCATTCTGAGAAGATTATTAGAATCTTTAAGAATACAGGCCCAGGTTATTATTACTCTCAATCATTGTCAGGCTTTTTTTCATTCCTGGGTCATATTTCAAGAAACATATATGTCTGTTATAATTTTTGTGTATATAATTTATGTAATTTATTTATACAATAGTAAGATTTTGTGTGCATTTTTGAAAAAATGTCTAAATATACACAAATATCTACAGTATCTATGCAAGCCCCCTGGGACCGCACCACCACAACTCGTCCTCGCTCCGGGTGGGTTTTGAACCCAGGTCTCCAGCATGGGAGGCAGGTGCTCTAACACCTCTAAGGTGCCTCTTTTTGAGATCAGGGGAGATACTATGGCTGTGTGCCTTCGGAGGCAGGAAGGTATCAAGGCACGTCAGAATCCAAATCCTGATTTACTTCCTGTCTTCGAAAGTACCTTCTTCTGATCGAAATTTGGAAAGCAAACATAGACGTATCCTTCGCTTTGATATCCCACAATCCTGTGCGTTCCATTCCATGGTGGTTGAGGTAAAAAATAAAGGTGGCACCTGAAATCTGTGTTTGGGGCCAGTTTGTTTGCAAAAGTATATTTTTGACTGAGTTTAGATTGTGAAATTAAGCATATTTTCACATATAAATTAGTATTATTGCGTATTTCATATGTACCCAACTCATTTTTTTATGTTTTGCATGAGAATCCAAGAGTGTAAATATGTCAGAATGCATCAAATGGACTTATACACCCCCTTTAATATTGCTCAAATGGGCTTTATTGTGTAAAGTCAAATTTTTTTCTTTTCATTTTGTTGTTAATGTACAGTACCATGTTTTTGTGACATTCACCAGCTTTTCCATCATAGCCTTCAGTAATGGCTCTTTTACTGGCTGATGTGTTTTATGTAGGTGGACATCATTCGGAAGAGGCTTCATAAAGACATCCTCCACAACCCCGTGGTCATGCTGAACTTCTGCCCAGACCTCCATTCGACGACCTCTGACCTGCGGAGCATTCAGGGGGAATTCATCTTCCTCATTGACCGCAGTGGAAGCATGAGTGGGGTCAACATCAATCGAGTTAAGGTAGGATGCTTGTGCTTCTGTGTTAAACTAACTTTGGCCCTCACTCCCAGTGCTTATTAACTTTTGATGACATCCTAATTTATTCTGCAGTTTAAAACCCCAAAGTGTGTCAGGCATGTTAATAACCATTAATTGAAAAGAGTTTTTTATATACACACCGAAGTGCTTATATAACACAAAGATATTGACTCAAAAATTTAATTCACCCTCAGGCTAGTCCAAGATGTGGCTTAGCTTTTTCTTTATCAAAATAGATACGTTTAGCATTAAATCACTTGGAATGGGTTTTCTGCAGTGAATGGGTGCCGTCAGAATAAGAGTTCAAACAGCTAAAAAAACAACTCAAAAAGTCACCAGTAATGCATCAATAATCTGCAGGCTTGTAAGAAACAAATCCAGGATGTTTTTATCAGCCTTTGAACTCTCATTAAGAAGTAGGGCTGCATATATTTAAAATTCACAGTATGTTCATTATGATTTTCATGGAGATTCCTTTATTAATGACTCACCCTCATGTCGTGCCAAACCCATGAGACTTTCGTTTATCTTCAGAACACAAATTAAGATATTTGTGATGATATCAGAGAGCCATCTGACCCTCCATGGACAGCAACACAACTGAAAAAAAACAAAACTAACACTAACTAATAAAAACTCAACTAAAACTAAGCAATTTCAAAATATAGAAACTAATAAAAACCAGCAAATCTGCCAATTGAATTTGAAAACAAAAAGTCAAAACAAAATAAAAACTAAAACTAATGAAAAATCCCAAACTATTATAACAAACAGCTGCAGATTACGCACATGTGTGTGCTTTCCCACGGATGTAAACAAGGCTGATTACATCAGATACAGTACGTTAAAGCAGTGGTTTTCAAACTTGTTCCTGGGGACCCACAGCTCTGCTCATTTTGCATGTCTCCCTAATTTACACACCTGATTTAGATCATCAGCTCATTACGAGAGAGCTCCATAAACTTACTTGAGTGTGTCAGGTAAGGGAGACATGCAAAATGTGCAGAGCAGTGGGTCCCGAGGACCAGGATTGAAAACCACTGATGTAGAGTACTCTTTTGAATAAACTGCTTTAACCAGTCTTCAGTAGTTAGTAACTTTTACCTGTTAATAGTTACACTTATATCAGTGAGGTATGGCACACTACCTCTTGGTTAGATCATTCCATTTGTACAGCTGCATGATTCTTTAGAGAAAATTAGGATTTATTATGAATTTGCCACTACTGATCATGTGCCACTTTCTATATCTATAAATCTGGGCAGTTTACCTATCCTTTTTTTCTGATAATAATGATAATAACGATATGTGTGTAGAGAAAATAGATTCTGCTTGTCTGAGAAGGATCTTAGAGAATATTATATACAGCCTGATACATGGTTGAGTAATTGTTATGAAGCGGACGGAGACGGAGGTAAGAAATAACAATGCTTTATTTACAGGTTGGTGAAAACAGAAATCAGGTCAGTTCAAAACAGAAATGAAATAGTCCAACTGAAATGTCTTCAAAGGATTAACTGAAAGTCTATTTTCTTTAATCATAGACTGAGGTCCGACGAGAGGCACACAACATGAAGCCCACAACCACACACCACAATGCCAGGAGACAATGACCAGGAGACGAGGAGACCAGGAGGAGACGAGGAGATTCACGGAGGACACTGGAGAACAACAGGTAAGAGAAACAGGTAAGCATAGCAGGTATGATGTGTTTGGAGAGTCCACTTACGAATTAATAAGCTCGGACGCTGACTAAGAGGTGACTGGTTCTTATATGTGGTGGTGGTGATACCTCGAGGTGCTGGACGATTGGGGTGAGTATTGTGGAACTCCTTCAGCAAGTTTTCATCTAAGACATCCTCACATGAAACCCATGACCTTTCCTCCAGGCCGTAGCCTTCCCAGTCGAGGAGATACTACAAGTGCCAACCACGATGCCGGGAATCCAGGAATCCAGAACTTCTTTGATCTTAAAGATGGTTCCTTCTTCTATGACCATAGGAGGAGGGGGCTCTTGGACACCAGGCTCTGTGGGAGGAATCAGAGGGTCATGTTATGGTTTAAGGAGTGAGACATGAAAGGTAGGATGAATTCTGTAATGTGCTGGCAGGTGAAGGCGAAAAATGACCGGATTGATCTGCTCCCTGATGGTGAAGGGGCCAACATATCTGGGACTTAGCTTCCTGCAGGGCAGGCGTAGGCGCAGGTCCCTGGTTGATAGCCAAACCTTCTCTCCCACCTGGTAAGCTGGGGCCTCAGACCGGCGGCGATCAGCAGTAGTTGTCTGCCTACGCACTGCCCTTTGGAGATTGGAGGTTGATGAGCCTTGTCCCAGACCCTCTCGCTCTCCCGGAACCAGTAGTCGACAGCTGGAACGTCAGACGGCTCACCGGACCATGGGAAGAGTGGGGGCTGGAAACCGAGTACGCACTGGAAAGGGGTAATTCCAGTGGTGGATTGGCGCAGGGAGTTCTGTGCATACTCGGCCCAGCCAAGGTACTGGTTCCAGGTGTTCTGGTGGTCATGGCAGAAGGTACGGAGGAACCGCCCCACTTCTTGGATCCTTCTTTCTGTCTGGCCATTGGTTTGAGGGTGGTATCCTGAGGACAGGCTGACGGCCACACCTAGGAGCCGGAAGAATACCCGCCATACCAGTGAGATAAATTGTGGATACGATGTCTTCTGCTTGGATATTCTTGGCGCCTGGTCTATAGGAGATGGAAAACTGGAATCTGGTAAAAAATAAGGCCCATCTTGCTGACGGCGATTGAGTCTTTTAGCATCTCGTAAGTATTGTAAATTTTTATGGTCAGTGAGTTCCTGAAATGGTTGTGAAGACCCCTCCAGCCAGTGTCTCCACTTCTCAAGTGCCAACTTGATTGCCAGGAGTTCTCGGTTGCCGATTTCATAATTTCCTTCGCCGTGTTCAATTTCTTGGAGAAGTATCACACGCCTTTAACTGAGGTGGGTTCCCCTGCTGCTGCGAATGTATAGCCCCAACTCCTGTTGTGCAGGCATCCACCTCCACAATGAACTGCTTCTGTGGGTCTGGGTGTATGAGGATAGGAGCTGAGGTGAAAGAAGTTTTCAGTTGGTGAAAGGCTCTGGAGGCTTCGAGGTTACAAGGAAGAAGTGCAGGCTTTCCCTTAAGGAGTGAAGTGAGTGGACAGGTGATCATGCTGTAATTCTTAATGAATCTTCTATAGAAATTCGAGAATCCTAAGAAGCGTTGTTGTTCTTTTACAGTTATAGGTTGAGGCCAGTTAATTATTGCTTCCACCTTTCCTGTGTCCATACTCACGCCTGCCGGGTCGATGTTGTACCCCAGGAATTGTGTAGACGGCTGGTGGAAGGAGCACTTTTCCGCTTTCAGGTACAGGTTGTGTTCGCGTAGCTTTGTGAGTACCTTGCTTACATGGATCCAGTGCTCTTGAAGGTTAGATGAGAATATATAAATATCATCGATATATACTATAAGGTAGTGATTAAGGTACTCACAAAAGATGTCGTGTATACACTCCTGGAAGATAGAGGGCGCATTAGCAAGCCCATACGGCATGACCAAGTACTCATAGTGGCCAGTAGGTGTCACAAACGCAGTCTTCCGTTCGTCGCCCTCTTTAATTCTTATTAAATTGTATGCACTTCGCAAGTCTAATTTTGTGAAAATCTTTGCGCCTCTGAGTCTCTCAAGGGCCGCGGGCACCAAAGGCAAAGGGTACTTAAATGGAACAGTTACTTTATTTAGTGCACGGTAGTCTACACAGGGGCGAAGACCTCCATCGTTCTTACCCACGAAGAAAAAACTCGAAGCAGCAGGGGACATGGACGGACGGATATAGCCGTGTGCAAGGGCCTCTTTGATGTAGTCCTCCATAGCCTTGGTCTCAGGGAGTGATAGGGAGTAGATACGTCCTTTAGGCACTTGGGCATCCGGGAGCAGATCGATTGCACAGTCCCATGGGCGATGAGGTGGCAGATGAGCAGCTCTCCTGGGGCAGAAGACGGTGAAGGTGTCCTGGAAGGTGTTGTATTCAGGAGGAACCTCAACAGATAAGGTAGCAGTAGGACAGAGGTAGTACATACTTTCAGTGGAGTTACAGGGCAAAGTGGAAGAGACGGGAAACATCCTGGCCAACACTGGGTACCCCACTTAATGATTTCTCCTGTGCCCCAGGAGAGGATGGGCTCGTGCATCGCCAGCCACGGACACCCTAGCACCAAATCCATGGTAGAGCCCTCCAGAACCAATAGCCAGATCTCCTCCTCGTGACATACTCCCAGGCGGAGTTTAACCGGTCCAGCCCGGCGTTGGACATCGCAGTCAGACAGCGGTTTACCAGTGATGGACTGCACTTGATACCGCCTCTCGGTGAGTTCAGTTTTGAGACCCAGCTGTCTCACAAGATGTCCCGCAATAAAATTCCAGGCTGAGCCTGAATCAATTAGAGCTGACACACATACGGACATGTTCTTAGAGGACATATTGACAGGGAATGTACAAGGTTGCATATTATCACTGATATACAAGATGGAACTCACCACAGGACAGGGGGGACGAAGTGGACAGCTCCGTGCCACATCCGCCGTTGATGTTCTTGAGCCGTTAAACGGCGGTGATCCACTTGCATGGGCTCTGGTGTTGGTTCTGGAGGGCTGGAGAACTCTGGTGGACGGAGGCTCACAGACAAAGTGCTAGCTGAAGCAGTAGTGTAGGAGGTGACTCGCCCAGCACAGCAGAGAGTCAGCTGTATAAACCTTTCCAGGCCAATGGCGTCGTTGTAAGGTGCTAACATCATACGGAGCTTTGGTTCAAGCCCCTGCCGAAATGTTGTCACCAGCTCTCATTCATTCCAGCCGATGGATGCTGCCAGCGTACGGAATCTAATGGAATATTCTTGGATTGAATTTTATTTTGTCGAAAATGATAAAGTTCCTCACCAGCCGATGACTCGTGATCAGTCCTGCCAAATACCTCCAAGAAGTGACAAGCAAAGACGTCATATGACTGGGTTACCGCTCCGGCCTGACTCCAAATAGATTCTGCCCATCGCAGCGAGGATCCGGAGAGGCATGAGATGAGATAGCCGATCTTAGCACTGTCTGTGAGATACACATGAGGGTAAGTTGAAAACGTTATGGAGCATTGTAATATGAAGCCCTTGCAGTCCCCTGCCACGCCAGAGAAGGGCGTCGATCGCACCATGGGACACACCATCGCAACAGGTGAAGAAGTGCTGTTTACTTCCGGGTTTCTGACAGGCGCTGGTGTTGGCGTGGGTGCCGATGGTGGTGGTGGCATAGTGGGAAATGTGCGTCACAAGGCATCCACTAGCTCTTGAAATGGATCGCTGGCACTCTTTATTTCTGTGGAGGTCCGAGCGTCTGTTATGAAGCGGATGGAGATGGAGGTATGAAATAACCTGGTGAAAATGGAAATCAGGTCAGTTCAAAACAGAAATGAAATAGTCCAACTGAAATGTCTTCAAAGGATTAACAGAAAGTCTATTTTCTTTAATCATAGACTGAGGTCCGACGAGAAGCACACAACATGAAGCCCACAGCCACCATCCACAATGCCAGGAGACGATGACCAGGAGACCAGGAGACCAGGAGGAGACCAAGAGATTCACGGAGGACACTGGAGAACAACAGGTAAGAGAAACAGGTAAGTGTAGAAGGTATGATCCGTTTGGAGAGTCCACTTACGAATCAACGAGCTCGGACGCTGACTTAGAGGTGACTGGTGCTTATATGTGGTGGTGGTGATTGCAGACTGGTGTGTGCACAGGTGTGGCTTGTTAATACTCAGGGGATGAGGATCGCTGTGTGGTAGTGAAGGTGGAGCCTGGTGTAGGTGTAACAGTAATATTGACTTGCCAAAAGATGCTGCTATATGCTGTGATATTAACTACAAGAACCCTCAACATGGTATTGTGTTATGTTTTTTTATAATAATATTGTGGAATCCCTTCTTGCCTCAAGCAGGCCCTTGTATAAGACCAAGGTACATAAATCCAGGCCTGGATGGAATGATCACGTTGAAGAGCTTCATGCTGAGACTAGAAGGAACTTCACAACTTGGGTTGAGTCAGGTAGACATAAATATGGACCTTTATTTAATTATAAGAAACAGGCAAATGCTAATATGCCCTACATTTTATTAAGATGAATGAAAATACAATGAGGGCTGAGTCACTGGCAAGGAAATTGCAAGATACTAATTCAAATAACTTCTGGAAGGAAATCAAAAGAATAAACAACTGCAGAACATCTTTACCAATAAACATTAATGGTGTAAGTGGTTCAGAGGAAATTACTAGTTTGTGGCAAAAACATTATTATGAGCTGTTTAATTGTGTTAAAAAGCAATCCTTTTGAGATTGGCAGTATTGATGATAATGAAGATGCGACTGTTTCCTCTCAAGAAGTTTTTGATGCAGTTATGATGTTAAAAGATAATAAGGCATGTGGTAAGGATAAGATGACAGCTGAACATCTGAAGTTTGCAAGTAGGAAACTTTGTCCCCTGCTTGCTATCGGTTTTACTGGGTTTTTGGTACATGGTATTTTACCTGATTCTATCTTGTCTGTTATGTTGGTACCTATAATTAAAAATAAAGCTGGTAATATAAATAGCATGGAGGGGAGGGTTGCAAAAGCGAGATGCGGAAAGGAGGAAAGCGGGAGTATTTATAGCGGGTAGGAAAAAAGGTGATTGGGCAATCTTGATTAGGAGATGCGAATCAGCTGTGAATGATTCGGCCACCCCTCCTCCCGAAACTCCGTTATAGTCAAAACGATCACTTCACGAGTTTGTGCTTTGCCTACTCTTTTGATAATTTCAATGGCTTGATTGATGTTGTGATGTAGCAGGGAGAATTCTTCGAGGGAAATTAGGTTCCTTTTCAGGACCTCAAGCTGCATTGACGAGACGCTATGGGAACGCCAGCGTGACGGCTCTGAATCGTGTGTTGAATCAGCCAATCGTGAATTGGGATGTCATCAGCGGGTGACATCACCGGTCAGGAAGCATAAAAGCACATGGAATGCCGGCCGGCAAACCAGCTTCATGCCATTCAGTGAAGCGCTCTGTGTTTTACGTGTGTGAGCTCTGACAACATCGGAGAGCTCAGGAGAACTGCTGACCTCGCTCTATGTGCCACCAAAGAGACTGCCCGTGCCATCGGCAAGTCTACGCCAGCTATGGTGACCGTAGAGAGGCATCTTTGGCTGACTCTGTCCGAAGTAAAAGAAAAGGACAGAGTCTGCCTGATGGACGCCCCTCTTGCGCCCAAGGGCCTGTTCGGCGAATCAGTTAACATTGTTGTCGACAGGCACCAGGAGGCGCAACGTCAAGCGGTGGCATTTCAGCGGTTTCTCCCTCGCCGTTTTCCAACTCACAGGTCTGCCTGGCGGGAGCAGCCCGGTGCGAGTACCAGCTCCTCATATAGAGACACACAGAAACAGAGTGTTGCCGCGAGGGCCCCACCACAAGGTCAGGGTGGATGGCAGCGCTCTGTTGCGGGGCCTACTAAGGACTGTAAAGATCTGAGGATCCTCCTCAAAGAGAAGAGGAAACAGGCCCCATAGAAAAAGAAGAAGCCCTGAAAGTGTTTTTTTTTTTCAAGGCTTCAGAGGGCAGCCCCTGCCGTGGAACAGCACACTTCACCCGAGGGTGTGGTGCTTGCTCGAACCGGGCTTCCTCAGGAGATTGCCCTTAGGGGTATCTCCGGCGGAAATCTCACTCATTTTCCCCAGCCCGACATTCTAGTGGGGATGAGGTGTTTGTCACCAAGCTCTCAGGAGGGACAGGTCGCAGCTTCGCTCGAAGGTGGGCTGCGTCTAGACATGTGCCAGCCTCGAGAGACTGGTTCCCTTAGTAGACTATTTAGCAGCGTGGAAACTACTGCCAAATGTGTCTCAATGGGTCCTGCGTACTGTAGAAGGAGGTCACAGAATTCAGTTCTGGTGATCCCTGCCACAATTCGCGTGTGTGCTGCTCAGTCTTGTGAATTCAGCGCAGGCTCTGGTGATGGAACAAGAAGTAGAAACTCTTTTGAGGAAGGAGGCCATTGAGGTGGTCCCTCCTCTTGAAAAAAAGGGTGCAGGTTCAACAGCTGCTACTTCATAGTTCCAAAGAAGGATGGAGGGCTGAGGCCCATTTTAGATCTCAGAATTTTGAACCACTCAGTAAAGAAACTGAAGTTCAAAATGCTTACTATAAAGCAGATTTTGTCACAAATCAGGTCCGAGGACTGGTTTGTCAGGATAGATCTAAAGTATGCATATTTCCATGTATCGATTCATCCTTCTGAGAGGAAGTTCCTGCGGTCCGCTTTGGGGGGTGAAGCATACCAATATTGGGTTCTCCCCTTCGGCCTTGCACTCTCACCCCGTACGTTTACGAAGTGTGTGGATGCAGCACTGGCTCCACTGTGACTCCAGGGCATCCGCATGCTGAATTATATCGACGACTGGTTAATTTTGGGCCAGTCGGAGAGCGAGGTGTGCAGACATCGAGATGTCGTCCTCGCGTACATGAAACGGTTAGGGTTGAGACTGAACGCCCTATCTAGGCGTGGTGTGGGATTCGACCATGATGTGGGCTCGTATGACACCCGCTCAAGTAGTTTCGATCCTCACCACAGTCGCGAGAGTAAAAGAAGGCCGGTCGCTTACTGTCAAGCAGTTTCAAAAACTGCTAGGCCTTATGGCAGCTGTGTCCAACGTGATACCTATTGGCCTGCTGTACATGAGACCCCTTCAGTGGTGGCTCAGAAACAAAGGTGTATCCTTGAGGGGAAATCCTCTTTGCATAATCAAAGTGTCACGCCGTACGTGCCTTAGACATGTGGGGGAGACCTGTGTTTCTAGAACAGGGCCCAGTGTTGGGAGCTCCGACTCGCCTAACGACGCATGCGTCCCTCACTGGTTGGGGAGCGATCATGAGTGGTCGCTCAGCCCGAGGTCTGTGGGAAGATCATCATCTTACCAAATAAACTGTCTAGAGATGCTGGCAGTGTTCCAGGCACTCAAATTTTTTCTCACAGATGTTAGAGACAGACACGTGTTAGTACGCACCGACAACACGTCAGTCGTCTCTTACATAAACCACCAAGGAGGTCTGCGTTCGTCGATCCTTGTGTGGGCCCGGGAAAGATCCCTCTCACTGAGAGCCATCTACATTCCCAGGCATCTAAACGTGGGAGCAGACATCCTGTCGAGACAGGGGCTGAGGCCCGGGGAATGGATGCACCACACCGAGGTGGTGGAGAACATCTGGAGAGTATTTTACAGAGCAGAGGTGGACCGCTTCGCGATGAAGGAGAATGCGCAATGGCCCCTTTGGTACTCTCTAGTTCATCCAGCTCCACTGGGGCTGGATGCCATGGTACAGAGGTGGCCGAGGCGTCCTCTGTATGCATTTCCCCCGATTGCTCTGCTCCCAGGAGTTCTGGAGAGAGTGTGCCGGGACGCGATCAGTCTAGTAGCGCCATTCTGACCGGGCTGAGTATGGTTCTCGGACCTGATATCCCTCCTAGACGGCTCCCCATGGGAGATACCTTTCAGGAGGGACCTCCTCTCACAAGCAGGGGGGTCCCATAGTGCACCCCCGCCCGGAGTTTTGGCAGCTGAGAGTGTGGCCTCTGAGCAGGTCTCTCAACCGAGGTTGTTGAGACCATCCTCCAGTCCAGACTTCCATCCACCAGGAAACTATATGCCCTGAAGTGGAAGCTTTTCCCTTCTTGGTGTAGAGAACACCAACAAGATCCAGTTAACTGCCCAGTTGGTACAGTGCTGGAATTCTTTTTTACGTGGCGGCTATATTGGCCTACCACTCCTTTCTTGGTGAGCAGACACTGGGTAAAGAACCTCTGGTCATACGTTTTCTCCACGGTGTGCTGAGGTTGAGACCTCCGGTACATTCCCAGATACTAACCTGGGACCTGGCTGTAATGTTAGAGGCCCTCTGTGGGCCATCATTTGAGCCCATAGAGGAGATCTCAGATCGTTTACTAACGATAAAGACCACACTTTTGTTAGCATTGTGTTCTCTGAGGAGAGTAAGTGACCTTCAGGCCATATCTGTTGCCCCTACACATCTTAAACAGACTTTACAGACTAAACAGACTTTAAGCAGATGGATAGTGGATGCCATTAATACTTCTTACGAGTCCTCTGGTCTCCCGCCGAGGCTAGGAGTCAGAGCGCACTCAAAAAGTGGTGTGGCGGCCTCGAAGGCCCTGCTAGCAGGGGTCTCCATGGTCGACATCTGTGATGCTGCGGGGTGGTCCACCCCTCATACTTTTGTCCGTTTCTATGGGTTGGACTTGCGAGCCACTCCAGGCTCTTCTGTTCTCACTTAGCTGTGCACAAACACACACTAAGCGGGGAACTTGAAAGTCTGGGGGCGTCTCTAGGTTATGTATATAACCCTATTTCCTTGAAGGAACAAGACGCTGCGTCTCGACACCACACTTTCTGGTATTTAGTGAGAAATTGTCGCAATTCACCTGGCGATCTGCAGGGTTTGGAGAGAAAGGTGAAAGGAGGTGGAATAAATCAATATCGTTACCTGCCAGAATCTGACTGCAGAGAAGGGGAGAGACGATGGTGGGTTCTGAAATCAAGGCATTGGTTGGAGCTGGCAGGTAGGTGGCTGTATAGAGAGAGAAAGGGGTGCGGGAAGAGGTAGAGGGGAGAGAGATGTTAGCAGAGGGGGTGGTAGAGGGAGCAGACTGGAGGGATGGAAGGTTTGGGAGAGCAGAGGAAGAAGGTCCGGGTTGGCTTGGCGGCTGGTGGAAGGTAAGGGCTCACTTGAAAATTGGTGGTGGGCTTCAGAGGAAGGTGGCGGTGTAGCTTGGGTGAGTTCGTAGTCGTCTGCGGGTCTCTGGCATTGAGATCGCGGAGAGTAGTAGGTGGAGCTGGAGTTGAGAGATTTGCCGCTTTGTGAGTTCTTTTGCGAGGTGGTGGAGAGGCTGGTGGTGTGGCGTCCGGGAGGTGGGTGTTGATGAGATTCAGCAAGTCTGGTTTGGTGGCTTTTTGGGAAAATGTAATTCCAGCTGCGGAGAGGGTCTGGCGGATAGAAATTATTGTCCATTCCCCTGTGGTAGAGCGGGCTGAGGCGTAGGAAGAAGCTGAAGAGGCTGGTGGAAAAGAAGGAGCAGTGCAAGCCACATGTTTGTTTGTGAGGGTGTGCCATCTTGCTCTGCTGTGTTGCGTAATTTGATGTATAGATGTATGTGTAGGTTATCAGACTCTGCAAACAGTATAATCGTAACACTGACGAACCCGGCACTGTCAGATTTTTTTCCAGTTTGTGGAACCATTGGCATTGTAGTCTGTATGTAAATGTGTGATGGTGTGGATTCCGTCTGTTTTTTATTATTTTTTTAAATACATTTATGTTGGTTACTCTGTTTTGTTTTGTTTATTGTAGTTTTATGGTATTGGACCATGTATGTCCTTAATAAAAGTTTGATCATGAAGATAATGACTGGAAAAGCTGGAAGGGCATTTAAAAAAAAAATTACTCTCAAAGGATACAGCGTCTTCTTGACATGATGTAATACACAAGGAAACTGTACTGTTTGTGGGCGGGCAAGTTGTAGAACGTGGGCGGACATTATGCAAATATGTTACTTAGTGACGTGGATCCATACAGGAAAAGCTGTTGCTGACGACTCATTCAGGCGAATGTGAGCCGACTCTTTTTTTTTTTTATAGACAAAAACGTCATTTATTGTGCACTGTCGGCGTCACAACTTTGCAGATAGTTTATGTTCACATACTGTACAGCTACATGACACACTGTATGAAAGATCATATTTGAAAAGGCATAATAGGGGCACTTTAAGACTCAAAATCGGTTCATCAAAATGAACCTTGATTGAGTGATGTTAACAGAAATGTTAATGCTGATTCAGACCTTAATATCGTATGGGTAAATACTTTTTTTTTTTTTACCTTGACTTGTACTGTATATGTTCAGACATGAAACAATGAACAATGAAATTGTTCAAAGTATTAAATCAAAGGCTACATTTCATATAAGCATGCATACTGTACCTTATAAGTGCATTTGGTTATACCAATGTTATATTTATTGTGCATTAGCTTTAGCTCTCTCCTTTTTTACCCTGTAGACTGAACTCTGAGGAAGCATTTCTACATCAAAATAGCATACATAATTGCCTACATATCTGCCTCTTTCATCTTTCATACCCTTTCTGTAAAGGATTTCCAACAGAGAAAGATGTGAGCGGGAATTATTATCCCTGCCTATAGGAGTTCAGATGAGGAATTAGTTGCTTAACCAGGTTTGAGCCTTAAGCAAACACTTTAAATCCATATTACATCTCAAGCTCACCGCTTGCTGCTTTACAGTCTAAGTCTCTCTACTGCTTTCTCTCTTTAATCTCACAAAACTTTCCACTTCATTAGATCTGTTAGCCATTAAAGGTGTATGAGGCATTCCATTCATCTTATTAACACAGACATTAGGAAGGCCTCAACTAAACTCACAAGCTTTCCTATCCAGTGACATGTGTCTTATCGACTGTGCAGGAGGTAGGAGGAGGTATCCATACTGTATGTGCTAAACTGTCGCTTTCCTGCCTGCAAATCACTATTCTGCATGTATTATTGTAAAAGAAATGTGTGAAGAATTGTAGAGATGCTTCCCAATGGGAAGGCTAAGAGGGCCCAACAAATGAGGGACATGATGTGTTCATCATCGAAAAAGCAGCATAAATTTCAAGAGTACATAGTTTCATGCATATGTAATATTCATCTTTTTCCCCTTTAATATGTTCTTTATTTTTTCTAGTGCTCTTCCAAAAGTTCCTCCAGAAACGAATCTGGGGCCATTTGCATAAACACAGTCATTATGTTAAGACTGTAACCAGTGATAATCAGTCTTACTTCAGATTAGATTAATACTATAAGTATTTTTCTAATGCAAAACAAAACAAAAAACAGGTATGCCCATTATTTAAGAAAAAAATGTAAAAAGTAGTCTAAGATGTTTATGCAACTTATGCTTATGAAGGACAGCTAGACTGAAATAAAAATAATAATAATAAAAAACGTCCCCAGGTTATGAATATAACTAGGGCCATCTAGGAGAGAAATCAGGTCCGAGAACCATATTCGGCCCGGCCAGAACAACGCTACGAGTATTAGACTGACTGCATCCCGACGTACTCTTGCCAGAACTCCCGGAAGCAGAGTGATCAGGGGAAATGCGTACAGACGCAGCCTCGGCCAGGTCTGTACCATAGCGTCCAGCCCCAGGGGAGCTGGAGAAGCTAGAAAGAACCAGAGGTGACATTGCACATTCTGGTGACTCGCGAAGAGGTCTACCTCTGCCTGATAAAAAAATCCTCCAAATTTGCTTCACCACCTCGGGGTGAAGCATCCATTTCCCGGGCCTCAGACCCTGTCTCGACAGGATGTCTGCTTGCACATTTAGGTGGCCAGGAATATAAAGAGGAACTTGTCCTGGCCCCACAGGAGGATTTGGCGGGCAAGTTTGTACAGTGGCCACTGTTTTGTCGGTGCGCACCAATACATGATGATCTCTCAGACCTGGTAGAAAATGTCTCATGGTTGGGTGCGTGAGGCCACGCTCTCCTTCTGAGCCTCCCGGTATGAGGAGCGGGTACTCGCGGAAGGATGCTCCCGCCCAGCAGCCCTCTGAGCTAGAGACCGACGCGGGAGGAACCACTGGAATGCCTCCACATGAATGCTTCCGCTTGTTTCTTTGCCTCCTGAAACCTGTCGACGAAGGAATTGACGTGTCGCCGAACAGGCCAGAAGGCGAAAGTGGGGCATCCAGAAGGCAGACCCTGTCCTTGTCTTTCATATCAGACAGGGTCATCCATAATTGCCCCTACGCTGCCTCACTGCCTGATGTCACACCCTTCCATTGGACAGATGTTACAGCGGATTCACAGTGTGGTCACAGAGGAAGCGTTTCCAAAGCAGTGAAGCAGCACTGAGAAAAACAACTGTTGTCATTCCCCCATTTAGAAAGTACACAGATGAATTACGTTTTAGAAAAGGAACAAAGCTTCAGGTTGTTGGGCTTTGTTTTCCCTCCAATTTATATTTCTGTGCAACAGGAAGCCATGGATGAATAAGTTCTTGTTCATAATCACCCTGGAGTACTCAAAATTGTGAATATGAATGGCAATATAGTTGAGAGATATCTTATTCATAAAAATATTTAAGGGTGCCAATAATTGTGTCCAAGATGTATTTGAGAAAAACATTTGGTATTACATTAGAATAGATAACACTTGTAAACTATTAACTATGACTTTTTTCCTCAATAAATTGGTGGCTTACTAGTAGATAGTAAGATAGTTGTTAAATTTAGGTAGGATTTACTGGGTAGGATTAGGCATGAGACCATGTAGAATAAGGCATTAATATGTTCTTAACTAGCAATAAAATATGGCTAATATTCTGGTAAAATGCATGCTAATAAACAACTAATAGGTGTAACCCTAAAATAAAGTGTTACCAAACAATTACATAAACATCTACATAATAATATATATCTCAACATTTTAAATGTTTTTAATTCTATGAAAGGTTAGATTTCCGTGTATTTTTTTAAATAAAAGATCAAAAGGGTTAAAGGGATAGTTCACCCAAAAATGAAAAATTGATGTTTATTTACTTACCCCCAGGGCATCCAAGATGTAGGTG
>JAUMHQ010000089.1:16780858-16798401 GCA_032361165.1 Enteromius paludinosus | reverse complement strand
GAGGAAGGGGCTTAAATGTGGTGCATGATGGGGCTGATGAGTGCAATCAGGTGAGGGATCCAGGTGAACATAATCAGAACTCTGGGGACTGTGATCGCTGCGTGTCTGTGAGGGTGGAGCCTGGTGTGGACAGTCAGGTAGTATGAAGTAGTCTGTCAGTTTGGCTTACTTAAGTAAATGCACTGATAAAAAAGGGATTAATAATGTTATTAAATGAACGATGATTTAATAGACTGTTTTGCGTCTGGGGCCTCAAACAAAGAAGATATTTTGAAACACTGGCCAAACACTTATTTATTCACATATGTTTTGTTTATCTATAATACAGTACAGTACAAAACAACATACAGTACGCTTTAGTCCACAAGCATGCACATTAGAAATATATACTGAGAAATTCTGTTTACACCACATTCTATTAAACAATGATTTCTATCATTTTTCACCAAATTCCCATAATCTGGAGTTATGAGTGCTCTCTCTTTCCAGTCCCAAAATAGAGTTATGAAACATAGCTAATTATTTTTATCGCTAACATTTTTATCAGGTTTTTTATGATTTATTTGAAATTAACTTTGAATATTTTAATTTTATGAATACATATAGATATATATGAAGGGACTCTAACATAAATCGTGCTCAATATGTTGCAGATTAAACCAGGTTTTCATATTTCCCAAAAGCTTTGCCTGTTCTTTTTGCTTATCTTGAGATTCCTGATCCATTCTGCCTAAACATTAATTGTTATATAGACTGTAGCCATGAACATTCAACATATCAATCAATCAATCAATCAATCACTTTTATTTATATAGTGCTTTTAACAATACAGATTGTAGTAAAGCACTGAACATTATCAAATAGGAGAATATACTGTGAGGCAGTGTGCCAGTCACATCCATTTTCTAGTTTGACCGGGAGTGTTTGGTCATGTCTCAAGTAGCCAGTTGCTCCAGGGACTGTATCTAGCTGTTGTTCTTGTGTCATTGTTAAAAGTTTTCACTGAATCACTTATTATCACTTTCTCCTGGTACAGTCTTCTCCACTTTTTTGTCAACACCGTCTGATATTCATAAAAATGTCATAAAATCATGTAATATCAGGGGCAGCTGTCACTCTGAAGGACCCCTCGTCACATTCACCTCTACTGAGTACATTACTGTCAGGTTCTGATAAGTTTTAGAATATTTTAAATCCTAATGTTAATATTTCCTGTGTGACGACCATGACATGTCAACCCCATCTTCCAATTATTTGAAATTATTTAGGAAATTATTTGAAACATTTAGATAATTTTATTCTCCTGGAGAGAGAGAATAAACAGAAAAAAAAAACATGACTCTTACATGAACTGCATGAACTCTGTTTTTTTATTTTGTGAAAGAAAAGGCAAATTTGTCAACACCGTCAGATGTCACCACCATATGATTTTGTGTTCTAGTGTTTCTGGTGTTATATTGTCCAGGTCACTTAGATCTGGCAGCACAGGTTAGTTACACAGGTCCATAGTGAACAAAAATGTCCATGTTAATGTTTCTTTTATGCTGTTTTTTGCACATATAAAATTAATCCCTGGAAACAAATTAAGCTATTTTTAAGAGGTCACAGCCACGTATCAATTCAAATTTACTTTACCTGCAATTTAGCATAATCTTGTCGGTTAATAATAAAATAACCTACATTAACACACCCATTTCCAATACAGTTACTATATTTTAAACTGTAGCGTGGTTATATGTACTTTATATGTGCTATATATACTTTTATTGTGAAATACGTTTCTTTTGACTTTTATTTTGAAAGCCTAAAAAAGTGACATCTCACGGACCTATGAGCTTTACATAAACACCGTCCTTGAGGAAATAATGTGCGACAAGTTGGGTCGGTAAACAGGCCCAACTGTTATCTGTCTTCGTGAATTTTAGTTGTGTACTCGGCTCAAAATGTCAGTGAAACATGCTCTCGGTCGGGGGCTGGAGCTGGGAAGGTCGCTTCTCCAGCTGGGGCTGTTCAAACCGGTCGGCCGTGTAGCAGCGAAGCTCCGCGGTGAGAGGCTGCGAGTGTCCCGTTCGACCCGCACCGTCCAGCCGCAGACCTTCCTGCCCGCTCGGTACCGTTTCTTCCGCCTGTCTCTCAGCGGGCTGGCCGCTCAGCTCCAGTCCGGGGCTTTTAGGAGAGTGGCTGGATGTGGTGCTCCCAGAAACAGAGCTGTTTTTCTGGCTTTTGGGCTGGGTTTGGGACTGATTGAACAGCAGCTGGAGGAGGACAGGACAAGCGCTGCTCTGTGTCAGGAGATACAGGTGAAAAACAGCATCACATAAGAACACAACAGTGGCTACATTTGTATGTCTTCAAACAATGATGTAAATAGTAACTGAGCATTCCTGTAGCTCAAACAGCGCCATGGTCGAGTTGATAAAAAGAGCTACATAACAAACGTCTGCCAACAACATGAATGTAAAATAATAAAGTAATTTATAAATAAAAAGAATGGCTTTGCTGTCAAAACAATTAATAACATTTTAAAATGTATTAAACAGAAAACAAACATATTTCATATATTACAGATTTTTACTGTATTTATTAAATAAATGCAGCACTTATTGCAAACCTTAGTTTGTATATAATAATGTAAAAACCTTAGTAATGTATATATTATTATAATTTAACCTGTAATATGACACTTATATTAATATCATGTTACAATGTTGCATTTACTTCTTGTTGCATAAAGCATTTTTTACATGTAATATTGCAATATTATGTTTACAGTAATTCATAAATGTAATTGAAACATAATTAAGAAGGTTAATTAACAACAGGTTATTAGTTACCCTAGTCTGATTACAAAATACTAAACGGTAATTAATTAGTTTTTCTACGTCTCATTATTTGTCATTATCTAATCCGGTTACTACTTTCTTCTAAAGGTCATTAGACCTTTTGCTCAAGCACATATGCAAAAATAATGCACATTGTATTGTATGAAATACATGCAAATTATAGTATAGCAGTTGTATTCAAAATGCATTTACCATTTGTCAGCAATGCATGTTATTACATTAAAATAAAATGTCTCTGTTCATTTTCATTTAAATAAATTCAAGAACAGTTCTTCAATGCATGTGTATTTACAGGCTAATGTTTTTTTATGTAGGCCGTATTCAAAAAGAAGAAGTTCCAGACCCCTCTGAAGTCTTTTACTTCAGGGTACAAGTTGGAGGACTATGTGATTGGGAAACAGATTGGGAAAGGCTGCAATGCCGCGGTGTATGAGGCAGCGGCTCCGTTCGCGGTCCCTGCGGAGTGCGGGAAGTGTTCACCGGTGGAACTCAAACAGAAAGATGATGACAATAAGAAAGCAGGACCACTTCGATTCTCAGCTACACCCAGCTGTCCTTTAGCTGTCAAAATGATGTGGAACATTGGGGTGAGAATTTAGAGTATTTTGGCAAGGAATTCTTCTTGATTTTGTGACTAATGCATATTAAAATACAGTGTTTTTACAGCTTCTTCTAATGAACATTTGATACTGCTTAATAGGCTGGTTCATCAAGTGATGCCATTCTTCGCTCGATGTCTATGGAGTTAGTTCCTGCTTGTCCACAGGCCTTAACGAAAGAGCAAGGAGAGATCTCTTTGGATGGGTGAGTTCATTTGTCAGCTTTAGCAGTACAGCATGGCCTTAAAATAGACTGAATGATTGCCAATGGCTTTGCTATTTTTACAGCCACTTTGGAACGCTGCCTAAAAGACTGACTGCTCATCCCAACGTGGTCACAGTGTATCGGGCCTTCACTGCTGAGGTCCCGCTGCTGCCTGGAGCTCAGGAGGAGTACCCTGATGTCCTGCCTGCCCGACTCAATCCACTGGGTTTGGGCAGCAATCGCACACTGTTCCTGGTCATGAAGAAGTGAGGAATCATGAAAGCACCCTTTCATAAAAATAAATAAAATAAATATTTATATATATCATATATAACATGGGGAATATATATATATATATATATATATATTCATATAATTGATTTTTGTAATTATATATTAATATTTAATACATAAACAAAAAAATTTTCTTAAATCTTCTTATATATACATAATAAATATTACACACACTTATATTATGTAAACAAAACAACTATTATTTTATATCCAATTAATCGCTATTAATTGTTTGACACCACTAAAATAATATTTCATAATTTATTTATAACAAATACATTACAATCATAATAAATTATAATAAACAAAAAATATATAATAACATTTATAATTTTGCACATATAAATATATTATAATGATAATTATAAACATAATTATTCTGTTAATGACATTATTATAAAATAGCAATAGTAATAAATACTTATATTTAATTAATTTTTATTTAGGATTTGAGTATATTTATTATTTTAAAAGTAAAATTAAATGAATAAACAATTAAATGAATAAATAATTATAAAATAAAACAATAATATTGATAATTCTTATATTTATTTAATCTAAAATGTATTTGTAGAATCAATCATACAAATAAATAATAATGATTATTTTTGTTAAATGTATTTACTGTAAGTATATGAATGTTTTTGTTAACTAATGTTTGAAAACTAATACATTTATAAAATTATGATTATACAAATAATTTTTATTAGTAATATTATTAGTAAGACATTAATTTAAATAAAAAAGTAGTAATAATAAATAATATTATAATAGCGCTTATAAAAGCCTTTTTATGATATTGTGTTATATAATAATATTTATTATGTATTAGGTACTGTTTAATCTGCTATATGTTAAATATATATTATTTTACATGCCACAACAAAAGGCTTTAGACCTCATTTTCTGACGAATGTTGATTGTGGTCATTTTTTTAAATCTGTAAAGTCCTAATTCCAGTGTGTGCGTTGTAGTTACCCATGCAGCCTGCGGGAGTACCTGGGGGTGTGTGTGCCGAACCGGATGCAGGCGTCTCTCATGCTGCTGCAGCTGCTGGAAGGGGTGGATCACCTGGGCAAGCAGGGCATCGCTCACAGAGACCTCAAATCAGACAATGTGCTCCTGGAATTTGACTGCTGTAAGAGTCATTACACAAGGCACACAGCATTTAATGCTAATGCAGACATGCAGCTTTTTGCCAGCATTAGTTAAATGCTTCCCTCTGATTAATTGTAACATCGCTGTAATGTGTTTTTTTTTCAAAGCCGGGTGTCCCAGACTGGTGATCACTGACTTCGGCTGTTGTCTGGCAGAGGATTTGGGCCTCAGACTGCCCTTCAACAGCTGTTGGGTTAACAGAGGAGGAAATGCCTGTCTGATGGCACCTGAGGTGAGAAACATCTGGAATAACACTTCAAGTGCCAGGACTCAACAATAAAGGGTTTTTCTGCTTGCCTTTTCAGGCCAGTAATTCAAATTACTATTTGACATGTCAAATTTTGTAAATGTAAATGTTACATTTCGATTTATACTTTTAAAGTTCAAATTTCGAAAGAAGTCTGTTGCAAGGCGTTTATTTCATTTTATATTCATCTAATGAAATGTATTCATGATTCCTTTATCTTCTAGGTGGCCACAGCAGTTCCAGGTCCAGGAGTGATGATAGATTACAGTAAAGCAGACGCCTGGGCTGTAGGAGCCATCGCCTATGAGCTCTTCGGCCAGCCGAACCCCTTCTACAGCTCAGAGGGCCTGGAGAGTCGCAATTATCAGGAACAACAGCTTCCTCCTCTTCCTGCTGCTGTACCTGATGATGTTCAGTTAGTCGTGAAGCTACTGCTGCGCAGAAACACTCACAAGGTATAATATTCACCAGGAAACACTACCTTATATTCTGGCAAAGGAAATATATATATATATATATGTGTGTGTATATATATATGTATATACATAAAGTACATTATTTTACTTATCATTGTTTTTACATTTTACAGCATTTTCAAAACATGGGTTAATCTCCCACAAAATATTTTTTTATATGTTTGTTTAGAATTTCATGTTTATGTTGAAATGGTTTTATTAATTTTATTAATATATTATTAATATATTTAATATATACACACAGACATAGACATACAGTTATATTTTAAGTAGTTACATTTCAAAAACGTATTGGTCCTAAAATATTAAAAATAAATAAAATATTTTTGTACATATCAGTAATTGGATACAACATTAAAAATAACCTGTATTGATGATTAAAAATGATCATATGCATATATATTTAGAATAGAGCATTATTTATGCATATATTTAATTTATTTAGTAAATATAATTTTATAACATTTAATGTTTTCAAAAAATGAATACAAATATTAATATGTTTTGACAGATTTTATAAATACAAATATCATTCAAATTTGTTAGTGCATATCACTTATTGGACACATCATAAAAATATCTGATCATAAAAATGATGCTGTCAAATCTGTCAGTCTCATAGAATTAATAGATGTAATTAATTTAAAATATAATAAAGAGTAGATTTTTAATAAATGTTTTGACAGATTTTGTAAACAAAACAATTTAAAATAATTTATGCATATCAGTAATTTGACACAATATAAAAAATACTCTGTATTGATCACAGAAACGATGCTGTAATATTTCAGGCTCTGGTTCAGTCAAACTCAGCAACACTTCAATATAGAAATATTTTTTTTTTATATTTAACTGACTGATTTATTGCTTGACGTCCCTGATGGTGCAGCGCCCCAGTGCACGTGTGGCTGCTAACATGCTTCACATCAGCCTGTGGGGCAGGCGTGTGTTGTCCAGCTTGGATCGGGCCAGAATGGATGAGCTGTGGGACTGGCTGCTGTGTCAGTCTGCTGTGGTGCTACTGAAGGGTCGAGGGTCCGGTGGGAGCTCCGTGGAAGCTGAACTCCAGACATGTTTCCTCACCAACATAGACCTGGAGGACCTCCGCTCCGCAGTCAGCTTCCTCATGTATGGACAGGAGCAGTGGAAGTCCCTGATAGCGCACTAAACTGACCCCTAGTGTGTGAGGGCATGTTCACTAGAGAAAAAGCACCTTCTTTTTAATGTCCATCACTGACATATTTTTCAATTATGGCAGTTTATGCATTTGCACTTTTCACTATATATACATTAAAAAATACTTTATGCTGTAGATTACTCTTTAGAATAACAGCTTAAACCAGGTACAAATTCATGCATAATGTAATGCATTAATATCCACAGTATATCACACTATACTGAACATTGCTTAAAAAAAGGCAGATTAATGCAAAATAAATCAGTTTGTTTTTTCTGACAGAATATTGATATTAACTTTTTGGTAATTGATCGCATCTGTGGGATGGAGGGGTTAAAAAAGCATTTGGGATTCGTGATGTTGCTTCAGAGATTGAGCAAGTGATTATATTTGGATGAGTTTGCAGTTACAATCTTTAATTGGTGTAGATGATATGTATAATAAAACCAGTCATTGTCCGTGTGGGATAAACGGTGAATATTTAAGAGATAAAAGGCAGAAACAATAAAGAATTTGAATAGCATTGAAATCATGTGGTAATTTGCGTTCTGCAATAAAACAGTTTGGTGATCGAATGCATGTTAATATTTGCACTACAGGATATTATCATTGTGGAATTTGCTTTACTTTAGAATAAACTGCTTTGCTCAAAGAGAAACGGGTACACCAGTCCTCTTAACCGAAATGCAAATGAATGAATATATCGTTCGAATTTAACAAATCTGCATTTATATATTGTATATGTTTTGAAGTGTTGTTTCAAAATGCAAAAATAAAACTAAAAATATTTTTTTGCATGGCAGTTATTTGTTGGATTTGGACCGATGCACACACACCGTCAATTCACCCCCTTCTAATGAAAAAGTTTGACTACTTTTTGTAATGTTCAAATCGTATTTATACGCTTCTAATTTTGGACAGGACCCTTTTCTATTCTACTATGATAGTGTATTAAGCTAGGTTAAATACATAGTTTTTGGAATATATTTAAAAAATAATCCGTATCGTTCATTAAAATTGCGTACTGTAAACGTCCAATCTCGGTTCTGGCCTGGAGGGCCGGTGTCCCGCAGAGTTTAGCGCCACTTGCCTCAATACACCTGCATGAATGTTTCTACCTGCCTGCTTCAGGTGTGTTTGATTAGGGTTGGGACACGGGCCCTCCAGGACCGAGTTTGGACAGCCCTGCTGTAAACCCGATCCTAGTAGGAGTAGCATGAGAGTATATGATTGTGAAAAACATCAGAGTCCAGCCCCTCGTCCCGTCGCGCTAGGGGAGAAAGTTCATTCGGAATCCCCTGAACTAATAACGCCTGATAAAACTTTGGTTTACACGTTTGCGAAACCGTCCCGGTCAAACTGATCTCTAAGCTCAGTCGTTTGGAGAGGCATCGCGGTGCATTTTTCGCCAGTTTCTGCAGGAGTTGGTTTGACGCAAAGCTGGCCATGTTTTCTTCGATCAAAATCGTTAATAAAACTCGAGCGGTCTTTAGTGGATCTCAGATTTTTAAAGCTTGTGCTTTACAGGGAGTCGTAAAAAAGGGATACTTTGACGGGGATCAGAGCAATGCGTCCTGCACGCGGCGAATGTCCGGCAAAGGCTTCAATGTCCCGCCGAGCGCGGAGTTTGTGGCGAGAGTCAGCGGAATCGCGACGATGTGCAAGCTACCGTTTCAGAAAACAGCGGACGGGCTGGACGCGGCGTTTGTCGGGGTTCCCATCGACACCGGAACATCCAACCGTCCCGGTGCACGGTAATACTGTACTATACTTTATCATACAGTCATGACAGTCACAAAAATGCCTGCGACAATTTGGTATTTTATACTTGTGTAATAATAAAAAATTTAATTTGTTTTTGGTGTGTGTGTGTGTGTGTGTGTTATGGTATTCGGCAGTGGTCATCAAACTTGATCCTGGAGGGCCGGTGTCCTGCAGAGTTTAGTCCTCACTTGCCTCAATACACCTGCCTGGAAGTTTCAAGTATACCTAGTTAGACCTTAATTAGCAGCTCCAGGGGGCTGTTCCATAAAACAAGATTAGAGTACAAGCCTGGCTTAATTCGGTTAGTCAGGCTTATTGTCAGTAGATTTGACTAATTGAAATAAGCCTGGCTTATTTTGTATACTTGTTTTATGGAACAGGCCACAAGTGTGTTTGATTAGGGTTGGAGCTCTGCAGGACCAAACTTGGTGACCCCTGGTATACGACAGCAAATTGTATAGGCAGATACTAATTTTTTTAAGTATGTCCTGAGTAAGATATTTACACAAAAGATGTTTAAATACAGTACACAAGACAAAAATACCCCCTCAAAAGTTTGGGCACCCTTGGTTCTTAATACTGTGTGCGGTTACCAGGGGTCAGTTCCATAAAACAAGTTTACCAAATAAGCCAGGCTCATGGCAGATAGTCTGACTTATTTTACAAATGAATACAAATGAACTAACTGACTAACTGCCATAAGCCTGGCTTATACTCTAATTTTGGTTTATGGAACAGGTCCCTGGATGAACTATGAATGTTGTTTTTATTTTGTGTCCCTTGTTTAACAGTTTAACTGAGCACTGCTCGAAAAATCCTTCAGGGGCCTATTCCATAAAGCAAGTTTACGAAGCCTGGCTTTTTTTCGTAATCTTGACTTATTTCAAACCAAATTAACTGGCAATAAGTCAGACTAATTGAATTAAGCCTGGCTTATTTGGTAAACTTGTTTTATGGAACAGGCCCCTGGTCCTGCAGATGCTTCGGTTTTCCAGCATCTTTTGCATACTTGAACCCTTTCCAATGGTGACTGTATGGTCTTGAGATCCATCTTTTCACACTGAGGACAGTTTAGGGACTCAAACACAACTATTAAAAAACATATCAAACATTCACAGATGCTCCAGAAGGGAAGACGATGCATTAAGAGCAGGGGGGTGAAAACTTTTTACATTTGAAGAACTAGGTAAATTGTCTTCTGGAAACATAAAAATATCTTCTGTTGCTTCCAAAAAGCTGTACTATATTGGGGGGTGGGGGGAATCCAACAAAATAAGGTGAGAACCGAGGGTTCCTAAACTTTTGAGGGGGGGTATTTTGAGACTTTTAGCTATTTTCTTGCCTTGCTTACTATATGTAAACATGTTTTGTGTGAATCTCGTACTCAGGACAAACTAAACAAAAAATAACATTTTGTATAATTTTTTTTGTTAACATTTTTCACAGATTCTGCAAGGGGTGCCAAAAAAAACTATATACTGTAGATATATTTAATGTATTTTAGAGTATAATTTTATAACATTCAATATTAAAAAAATAGTAATTGAAATAATAAATCTAATAAAGAACTGTAATTAAATGTTAATATTTGTATTTAGGTATATGCTTATAATAAAACAGTATTTATACATGTATTTTTTTTTTATGTATATATATATGCAACTACAACTTCTATAAAGTAGGGATTAAAATAACATCATTAAGACATAATTTTTCTACATTTTATTTACCTTTTATATAAATATAAATAAAAAAAAAACATAATAAAACTAAATATATATATATATTATACAGATTTGGTCCGAGGCACATCAGGGCAGAATCTGCTATGATCAGGTTGTACAATGGCTGGACAAGAGCAGCCCCATACGAATCGATAAAGGTGGCGGATATCGGTGACATAAACGTCAACCTCTTTGACCTGAAGGACACCTGCAAAAAAATCAGAGAGGCTTATCGTGAAATTGTGGCCACCGGCTGCATCCCACTTACACTGGGTGAGGAAATGTTTTTAATACACAGAAATACTCTGTTCATTTCTGAGTCTACTTTTAATATGTTACTTTTCCGCTCGCCTTGGATTCCCAGGAGGCGATCATACAATTGCATACCCAATTCTACAAGCCGTTGCTGAGAGGTGGGTGCAAACACAAGAGGTCCCCCTCCTAATTTGCAACACAAACTCACATTTAGTCTGAAATACGGTTGTTTCTGCTGTTCAGACACGGGCCAGTGGGCCTTATACATGTGGATGCCCATGCAGATACTAGTGACATGATTCTGGGTGAGAAAATTGGTCACGGGACCCCTTTCAGACGCTGTGTGGATGAGGGGCTCCTTGACTGCAAAAGAGTCGTCCAGATCGGGCTCAGAGGCTCGGGGTATTCTCCAGATAATTATGAGTGGAGCAGAGCACAGGTGCTCTTAAACGATTAAATGCCATTCATCCAAAATAATGTGTGTATGCACTTGTTATGCATATAAATGCACACACGCATAATTAATAAAGGAATGTAATAAACATTGTAATTTAAAAATCTAATAAGTATTTGATATATGTATTTGATAATATTTGTATTTGGCATATATGCTTGTGAATAAAAACTCAAATTCAACTTTTTCCAGGGTTTCCGTGTAGTGGAGGCTGTGGAGTGCTGGCACAAATCTCTTGTCCCACTCATGGAGGAGGTTCGCTTACAGATGGGAACCGGGCCGGTCTATCTCAGCTTCGACATAGACAGTCTGGACCCAGCATTCGCTCCAGGCACAGGAACACCTGAGATCGCGGGCCTCACACCCATTCAGGTATGCTTTACCCGTCGCTCAGAAATGCTTAAATCTGCTCCTGGAGTTAAGAATAAACTCCCATCACCCTTAAACCTACTGATGAAGGTCTTTTAATTCACTTTGTCAATAATACTTCCACAAATATTCATGTAGACATGCAACCGTATATAGAACACATGATACAAATTATTATTCTGCCGCACTGTACTATATATTACAGATCAAAGAGACAGCCGAGAGCAGCCCTTAGACTTTGCACGTGAAAGTTTAATATTAACCTTTGGAGTTGGTTAAAAGCATGCTTAAAGATAGACACATGGCTGATTTGTATCTCAATCGACACTTAAAGGATAATGTATTTTGAAATTTGCTTTCAGGGTCTGGAAATCATTCGAGGTTGCCGAGGTCTTGATCTTGTGGGTTGTGATTTAGTTGAAGTTTCTCCACCTTATGACACCACAGGTACTGTGATGTAAATATATATATATATATATATATATATATACACACACATACAACTTTTATTTATATTGTATTTTTATTATTTACATTCTATTTCCCACAGGAAACACTGCTTTGACTGGGGCTAACCTCCTTTTTGAGATGATGTGTGTCCTTCCAAAAGTCAAATATTATTGATTATGTACGTTTCCGTCTTTTATAAGACGTTTGAAGAATGTCTCAAATAATTGCACCGTGCAAATACAGGATTTATATACAAAATCAGTATTTATATTATTTTCAGCAACAAATAATTTTATTTGGATTAACAAAAGTGTTGCAATTTATGAACACAGTGAGGGAAATTCATATAGCACATAGAGAAACATAATTACAAAATTCAGAAAATAAAACGTATGTTAATTTGATAATATAGTTTTCGAACCGATTAATAAATAGATTACATAACATGATTCAGAGTTCATATTTTACACCACAGACATAAATACAGTAAGTCATATAGTAGAGTAGATAAGCCATGAAAATTTGGCATGATTTAATGCTATCTTAAATTTAAGATATTTCCCAGTGCATTGCAAAACACAAATAAAATGTTAATATAGTACAATGGCACCAATACCGCATCGTCAATTATAACGTATAATGAATGTTCATTGAACACCATATGAATAAAGTAATATTATTCATCACTCAAAATATGTCAGTAATGGAAGACTTCATATAGGAGTGGATTAAACTCACCCACACCTTTCTGTGCATATGCAAAAGCTAATCGAATGCATTAACTACTAAATCCTGCTGACAAATGGTTTTCTACAGCAAACATGAAATGCATAGTACAAAACACTTTAGATCAAGTATGTATTAGTTCTTCTCTCTGTACTGTTGAGAGTATGTTTTGCATGCCACAGCACATTTTTAATGAAAGAACACAACTGGAAACTGTGTCGCTATCTGTCATTCTTTAAGGCTTTACCTGCTCCTTTTATAGCTGCACTATATAGCTGAATGTGACTTGTACAGATCGATAAAGAGCTGTTACACCCTTTTCTTACACTGTCAATCATCTGGAATTACATCATATTTTAGAGACACAAATCCATATAATATTTTTACACATACATTGAATATTATGTAACTATTTACACACTGGGGCTCAGTTCATGTGGTATGGGTATTGCTGTCGCGTCGGTTGTGTTAAAGTCTGTACCACAAGTATAGAAGATGCTAGGAAATTTGACAAGTGTTGCACTGAAATAAATGACTAACCCTAAAAGGTTATCTTAAGATACTGAATTGATAAAGCTACAGTATTTTTAAGTTTCAAATGTACAAACTTTAAAATATCTACCATCCATGTTTCATATTATTTAGAAGGGAAAATAATCTTTGTTTATATTCAAATTAAGAAAAATAATAACATTGTACAATTCCAAACGGTGGCTTTTCATATTTTCAGTTTTGAATTCATATAAACTTTAATAAATATCTAAAAGTAGTTTTATTCTAGTTTTACTTTACATTTATGTTTTAGATTATTATTATTATTATGGGGTTTTTTTGGTAAGGAATTGCAAGTAAAGCATTAAAATGTGGTAACAGTTGATAAACATTAGCTAATGCATAATTTTGAAATGATAAAAATATTTGATTACATGCACTGTAGAAATTGTACATTTTCCATAATCAATCAATCAATGCTGCAAAATCAGTGTGCACGGTTATTTCATTAAAATCCCTGCGTTAACTGAAGTTAACATATAAAACCTTACTCTAAATTGTTAGCAAAAAAGCTAAATATCGCATTTGTAGATCAAGGGTATTAAATTAGAAAGGAAAGTGTCTCTTAAAATTGACCAACACAAAAATTCACAGTATTGTCATGAGTAAACGTAGTTGGGACTAAAAAGTCTACAGTGATCATGTTTGCTGTGCTACATTATGTTAGCTGTTTTCCAGCTAGCAGCATGTTGCAGTGTTATTTGTGGAACGGAAATGTTTCAAAAGCTAGGCTAGGCTATTGATATTACAGCCTTTTGATATAACCAAGCCCTCCATTAGAGCAGCTAAATTAAAGATTTCCAAGAGGTCAGCATCAGCATCGTTTCAAGCACTCCAAACATTTCCTTTACCTCTACAATGCTAACCAGAATCACTTCTGCAAAATCGAATTGTCTCACGAGCATCCGGCTCTGAGCAGCTTCAAGCCTGGTTTCACTGAGGCCATTAGGTGCTTCTAATCCAGCTGGGTTATTAGCTCTAGCAAAAGCATGCTAGCTCCCACGAAGCTTTATTTGTTGACTGTGATCTTGTCCAGACCGGGCCAGGCTGGGACGTAGTACCTGGGCAGCGTCCCTTCCATCAGTCGCTCCATCCAGAGTCCGAGTCGATCCAGTTTGTGGTGGATCTGAAGAGTGGTGGATCGAGAGCGTGTCATGCCCTTCCTGGAGCGGGAAACTCCTCCTTCCTCATCCGGCTTGCTATCCAAGTCTTCACCTGTGTAGACTGGCTTGAAAAGACACAGGTATTTCTTATGCCCATTTAGGGCTAGAACGTAGCCTGTGTAGTCTACTTTGCGGCTGCCCACTTCGTCCTCATCCGTGTCGATCTGCATGGCGTCCTGGGCGTATTCCAACACGGCTGCCATCCATTCGCTGTGTTTATCCACATTCAGGAAGGAGAAGTGTAGGGTCAAACTCCTACGAGGAAGAGGAAACATTCTATAGATCTTTTTTTTTAGACATTGTGACTTCAAGGAACAACATGCAATGACGGCTCACCCTGTAAACGAATAAACTTCCTTGGCAAACTTGCTGAGCAGGATGTTTTTTGTGGAATCATTAAGTACCAGAACTACATTAATGTGACCCGGCCTCAACTTAACCAGGTTACTAGTGTATGTAATGTCGGTTAACTCTGTCACCTCCACAAAGTTTTTCTTTGGTGGGCGACTGTTGGAGAAAAAATAGAAAAAAGAAAAGTTTATATTAGAGCATTTAATAGTATTAAAATGTAGGGATGCATAAATTATTTAATGCTATTCATAAAAATCATAAAAAAAGGGAAACAAGCATGCATATATATCCAGTATTGTTTTCAAATTGCTAATGCCCATTAAATGAAAAGGTACTGATACATAGTGCATTATTAAAATAGAACAAGTTCTGTGTAATGTATTTATTGGATTTATCCAGATGTAATATTACAAAAGAACCTGGATGCGCTGGAGGTGTTTGGCAAACCGTTCTCGGCCTTGGAAGCCTCTTTTGCTTTCGTTTTGGGCTGTTTTTCCTCACTTGAGTCACTGAAATTAGAAACGGCAACGCTCAGTGTCTCTGCATTTACCTCCAAACACATCAGAATTAAGAATGCAATAAATCTTACCTGAAAGCCTGAATAACTACAGTGCCAAACAAAATAAAAAGTGCTGAGAATATCAAAGACAGGAGGGGCATCATCTCACGCCTGAAAAATTAATGATAATAACTTAATAGAGCATTACCAAAAGTATTTGCTGACTGATCCCACCTTAACAACTGTTGCTTTTCACCACTAACAGATATTTCATTGAGCTTATTACCTGAATTAGGAACAGTACAGAAAAGGGGCATTTTATTTACCTACCAGTTATTGTGAAGAAGATCATCGATAATTTCAGCCAAGTAGTCATATGCCGTGTAAATCCATCTTACTAAAAACATCTGAAAACAAAAGGATGAACAAAATTAAGTTCCAGCTAATTTGGATATAATCTAGATCTCTACTGAAATATGCTTATAGGTCACTGCTAATTTCCCAATTAAAACGTTCCATGAAAAGCAAACCCCGAGAGACTCACCGAGGTGAACTCATTGTTGAGCTCTGGGAGAATGGCATCGTTGTTGAGGATAGAGGGATCCTTCTGCAGTCTTTCGAGTTCCTCCAAGAGCTTGTACTTGTCGTCCTTACTGCCGTTCCATCCTCCCAAAACTGGCTTATAAAGTATCTTACCAGCTCCGTTACGTCTCTCCAGAATCACCACCTGCTCAGTACACACAAAAGTTTCATCTAGTTACACACCAATACTGGATTTTGCCAATAGGAAAAAACAAGCCAATAACTACTTGAAGCTTGGGTGCTGAATCTATATTGAATGTCAAAAATCAATGTAAAATAATGCTTGACTTCAAAAGCAAGCATTATTACTCAATGAACATCAATGACTTAATCCGAATCTAATCTGAACAAGTGAAACTTTGCTTTGCTACTTGCTGCTCAACTATTTTGTTCTCGAAACAAAAATGCATGGAGAAGGTAACATCTACCTGTGGTGGTGTGCTGTCTTTGTTTTTCAAGAGAACATCACATAGGGGCTGCTGACGTCGCTGGTAGACGTAAGCAAACCGTAGCACATCATTAGTGTTCGCAGAGGCTAGCGAGAGGAAGGCTTCATTTCCTTTGGCGAAAGACTCTTCCTCACCAGTGATGAGTAGTACGCAATATCTGTGGAAAAGATTTTGCAGACTTAAAAAAAAAACAAACCTTTAATGTGTTGAATTATCGCCACTGATTTTTACAAAGCCGTCTCACTTCCTGCGACGATGGAACTGTTTGACAGGGCAAAGCTCATCAAATAGCCTCTGGTTCACCAGACGAGGGGCCAGGAGGAACTTGTTGTTGGAGATGAACTCATCTATGATCTGCTTCTTCATCCCTTTAGCCTGAGGGAGCAAGTGGTTCATTGAAAGACAAAAAGTAAACATATTTATATCTTCTCAAACAAAAAGTTACTGAAGCCTCAACTTGGAGTGTTTCCAGTACAATGACGTAACTCACTCATTGACCACCATTGTGAAAACGAACTAGCTACTGTAGGTTTCCTCTTATATCATACTCTAGGGGTTCCCTCAGGCATTTATGCACATGCACACTCTTCAGTCTGTCAGCACTTATTTAGGATGTGCATGAAAACAAAGATTAAAATGCATTTATCTTTAGATTGTATTGCATGTTAGCTTGATTTAAGCATAATTTATTTAAGCCCATCTGTCTTATTAAGAAACTATGTTTTTAAGCACAGGACGAGAGCTGCTGGCGACGGTGTTTGCGAATGTGCATTTGAATTATGGAATTATAGTTTTGAGAAACGCTGAATCATTGAACTATGTTGGTAATGACTGAACTTGCAACCATAGTTAACTATGCTTTTGGGAGACGCACCTCTCATTGGTTGTCGTTTCAAGACCTTCTAAAACCCTAAACACACTGCGTGATTGTCGTCTGTCCCAGATGAAAGACTAGCATCACGGAATAGTCATGGCGATAAATTACGATCTGGTTCGATCCACGTTTAACTGACCAACCAATAAAAATGCAAAATGAAATCATTGCAACATGGTGCTAAAACATTAACCCCCAGTTCCACAGACAAGTCGTTGTTTTACCTTTTAACTTCCTTTTTTTTGTAAACGGCGTTTAAGCTAGTCCCAGACTAAATTGCATGTTTGAGCTGTCACAGATGAAAATATCTTGCTCTGACATATCTTAAAACA
>JAUMHQ010000089.1:16721812-16734430 GCA_032361165.1 Enteromius paludinosus | reverse complement strand
GTAAAATAAAGTTTATAATCTTTAAATATCATTTGTTGTCATTTTTTAATGTGCCCCTCTGGTTAAACACTGGCCCCTTCTTGGCCCCCCTGGTAGAACCGCCACTGGAGAGAGATTATTATAGATAGTTAGTATGTTGGCTGAACACAACGTGAATAAATAGTAAAAATGAGAACTAACGTTACTGTACAGTGCTATAGTGACGGGGAGAATTAGTAAATACATTTAAAATGTTGTTATAAAAACTTTTGTAATTAAGACTGGTTTGGGTGGGTACCGCTGCGGAGTAACCCAGCACCTGCGTGATTCGCCGCAGACGTAAACACAGAAGTATCTCCGGCTACAATGTTCTTCCGCAAGACTCACGCTGTTCAGTTTTTAACCACTAGAGCGCCAAAACGTACAGACTGCACCTGTAAGTAAAATATGCTTCTAAAACGTTGTTCAGCTGCAAAACGCCACATATTAACCAAAATATGTGATGTAATAGGTAATATATGATCAATATAATATTTTACACTATGCTCTATTGCATCGTTACACACCTGGCCCAGTGCACCCTAAAACATTCATGCAGAAGTAATTTCTCACTGTGAGCACTAGAGGGAGTACTGAAGCACTACTGAGTCAAAGATAAGAATCAAAGTAACGCATTAAACTGGCTCTGCAGAAGAAAACTAATGTTACTTTAGCTTTTAATATTCTCACTCAGTTTCACAGTATATGTAGTTATAATAACTTGCGAAACTTAGTCACTCCAGCACTCTTTAAGGCCTCGAATGGGCTGTTACTGGGTCTCAGGTTTTTCCAGGAAGACAGTCAAACATTAGAAAGTGTAATCTAGAAAGATCTAATATGAGGCTGTATAAACAGTCCATCTAAGCAGTTACTTCCTCTGATCTACATTCAGCTACAACTGCTAAATCTGACTGTACGTGTAATCAAACACAGATCGGCTTTGATTCGTCCGTCTCACTGAATATCTTTTACAGAAACATAAACACAAGCTGAGACGCTCGGCTGTGTATTTACATGTGATGGACGTTAAACCGTTAACAGCCTCCTCTTGCATTTGCTCTCAAATGCTTTCATCAGATGAATACTGATTTCTGACATTCATGCAATCAGATCTTTCTGGGTTGGCCTAAACTCTGTGCATGGCAGCGCTTGGTATTCTGGGATGTGTGCGGGCCAAGGTGTATTTACAGATGATTATATCAGCTAATCTGTGGATTACAGCATGTTGACTCCACACAAGACCCTAATCCTCATGGAAAAGGCAGCGTTCCGGCCCATGGGATTTTCTGCATTAATCCCATCCTAGATTTGCCGGATCCTGCCCGACCTCCCCCCCGATTCCCACATCTGGCCTTCTGGGGCTTATCAGTGTAATCCTCCATTTTAGAAGTAGTTTATTATGCTTCATCGCTGATACACTGGACTTTAATTATAAAAATGCAGCTTTACGCTGTGACCAAAAGTAATTACACAACCTGAGTCGATTAGCTGCTCTGTTTGTGTGTGTGTGTGTGCACCTTCATACACACCTTGTGGTACAGTATCATGGTATAGTGATTTTGAATGTAATATATGTGTGTGTGTGTATATTCAAACACACACACACACACACAGTATACATACACAGAAAAAAAATGCATTACTCAGCAAGGATGCACGAATTTGTACTGTACAATAATCTGAATAGTCTTGTAACAAAATGTATTGCTTGTTGAAGTGTTATTGAAAATAAACAAAAAAATTAAAAATGTAGTTGCAAGGAAATATATAGATATATATTTCAGTCTCCCTCTCTCTCTCTCTCTCTCTCTCTCTCTCTCTATATATATATAGTTCTAATGCAGAAAGCTATATATGAATAAATATATGACAACTCAATAACAAATTGATGTAAAGATTTTTGTCCAATTAATTTGATTATTTGGACTGACACTGTGCTGTACGTCTGTCACCGCATCAGACTCAAGCGATCCTGAACTGGCTTCTCCTTGTGACAGATGTCATAAAGCATCCTGTAAAAATTGTCTGATTAACACAAAAGGGCACTTTGGCAAATCCAGATTACGAGAGCACTTTCCTTTATTAAACGCCGCCAATCCCAGCACTCTCTGCAGCTCTGGGATTAAGAGCAGGTAGACGCCATTGTCTGTCCAACAATCCCTCTGTAAGCCCGCCGGTGTCTGTGTGAACACCGCTCTCAGACTTCTCTTTAATCAACATCATGCTCTTTTAGAGGTGATTGGATTTAGGTTGTGTTTGTATGAGAAAGAGGAATGTGCATGGGAGCTGAGGTATGTTTACTAGGCTGTGCGACAAGCGCCGGCCATATGGAGAGACTCACCATGAGAACAGCTCTTTGACCTTTGTATTGTCACTAAAGCTGCCAGGCAACATCTGGCCTCATTAGACACAGTGGTTTTTATCAGGTTAACATGGAATTTTGTTGTACAGATCCGAAGGAGAGACATGGAAATCTGGTTTGAGGTTTGATATCGCTCTACATCAGATGGGGGAACAGTTGTTATTATGATTTTTATCATTCCATTGTCCTAATGATTTGTTACTACAAATAAAATACGGTATTGAAATATTATGTGTAAAATCTAAATATTAAAACATAAATAATAAAAGCACCACAAATAATTAATAAAAAGGTTAACTTAGTCTTATTCTTGATGTATTAATTGTTATTTTCGTCACAAATAAAATAAACATAATAAAAATAAATATAAATAAAATAATAAAAATAATAAAAAATAAAACATGAAATAAAACATAATTCAGAAGGAAATTAGAATTTTCTGGTGTTTTGTATTATTGTTGTAAATTACTTCTATATTAAATTTTTATTTCTTCTCATAATCTTATTATTTCATTTTAATTATTTTTTATTGTTTTATTATCAGAATATTTTTTTACAATTAATAAATTAGCAAGCCAAAAATATATTCTATAAAATAATATTAATAATGATAATTTCATATTATGATGATGACGATTGATAATAATATTCGTATTTTTATTATTATAATTTGTTTGATTTAGTTTTTGCGATTTATATATCACTATATATAATAAAGATAAATATATAATAAATAAAGGCAATGATTATTCATAATAAGGACATCATTTAAATGCCATAAACAACCAGGCCTCAGTTTTCTTTGCTTGGCTTAATATTTAAGCTGTTTTTCTATTCTGATTGTGTCCCATTAGACAGAACATATGTCTGCGAGCTCATAATCATTACTTAGGTGTTTTGAAAAATGAAAGTGACCATACGGCACAGTTCATAAAAACAACTTTACAGAGATTACTGTTATTGTATCAGCCTTAAGGAGCTTATTGTCATTCCAGTATTGTATTTTTGAGGGGGTTAATGCACATGAAAATGAAATGACAAGCATATTACTTAATTAAATAGAAATCCATTTGGAAATGCCAGGCGCTGCCAGTGAGAAGCGAGTCGTGATGTGAACGGGTCGCATTTACCACCATTTTTGCAATTAATCTGGTGTACTGTAGTTCATACCTTCAGATTACCAGATGTCAAATCCCTGAGGCCGAAGTAAAAGATAACATGAAATATTTTGTGTTCTAAATGCAAATAAAGAAAGAGTGCAGGCATCAGACTGAGAGCAAATTATATGTAAGTGTGACTGACTAATGTTAAAGCATGTGACTAGCCGTCATCAGCCGAATGAGTGTCCAGTAGAGAATGCTGACCTCTGGAAATGTCCCGTCTCTTCCAGTCATTAAACATTAACAGAAAAGCTCACATTGGGAATGCTCCAGTTCAACCGACAATAAGACCTATAGTTCATTGTACAGCTCTGTGTATCAGCAGTCTTTGTGACTTTGGTCACAAAAAGCTATTGAACATTTCCATCAAAAGAAAGGCCTTTCTTCTGTGACAACATGCCCCAATAACAGCTCATAGTTTTAAACTATAAGGGGTAAGTTGTCACAATGGAATCTTTCATATGCTTTTCATTGCTTGAGTACTTGTATTCTATTTAAATAAATATATATTTTATTGAATTATATTTTATTATAATATTATTATAAAATATTAAAATTTAATTATATAGCCTATATAATTCTTTAGAAAACAGCTAAATGAAAAACCTTTCAATCTAAAATGAAACATTTCATAACACATCTTTACTTTTTACTTTTATATTACTTTTATTGTATATATTTTGTAATATATTTTATTCATCTGAATAAAGAATAATGTTACATTTGAGATAGGCCTATTATATATGTATGTATATATGTGTGTGTGTGTGTGTGTGTGTGTGTAGATAGATAGATAGATGGATGGATGGATAGAAGGGTGGATGGATGGGTGGATGGATGGATGGATGGATGAATGGATGGATGGATAGAAGGGTGGATGGATGGGTGGATGGATGGATGGATGGATGGATGGATGGATGGATGGATAGATAAAGTTGTGAAAGTTAAACTATTAAAGAAATACATAGTTGCCACAAGCAAGAGACTATTATATATAACATGTAAAAAATATTTTATGGAATTATAAATAAATGGATTATATAGCCTATGTAATTCTTCATAAAACAGCTAAAAAATACTTTTATTGTATATATTTTAGATATCTATATAAGATATTTTAGATATTTTAATAAAAACTCTAGCCTAAATGTGCTACTATATGTTTCTACATACTTTCGTCGGTATCTAAAATCATAAATAGTTAATATTTCGTGTATAAAGAGTGTTTATAGAGATGGTTCTGTCACTATAAGAGGCAAATAAAATGATTTATCTTTCATTACTTCTCAGTCTTCGGGGCATAAAGGGTTAACTGTAGGAGGTTCTGTTTGCAAATAAGGGTGGAGTGAACATGGCCAGTCAGTGTACACTTTTCTTCTTCAGTAATTAGCTAGGTTTCCAGCAAAGCCATGCTCCAGCATCTCCGAGAAGAGCCCATCACGACTCCATCACATCTGTCGTGAACTGTGTTTTGTGTTCACTTCCTCGCAGAGATGGGCGAGCTCAGTGAAGCGTCCTTACTGGATTACATCTGCTCCTCAGGAGGAAAAGTCAAAAATTCTGATCTGTCCAAAACATATAAGCATTTTATAAACCATAGCGATTTGCAACTACGTGGTGAGTAAATGAGAATATGACATTTTTTCACGTTCGCGCTCGCTTTAACGATACAGCCGTGTCTCCACTGCAAGCTTGACGCGACGTTCTGCGTTTAGAAACGCCAGCGTAACTCAATGAAACAGGAGGTGTGGAGTCTCGAGACTCGTTTTGGTTTAATAAAATATATTTTTAATTAATTTGAACGCAACTGACGCACGTGTGAACCTATGCTAGCACATTCTGTCATTTTTAACTTTGCTTATTTAGTTTTTTCTTTTTAACTAACTCTTAACTAAGTGTGGCAAACATCTGCTTCAGATTAGAAAGCTACCCACAGATAGAGTTACACATGTCATTTCCTCTGCTCCCTCAGGAAGGGCCTCCACATTCCCAAACCATGGCAGTGGAGTTTTAAATACAATGTTCACTTGCTGTGTTGTTTACAGCTTGACTCATATTCCAGTCTTTATCAAAATAAGAATCGTGTAATGCACTAAACCGATTGCCAGAGTAACCGGAGTAAGATGATACAGTATACAAACTCTATAAATAAGAATATGAACAATGGTAAATCTGAGATAGGCCTATAGAAAGTTGTGAAAAGTTAAACTATTATAATTAGCACAAGGAAGAGATCTTTTCCGTGCTTTAAGCAGAATATGACCACAATCTAATTAACACGGTCAGAGATTTCTGCCATTTTTTTGTTTTTTTACGGCTTAGAATCCCATTTTATAGAAAACAGCATCTGTCACTGAAAACTATTGTTTTAGGAACATTAAATATTAATGTAAAAATGGCATAGCGTGTCGGCAAAGAAGGCTGCAGCAAAGTGGGCCAAATAAAAAAAGTGCGATGTTCTCATAAGCCATTTAAATTGTAATTATATTAGATGATGTTGCATTTAATCTTACATACATGTGTCACATGTAACAATTATCCGTAATGGCTTAAAATGCCTCGTCCAGCTGTGCCGCTACAGTTGTGTACAGAGGTTTCAAAATCTGCTACCATCTGACATAGCTAAGCAATTATCATAATTATTCTTGATTACCGCAGCAGCCTGCATGACATGCTCTAATTCTGGAGTTGTAATGATTCCAGTCCTTTTTAGGACGGTGGTTTTGATGGGATCTCGAGCAGTTGCTATATTCTGTGTGGGAACATTGAGTCCTCATGTAGTTGGCAAGCACTGGCTAATAAATTTGCGCAGAAATCTAAACTGTGTGCCTCTCAGCAGCATGACAGGAATTCTGCTCGCTGCAACTGTTAAGTGTTGACTTCCCTTAAGGTTTCCTGTTGTGGTGGATGCTGTGGTGCAATGTCATCCCTGTCTCTTCCCTTGGCAGGAAAACGGAAAGGTTGTGCAGGGTACATTCTCTATTTAAAGATCCTAGTCCTGATATATTATGGCTGTTTGGCACGGTCCAGTTTAAGCGGTTCTCATTTTTAACCCTTGATATATCAGAATATGAAAGAGTCCTGTTTTTGAAGTTAAAAGTGAAGATATAAAAGAAGGCATTCTGGGAAATCATTTTTCAATGTATTTTTTAGTGTTCATGCAAATAACATTTTATTCATTCATGTTCATCAGCAATTTTTCATATTGGTTCATAATTGTTTAATATTTAATATAACATTAATTAATAATATTTAATACTTGTTATATATAAAATAAGAATTATATATATATATATATATAAGATTTGTAAATATATATATTTTTTTTTATAATTTTTTTTAAACAAAATTAGACTAAATATAATATAAAATATATTTAAATATATTGAAATATCTATGATAATATAATAAAAATGACAATAAATAAATTCAGCTAGCAATACTGCACTACTCTGAGCAGAGTAAAATGTAAAAAATATGTCACAAATAATATTTTCAAAATATTTTAGACATTTTATACTTTTTCCTCACAAATACAGCAGTAGAAATGTTAAAATAAATAAAGTAAGGTTTTAATTTTAATGATGCCTTGTGTAAGAGCGAATAAATTTAGGGTTCAGTGGTAAAAAAAACAAACCACGGACTTAGACTATGCTATGCATAAAATTTGTTATGAGATATTTGTTTTATATATGTTTATTAATATTAATTTGACAGATGAATACTTACAGAACGAGCTTACATGATGACCTTCAACAAAGCTCGCATTCTAGCATTGAGTCTATTTGTTGCCGTGGCAACAGAATAACTATTTTTCAGAAATGCAGCAACGATCGAGTAAAACAGCTTCTGCGAACAAAAGCCTTTGTGTGATATAAAAAGTCAACAGAAGCATGTAGAATTAGAACTAGAGCAGCGTTTTTTACTGTGGGTTGTGAATCACCTCAGAGGGGAAGTTAGCGGTTCACGTAAAATGCAAGAATGATGGTGCATTCATGGCATGTCAGAAATAGGACAGAAAAAATATTCTTCATAGAGCGATGGAATGAGACTCTATAACCCCAGTGCTAGTGATGACCCATTGGGAATGGTTGTTGAAAGGGATATGAGCACAGCAGCAATGATGGATTTGTTTGTGGTGCTCTCCTCCCTCTCTGTCATTGAATCATTTTCTATTCTTGTAATTGGAGCCAGTTTCTGTTTTCTCCCTGCTGCAGTCAGTCTGTGCTGAAGTGATGTTGCATAACATCACAAACTTCCACAGTCCAGGAATCAGAGTCCACTGTTTGCGCACTTTCCAGTCCAAAAAAACCTTTGATTTCAATCTCAAATCATGAAATGTTGTTTTTAAAGAAATAATTCACCAAAAAAAAAATGAGATGCCACCCGAGATGTAGATGAGTTTGTTTTTTCATCGCAACATATTTGAAGAAATGTAGCATTACATCACTTTCTCATCAATGGATGCTCTGCAGTGAATGGGTGCCGTCAGAATGAGAGTCCAAACAAGAGAAAAGCTGCATATTTGTAAGACTTTTGCTTCCAGCTAGTCCTCTATCCATAATATTGCGTTCTCCAGTCAAGAGGCTGTCTTGTCTGAATAAGGAGAGACATATGCACAGATCAAACACCGTTTGCAAGCAAAAAACGGTCTGAAGCAGAACTAAGCGCATACTGATTTTGATGTGAGAGGACAACAAGAGATGAACACGTTCACTAGAGGAAGCATTGTAATTGATTATGAACTGTAGTCATAACTTTCGGTTTATTGTGATGTTTTTATCAGCTGTTTGGACTCTTCCATTCACTGCAGAGGATCCCGTGTTGAGAAAATGATGTAATACTCAAATATGTTGTGATGGAGGAAAAACAAAACAAAACAGTAGTTGCATTTTCAGCTATTTTTGGTGAACTAAATGCTAATTCTGTCATCTTTTGCTCACCCTCATCTCCATCCAATCCTGTGTGACTTTCTTTTTTTCAGTGAAACACAACAGAGTGCAATGTAACTAATTTGTGTTCAACAGAAGAAAGCCAACTGTAGCCTCTTGCACGCATTTTTTTTTCTTCTGATGCCAAGTGTAGATTTTCAAAGAAAAGAACGAATGCAAGGTCGTATTGTACGAATAACCTTTCTCCTCAGATAAATTTGCAAAACATGCCTGGGAGAAATGTTTGCAAGCACATACTGGTGACACTTTAATCTCTTTTCGTCCCTCTAGCCAAATACAGAGAAGAGTTCAAACTCATCATTGATCGAATTGCGGTGGTGAAATCTGAGAATGTGAGTACATGCTTTGTCTAATCATTAGCACACAGTTTAAACCAATCGACTCCTCCATCAGTCCAATTATATAATGATTAAGGCATTTTTGCCTGTGTAATACAATCACATTTTATTCCCTGTCCCCGAAGAATAGTCGCAGAGGACTCTATTCCCACAGTGATTCATTATTTACTCAGTGAGTGGGATAGTCTACGCTTTCTCACATTAATACTATACTGTACACCACACCCTTATGATCATTGTCCCACATGTGTACTTTCCCCCGGATGAGATCACTTTCAGTCTGTTCTCAACTGTAATCCATTGTTTACTAGCCATACTCTACCATTCATAAGTGAACTCAGTAAGACCGTTAAGATTTTTGAAGGGTGTCTCTTATGTACTCCCAAAGAGTGCCTTTATTTGATTATAAAAAACAATTGTTTTCTATTTGAAGTTTTTAAAATGTCATTTATTTCTGGGATGCAAAGCTGAATTTTCAGCACCATTATTCCAGTCTTCAGTGTCACATGATCCTCTGGAAATCATTCGAGTGCTTCTATGCTAAATAAAATATGTACCACTTATGTATAAATAATTGCGCTAAAATGTTAGTATATTTGTAGTCATTATTTATACACGGGAAGTCATTTTTTTTAAGTAACAGCATGAATGTAATGGTATTTTTTTTTTCATTTCAGGGGGAGAAATATCTTGTCCTTAAGAAGAAGTATAGACAGCAAATACAAGAGCGAGAGTCTGGAGCTAGAAAGGGAGGAGAATCAATCAAGCCGGTTCTTACGAACCCACACAATGATCTCCGGGTCTCCAATCCAGTGCAGAACCCGAACCCGATTGCTCAGAAACCAGCACTAGTGGCCTGGTGCTCACCCATGATTACAGTCACAGAGGCATCAGAACCGACACATACAGAGGATGTGAGTGATTATTGATCATAATAGTTCAGTTTTACTCATTATAGATCAGTACTAAATGAATAGTTCACCCAAAAATGAAAATTCAGGCCATCTGAGATGTAGATGGGTCAATTTCTTCATCAGAACACATTTGCATCACTTGCTCACAAATGGATGGGTGCCGTCAGTAGGAGAGTCCAAACCTCTGATTAAAAACATCACAATAATCCACAAGCAATCCATGTGGCTCAGTTAATGTCAACATGAAGCATGTTTGTAATAAGAAAAACATAATTAAGAAGCTTTTAACATCAGACCGTCAAATTCCAGTCCTTTATTCATAATACTGCTTTCATCTCACCTGAATCAGGAGGGAAATATGCACAGATCAAGAAAAGTGTAAAAGTAGTCCAAGCACTTAAAACCGTCTAAAACAAGTTATGTCTGTGGATTTTGATGTGAGAGGACAACATGGGATGGGCTTTTTGTTATTAAGTGTTATTATAGACTTGGTAAGAAGCAATGGTTTTTGATGGATTTGTTTGTTACAAACACACTTTTGTTTTGTTTTTTATTTCATAAGTCGCTACTTCTTGAACTGGAGTTGTAGTGTATTATGTGTGACTGCTTTTATTAGTTTCATTCTGACGGCACCCATTCACTGAAAATGTCAATTTTTCATTTTTGGGTGAACTGTTTCTTTAAAAGGAGTAAACCTCAAATAAAACCTCTTATAACTTAGTGACCACTTTGTCACGTTTGCGTGATCGTACATGACACATCATGACATCTTATTGGAAAAACATAAAGAAGAAGAAGAAGAAACGAGAACTAAAGAGGAATCTGGGGGAGTGATTTACCCACAGTATTTCATCAGCGTCCTGCGATGTGACGTTATTCCATTTAAATGTAATATTTAAAGCTTTGCTTGAATGGAAGAAGTTATTGTTATCCAAGTATGTGTCACAGTCTCAGTTAGCACCCACATGATATGTTTACACCAGCTAAAGTAGTGTAAAACTCTTGTGAAATTCAGGTCTCTATTAATCATTTTCCTGGATATCATTCAGAATCCTGTGTTTCTACTCAGACTTTTCTTTGTCTGGATTAAAGAAGCAGCTGGTGATAAGAGAAAGCTTGTCAAAAGCAGATAACATGGTGTTTCAGTCGCCTTATCTATGGCTGTAGGACTTCAGCTGTTTAAAGGCGTTATTTTAAACCACATATTGAGACTTCCGGCGAGGGAGAGTATAGCGGGCATGTAAAATGTCTTTTTTATAATGATTAATTGCTATTTTTTGCTTGGTTTTAAGATAATCTTCACTTATCTATGATGCCTTGAAGCATCTCTGGATCATTCAAGCATGTGAGGTTTGCTTCTCTGCATTTTGGCCTTGACAAAAACCTCAGAAGAGCATTGAGTACGTAGGTTAAAGTTTGCACACAACTGTCACAGCACAAACCTTCACATTACTATTACTGGTAAGCACAACTACAAATGCAAATCTATGATGGTCTTATGATTTTAATGTAAAAAAAAGTGGTATACTACATGAAATTAAACCTCATATAAGCATTTCCATTATGAGAATAAAAAAAAAAACCCAAAGTAAAATGATTTCAACTGATGATTTTCAACATTAACACACAAATATATTTCTTATTTATTTTTATATTAAATTTTTATTAGATTATTATTGGAATATTAGATTTTAAATGTTGCATTGACAACTAACTGAAACTAACTACTACTACAAAAATATAATTCACAATTATTATATTAATAGAAACATTGGTAGAAGATTCTGCCAAGAAGCTGCTGATGAGTTTTCAGTCACACATGAAGCACATACAGTGCAACACACAATAGTGTGGATTTCCTGTCAGCACTTTTTTCAGTCACTTTGAATTTGTGTCTAGAAAGCTGTTAAACAGACTTCTAGCCTGCTATAGGGAAGCATGAAAGTAGCTGCATTTACTAGCACAACTTTTACTCAGAGTCCGTTACCGTGGCATAACTTACTTTGTGAACCTAGCCTGGTCAGCAGCAGGTTTTCTTCACTAAACCCAGTTTCTTTTGGTCCCCTCCCCCATTTCACAGTGTACAGGGTTCGTACGGTCATGAAAAACCTGGAAAAGTCATGGAATTTATCTAGCACCAGTCTGCACACCAGTCAGCTTCCAACCCGATCGCTGGCTTTTTCACACGGGTGACTTAGGGACCATTTTGAGTGCTGTGTCCAGAAACGAAACCCTCACTGCAGAGGTACTGTCTGTGGGCGCTAAAAGTGGCTAATTCTCACTAACATGTTTCAGCCTCTGTGGCCTTCTTCAGGGCAAATTTAACAGCATTTATTTTGCCCTGAAGAAGGCCACAGAGGGTGAAACATGTTGGCATGTTTTTAATGGATAGCCAAGTTTAAATAAAGGCTTTTCAAACTTATTTGAGTGCCTCAGAACTACTGTTTATTAAGTCATGAATATTTACCTTTAAGTCATGGAAAAGTCATGGAAATGTAATTGTGAAAATGTGTACGAACCCTGAGTGTAAGTGATGTTTAATAGCTTATTAATTCATGCATGCTGCAAAAATGCAATTCTTGCTGAAAAATATACAAATATCTAAAAATGATGCTTTTTTTCTCCTTTTTGTTAAAAAACGGTCTAATCTAGTCTTGTTTCCTGGGGGATTTTGTGTGCAAAATTCATAAGAAAAATAATCTTAATGCAAACTGAAACAAGCATATTTAAAAATATTAAAGTCTGCATATAAATTTTTTGTTCCTTCATGGAAACAAGACTAAATAAGCTTTGTTATGTTTAATTTAATTTAATTTAATTTAATTTAATTTAATTTAATTTAATTTAATTTAATTTAATTTAATTTAATTTAAT
>JAUMHQ010000089.1:16688906-16721610 GCA_032361165.1 Enteromius paludinosus | reverse complement strand
TGCACTTGGGTGGGTTAAATGCAGAGCACAAATTCCTAGTATGGGAAACCATACCTGGCCACATGTCACGTCCTTTCCTTTTTCCCTTCCTAAAAGGCACCAGGCTACACAAAATAGCATGTACTTCCCTCAAGTATATACCCAATTTCTTTCTCGGCGAGGAACCACCCACATTTGTTTTGCTTCCAACGTCCATGATTTCCGAAATAATTTGAATAAAGTTATTTTACAGTAAGTAAATTGACATTTATCCAGCTAATTAGACGCCAAGACCTATATATCTATAATCAAAAAATAGACAAAAGGCCTGACCTCTGAAAATATTATAAGCCGTTTTGCTGTCAAACAGGAAATGACATCAAATGGAGGCCCACTGTTTTTTTTTGTTTTTTTTTAATAATAGTCAGATTGAAATTTAGCTGAACACTAAGAATACTTCATTATTTAAAATAACTGTTATTGAAAATATGTTTGCAATTTTTTTTGTAAATCATGATTAGCAGAAGCAGTCAACTTCTAAGAAATTAGCATTGCTTGCATTTGAAGCTTTTTTTCCCCTCAAGATCCTTCTTATGTGTCATTTGTCTCTGCCGTTATTTGTATTATTCTGATTCATCATTCATCCATCATGCTAACACAATAATTCAGAGCTCCTGAACGATCTTCTCTCATGATATCACTAATACTAGGACTAACCAAAAGGTGGCGCCATAATAAATAGCTGGATTTTTGAAAGGCCTTATTTCAGCCAGGGGTGACAGCATGAAAGACGCATTCATTTACATCTTAATGCGGCTTTCTATTCTTGTGCAAAACAGCAACATGCTCCACCTCATTATAGAAAAAATGATCATCTGTGCCCTGCAAACATTTGTATGCAGATTAACCTGAGATGCGGCTAGTTAAAGGCCAATGGCATAATGTTAAAACAAAAGATTTCATCTTTTTTAATATTTAATTTTTTTATTGCATTTTTAAAATATTTTATTGTAAGCACAAGTAAAAAAAAAAATGTTGTTGTTGTTTTTGTTTTGCATTAAACTGTTTTCTTTCAACCGCACCACTTGCAAACTGTTTAAGTGGAAGAGCTTCACACTTGAAAGATTTTCACGCCTGAAAGCTTTTTCCAAGAAGCACGATGAAACTGACTAGTCCTTCACGAGAATTATTCATATGGTGCATTAAAGCCGAAATCATCTGCATGACATGTGATCTTTTTAATATTTTACTATGCTGCCAATCTCTTTCATAGACGTATTCATTATTGTATTCTGGTTTCACTACCGTGATGATTTGTCACCAGTCTGGTTGGTTTTCACATGGAAAAAAATAATGATTTTGCGTGCAATTATTCACTCACTCTCTCACGCTCTTTATATTCTGGTGTCAAAAAGGAAATATTTCTGGCTTGGTTCCTATTCAAGCACAGGTAAACAAATATTGCGCACGGTTTTAGGAAAAGCGTCCTTGTTGGTGTAGCCTAAATGAAAGAGTGCAAGTGTTTTCCCACTGTCTCGGACACTCCACATCTGTCCTGAAAACAATTAGCCATCACGTGCGCTGCAAAAATCGCCCAACCGCTCCATTTTCCCTCACATTAATCAGCCTGACTGACACTTCGCTGCATAAAGAGAATTGAGCATCGCTTTGGCTCACAAAACTAGTGGCTTCTGGTAAAACGGCGTACGATAAAAAAAAAAAAACACAAAGCAATTTGGCGCTCATTGGAGCCAATCATTCACCTCTGAGGGGTTTTATGGTTGTGTGACCGGTCAAGAGGGCTAATTGGAGGAATTATCCTTTGTTTTTACAGTTCTCCTATTTCCACGAACAGATTTGTTGTGTTTTTGAGCCAAATGTCCCTGGAAGATCTGTTTCAGTGGGAGTCTGCGTACTGATAAACAGAACAGCATTATGGGTGTTTTCTGTATTTTGTTGATGCATCTTCTCTGGGGCCTGTTGGTGTACTGAGGACTTGAGTTTGTTAGTTCGTGGCAGCGCTGGGTTTCCCTCAACTCATACAGGAACAGGAAGAGGAACCTGCCAAACCCAAACGCCCACTTTACCGTGCCGCACTATTTGTGTTACTAACTGTACAGTTTCAGACTGACTCCTCCAGGCTCCAGATGATGCTGGCAGGTGGTGTTGTGAGTGATTTTGTGAGTTATATCGTATCCTGTTTATTTCCCAGAGTGAATCCGAGCAGGATGAGGAGTGTGGAGGCAGTTTGGGATCCACCGCTGTGGCTGTGAGTGTATTAACTGATCATTACACGCACTATAAGAAACATTTAATATGGTATATTTACAGGAACGTTCCTTTTGTAACTCTAGTTACTGTTGCTGGTGTATGTACTACTGGTATCAAAACAATCAATTAAACCACAGAAAGATTTCTAAACTTTGTTATATTAGTATATCATAATTTGATGGTAAACTGTTTGGTTAAAGATTTTGTGCCCTTCATTAAGACTTCATTAGCTCAGTTTACTGAAGCATACTGGGTGAAGACAGTTTTTTAGCATTGATAATATTAAGAAATGCTTCTTGAGTAGCAAATACAAATTTCTGAAGGATTGTGTGACTCTGAATGATGCTGAAGATTCAGTTTTGCATCACCGGAATACATTGCATTTACAATATATGAAAAAAGAGAACTTCTGATCATTCACAAAATTACTGTTTTACTGATCAAATAAATGTAGCCTTGGTGAAGGACATACAGTAGTATTGTAATTGTAAGTAGCTATGAGTGAGATACTCAATTAAAAAAATAGTTTTCAGTGTAAAATCAGTAATGTTTGTTTCCTTCATAGCTTGATCCTCTTGAGAAAGAGTGGATCTTCTCTGCAGCGAGTGGCAAGCTGTCTCACCTCACTCAGCTCCTGAAGCAAGACTCCTCCCTGGCCAATAAAAAGGTAGATAACATTACTCGCGTTAAGTGCCCTGTGTCGCATAATGTGTCCTTCTCCGCCTGAATGTAATTTGAATGCATGTGTCACATGTAATAATCTCAGTTTTAATAATTCATGTTTCTTGGTCTTTTCACATGCTCGGAACACAATAGGACTTCACCTCAGTAAGTTTGCAACCGATCATACAACACTGCTGTTACACTGAAAGTTAAAATATAGGTTTGGACATAACTAAATTAATATTTCTCATGATATTTTAAAAAACTTAACATAAAGTCAAAATGAATTTGTGAATTTTTCTACATTTTTAAATAATTGAAAAAATTAAACTGTATTAATAAATTGATTAAGTTTGAAAAATTAAATGAGCAATTTTTAATAAACTTAAATGATAGTAGTACGTTATATTAATGAATAGAAATTAATTAATAAATCGTTCAAATGTTTTCAAATATTAAATCCTTTAAAAAAAAATAGATGCATGTAAAAATAGGATTATATGACTTAATCACTAAATAATAACCTTCCACTTGGTGATATTTGATAGTTTTATTGACTTCACTGATCTTCTGAATTGTCAAAAATAATTCCTATTAAAGGAGCAGATGTTTCCAAACTTGACTGGTTTTAGAGTACACACAAAATTAAAGTCTTGAAAGATAATTTCCCTTTGTTTTGATTTTGTTAGTGTAATTTTGTTCATTAATTTTGTCTATTTTTCTCTCTCTTATTTCTCTTGGATTTCACTTTCAAAAGGGGGTGAGTACATTTAGTTATTTTTTTGTTCACTGTTGGGAAATTGTTTAAAAACTAGTTTTCCAAATGGAGTTTGCTTAGCTGTAAAGTTGCAATGTTACTCAAAACGGCAAGAAGAAAAGCAATATAGTATTTTATAACATGTTGGAAAGGCTATTTATTTCCGCATTTAAACAACAGCCTTTTTTAAGCTTGGTTATGTTTGTGGTCGTTACTTCTGATCGTTGAGTGCATTCCAGCACATGTAAATGTTTGCCAGCGGGGTGAGAAGCTCGTCAGCGACGTACATGACGTTAACTAGAGTTCTGGACCGCCGCTTCCCTGTGGCTCCTCGCAAGGTTACTGACTTTCCACAGTTTCCACTCTTGTACCCAGGTGCAGCACAGACCAAAGAGCAAAGCTCAACCCCGATCATGCATTTCAAAGGCTTATTTTCAGAAGGATTATGAAAGATAGCTTTTCAGCTCCTTCACCCCCCAAAAACAAGCTCAAATCCTTTTATTTGTCCCCCCTGTGCGCTTAAGAGCTTTGAGCCGGTGTTTGTGGTCCCAGCCTGGGCCAGAGATCTCACACTGTCCCGTGTCGGACCACCTTCTAAGAACCTCTAAGCCCTTCGCCTTCCCCGCGCAGACAAGATACAACGGCAGCCATTGAAGTGCAGAAGACATTAGGCCTCACCTCAAAGACTTCAACCACTTAAAGATAATCTGAAAGTAATAGAGCAGGCTGGGATTAATTGGAGAACAATCCCCAGGAAGGTGGTAAGTCTGACCCCCGTGTGGCTTTGATGCCCCCCTTCCTGGGCCGGGACGGTGCGCCGAGGTCCTCGGTTCGGTACAGTACAACTGTGCTTCTGAGATGATAGTTTAAGAGGCAACTTACCTGTAAAAAAAAAAATCAGAAGCTGAAGAATTAAAAGAAACGCAACTTTTTTTCACTTACTTTTCTCAAACGCATGATCATTGTTCAGTCAGCTTGCATTTTAAATTAATGCTAGTATGAGTGGTGTAGAATTTGTCTAACTTGTTCATCAATTTGTTGAGCAATCGACAAGATAAATATGAAAATTGTACATGTGCTGAAATGAAAAAAATCTCTAAAGGTGACTTGAAACATTCATTTTAAAACAAAATACGATCCAAAACACTACATAGAGCTAAAACATGAGATATTTCTGAATGACAAATATTTATGTCATTATAACTCCCTGTTCTTTAATTAAAAATACTAATTATTCAAGGACATCAATGCATGCTCAGTGTTCATTTGCACTCTCACCACTAAACTTGACATTTCTCAAACTAAACGAGCAAAACATTGATTTGAATATTATATACGTCAGTTTCCCTGTTAGAGTAGAATTTGTCTGAGAAAACAAAAGTTGGGAGTTTTTTTTTTTTTTTTAAGGATGCTCATTTTATTGTCCTGGATCTTTTCTGCCACTTCTATTGTTTAAGTCTTAAGTTTAAGTAGTTAAGCTTCGCCTTTAGCCTCTCAGTCGCTAAAGTTACACATCACCCCGAGCCCGTAACCCGACACGGCGCGCTTTATCTCTGTTTTCCTTTCACACGTTGGAAGCTCCTTTGGGGGAAAATTCCAATTGAAGCTCTCACAGTGGAGCCCATAAATAAACAGTCACGATCTCAGATGCAGCGTAAACACTCGAGCAGGACCGCTCGCTTTCTGGCTGCAAACGAGATAAAGGCCCTGATGTACTTCAAGAGGAATCAAATTTTAACCGGTGTGATGTCAACAGCGTTTGTTTGGAGTTCTCTTCTTCAGCTAGGCGCATGACATTTGTTTCCTCGTTTTATTGATTCCTTGCCTTGTTTGACTAAATTCTAGACATGTCATTCTAATTCATTCCCTTGATTTTAATTCATTTAAACTAGGGAGCGAATTAGTTCAACATGGCCATTATTCGCTAACAGGGTTTCTTCAGTTCTTAATTCAACCTTCCACAAATTAAGGCCTAAAAACTCTTAAATCATAGTGAAAAATATTACATTCGTAATCATGGCATGTTGCATACCCTGTAAAAAATTGAATAGGTAACACTTGTTAACTATTAAATACAACTTTTCTCTCAGTAAATTCCTATTTATTAATAGTTAGTAAGGTAGTTGTTAAGTTTAGGTATTGGTTAGGATTAGGGAAAAACCTTTTACAAAAAAAATCTGCATTGTTAATAATAAGTAATGGTCCTTGAGCAGCCAATCAGCAGATAAGAGCAATTTCTGCAACAATCTTAGCCGCACATCAGGTGTAAATGTAAATCCACCTGTCCGCTCATCTCTTTCTCTTCTTCTCCACCATGTCATCTTCTCCTGATGTATCCTGGACTTCCTCCTTCCTCCGCCCAGTTTGTGAGTACATCATTTATCCATCGCTCTTCTTTAAAAGCCGCAGTGAATATGTCTCCAGTATGCCCCAATGGTAGTCACAAAAGTAGTATTTGGTTAGTGAGAGTTAACGGTTCCCCGCCAGGCCGAAACAGGAACCTGAGGAACAAGGGTAGGAGACGTCACATCCTGTTGACCATCGTCCATCACACCGAGCCTCCATGAGACCTGTCGCGCTGTCAGTCAAGCATGTGTGCCGGCCAATCCATCTCAAGGGTGCGACAGCCCAAACAATAGAGCGGCTGATAGAGAAACCAGACTTCATCTATCACAATATGTCCCGCGGGCAGGACTGGAAACACCTACAGGAGACAGGACCCTCCCGTAGTACAGAACACATGCTTAAGAATACACAATAGCGGAGATGTGATGCGTATTGTGTACAGGTGGAATAGTTCGCATACATTGATTTCAGACTGTAGCGCATTGTTGTCGTTGAGTTGGGTGTAGTTATAAGAAACTATTAAATAGTGCAATTGAGCATTATGTTTCAAAATGTCTCGTCCGAATCAGACATGTTAGTTGAACCGTAGCTAAAAGTTACTCACTCTTGCATTTTAATTTTTATAAAAATATGAAGCAGCACAACAGTTTTAAATATTGATATAATCAGAAATGTTTCTTGAGCAGCAAATAAGTATCTGATGACAGGAGTAATGATGCTGAAAATCACAGAAATAAATTCACATAGAAAAAAATTGCAGTATTTCTCAATATTATAATTTCCTGTATTTATGATGGAACAAGTGCAGCTCTTAAGCATAAATTACTTTTTTCAAAATCTTGCACAGATACAGGAATGAACTCACTGTGCGATGCAATATTTGTAGCGGTATACCATAGGATCCATAGCCACTAAAAGCATTCCGGTATGACTTATTGTTGGTCACAAGACTTCGTTTTACTTCCAAGAGGTATTTTGTGTTTTGAATGTAGTTTTGTTTAGAAATATCTTAATTCTATTGAGACCAGATTAGTATTTGACAAAATGATGTCAAATCTTATAGTATCAGCTGATATAGCATGGAGATGTTATTTAATTATTACTTTCAACACATTTATTTGATCTTTTTCACAATGCATTAATATGAGTGGCAACATAAAGCAATGTGTTTGTGTAAAAAAACAAGATCCACGTTTTGTTTACAGCAAAGTAAAAGAGGTCTCTTTTTGGCTTATATCAAAATCATACAACATTTTTCCTTCCAAATCCTTACCAAAACCTTTATTTTTTATTTTGCTCTCTCCTCTGTGCTTCTGCATTCATCCCGATATTTTTCTTTCTTACACATGTGCATTGGTTTGCTTCAAAGGCCTTAATCAGCTGTATGGAGACGTTTTTATTTTGGATGGGTGAATTTTATTGGTATCTAAACACCCATTCACTGCCTTTTATAATGCTTGGGTCTCCAAGATGCTTCAAAAAACCTTCCTGGACAGCTGCATTACTGTTCAAAGTTTTAGACACTATAATGTCTAAAAATAAGCATGCTTTAAAAAATAATGCCATAAATAGATTGAATTTATCTATTAACTTCTGTTAATTAAATGAAATAAATATTTACTACAGCTTTTGGTAAATCAGCTTGTGTATCAAGGTACACAGTATTTCAGGGAGCTTTGCAGGTAGGTTTTTTTCTTCGTCTTGGAGACGTTGGCACAGTTCTTCTGGTTTGAGTCTGTCTCAGTTTGTTCTGTTTCTTCATGTCATTCCAGACAGACTGGAGTTAAACAGATCAGATCTCTGTGTGGAGCACTGGCTGTTCTCAGACAATAATCTCACTGCATTATTACAATTACTGACAAAAATCATGTTTGGAAATGTAAACTGATATTTCCAACTGAAGGTGTCATATTTTGACCCAGTGTCGTCTCGTCCTGATAAAGGAGGTGTGCCGTTCAGGCTGAGGTCAATAGCTTTCCCATCTTGTCCATTGGTCGTGTTTGAAGCTCTAGTGTCCGAGTGCATGTGTGCGGTGTGCGGCCCCTTCTCCTCCTGACAGGCCTTGTCAACAGCCTGATGCCTGGGTGGGTCCTCCATCAGAGGGTCATACCAACATCATCAATCTTGCACCCAGTGACAGGCCTGTGCACCCCCCCCCCAGTGGGCACACTGGTTTGTTGTTTTGTAATTAGACCGCCATTAGATGGCAGGAAACCGTCCCCTCCACACCCTCTGTGCACAGCTGGGGCCCGCTGGCAGCCTATGGGAGCCCGGGCCGCTCCACCGTGTGGCGTTAGGGGGGTGGGGATCTACCTAGTGGGAAAGAATGAACATGCAGGGTGAAAATGATGTATTACAAGATGAATCAGATGGCTTGACGATTGTGTGCTAGCTCAAACAAGCTATATTCAGATCAACCCTGCTGCCCAAATGTCTCAGCACTAAAAATCTGCTGTTTTAGAAGGAAAATAATATAATTTTATTTAGTTTTAGAATTTTGAAAAATGTTAAATGACTTAACTTAATTCATTCTTTGAAATAAAATGAATTTGTTTTAAAAAATGGTTAAATAGACTTTATAATTAATTGTATTCATAACTTTATAATAACATTTATAATTTAATTAATTATTAAAAAATAAAAAAATAAAACTATGAAACAACATGAATACAAGTGTGAGATTTATGTAGTGACAAAAAACAATCCGCTCAACCAATTTCGTTACGTGAAAAAAAAAAAATAATAATTGATAAAGTCTAATAAAAAAATTCTAAAAAAGTCAAATAAAAAAATATCCAAATAGAAACGCAGAAATTGTATCTGCAGGTATACTTGAGATGCACAGTTTCTTGGTTAAATGTAGTAATAATAATAAAAAACATGAATGAAGTAAAGCAAATAAATGGAACGAGCTAAAATAAATTCCTAATAAAATAAAACAGTTTTCTGCACAATGTCTAGGTTTAATTTAATTGGGACATTTTAGAGTGAATAAATGAAAGAATGGATAAATTAAGTAAAAATAAATAAATATTTGTTAATTTATTAGTAATAAAAATGAAATAAAATTATAATCAGAAATGTTTGAGGATCAAATATTTAGTATCGTGCACAATTGTAATAAATAAAAGCATTTAAAAATAATTATATAAGAAAATGTGCAAATAAAATGTAAATATTAAAATGAGTGCTTTCAAACTATTAATCACAATCCAAATACATAATGTGTGTGATGTGAAAATTATGTATATATAAATACAAACAAATGCATGTATATATTTAAGAAGAAAATTGTTTAAATATAAAATATATTTATATAGAAGAATATAAATATATAAATGTAAAAGCATGTAAATATTTCAAAACATATACGTGTGTGTGTGTGTTAATATATACATAGTATACAGTGCACATACATATATTCAAGTTATAGCATATTCAGTGTCCTGCACAAATTCTGGGTTGAATGTACAAAAATAAAAGCATTTAATAACAGAGAGACTTTGTACAGGACGATATTTGAATGTATCTTATGTAAATGTGGCTATATATTATTAATGTTTATGTTTGCATATATTAAGTATTGTAATGTTTTGATATCTCTTATAGACAGCGCTGCACTGGGCGGCAAAACACGGTAAAGAAGACATGACCACAATGTTGGCAGAAGCAGGGGCCGACATCAACACAAAAGCGGTACGTGCCACTGCTTTATAAATCAATACATTTTTAGTTGAAAGCAAATGCATGCATGCCTTAACTTAAACAAATTTACTAATCTTTATATTTTTGTGTCTCTTTCTCTCACAGCATGTAAGTACAGCTCACCTTACATTCACCCTCGCTGTGACAGCACGCCTGGGTTAATGTTTCTCACGTGTGTGCCAGGCTGCCAGAGAGTGTCGGGTTTTGAAATGTCCGCTTCTGACATAACTCCTGTGAAAGGGTATGCGGGTGCCCAGCTGTGCAAATGAAGCCAGGCGCTGTTTGAGAATGTCTGTTCATAAATCAAACTCTGTCATGTTAACAGCTTCCCTTAAACAATGTCTTCATGTATTCCAACAGCAGGCTCAGAGCAAAGCAATTTCACTGAATTACCAGGCAATTATGATTCTGTCATTAGATTTTGTTGCTGTAACCTCAGTTAATTTGTGTCCCGTCTTTCTCTCCCCCTCTTCTCTTTTTTTCTGTCACTCTCTGATTCTGTTGTGTTTTTTATGATTGGCACATGGGCACTAGGGGGTGAGTGTCGAATTTTCCTTCACCCTGTCCGTTTCTTTTTCATTTCGCAGTGAAACTGATCAAAAGATATTTAAAACGGCAAACCTTTTCGGTTTGGGTCTCGCAAAATATTTTTTCACCCCAAAATCAAATGAAATAAATAACATTATACTTAGCAGTAGAGGAATGTACTAATTTTCAGTATTGTAATGTGTGCGTTACTTTTGTGTTTATTTATTCATTTCATGATTTGTGTGTGTGTGTGTGTGTGTGTGAGAGAGAGAAAATGTCACATTGCAAAAAAATGTTAAAATATTTTGTATTTAATTTACAACTTAATTAAATATATTTCAATCAAGCAAATTAAACAAAAAAAAATTAATGTATGTGTTTTGTACATATTACGGTAATAAAAATGATTAAATAGGAAAATAATGTCACAGCAAAAATATTTTTTCACATTTTTCAAATTTTAAAAGTTGCTACTGTACATTTTTTTTATTGAATTGAATGCAATATATTTATGTGTATTTGTTAGCGTGTGTTATGTACATATTACGATAATACAAATTCTTAAAAGATTTTATCTAATAAAAAATATTTTGTATTAAATTGATTTAAATATTTTAGTTAAAAAAAAATGTGTTTGTGTGTATATTTCACACACAGCAGTGACAATTTATTACATAGGTTTAATTGTCATTCAAATAATAATCACAGTGCATAAAATCTAAAATATTGTAATATATTTTATACATAAAAGCAATATTCCTACATGTGAAAAAAAAATATTTTTTTATTTTTTTTTTATAATTATATGTAATATAAAAAATTTTATTAGTATAATTGAATTGTAAGTATTATCATTATTATTATTATTGTATATTTTGGGATGAAATATGACCTGGACATGCTCTTGACACTTTTTGAGATATGCATACTCTTGTTCCTACAGGGATACACACCGTTACACATCGCAGCACTGCATGGCCATCGACATATATTTGACATGCTGGTCAGGACATACAGTAAGCATTCAAACCTCACAATAACACGTTTTTATATATTTTTTAAAGCATGCAACTCAAATTAGAAGAGCAAAAATAAACGAAAACTTGAGATCTGTAATATGAACATGTTCACAGGAGCGAAGGAGAATCTGCGAGACTACAGCGGCCACCTAGCGCATCATTACCTCAATTTACGGGAGACACAATTAGAAGAGCATGAATTATGTGAGTCTTCTTATTTTTGTGCATAAATGCAATGCGGCATGTGGCACGTGCGGAAAGGGCAGCGCTGAGGATGTTTTCCACATTAGCACAGGCGTGGGGTTTCTCTAAATCTACGGGGTGCCTCGCGGATCAGTTTTGGACTGTTTGTCTTCACTTCCAGCGTGTTGTTTCATGCACAGTGTGGTCTTCTTCTTAACACTGCTTTGATGTTTGTTTTCCAAGCTGAAGTCAGCGAGTGCCACAGCCTAACCCAGGCCGGCGAGCGCAGGAACAGGAAGATCACCTCATTATTTCACTCCATGAAGAAGTGGGGTTCAGCGGAGGACCTGGCGCCCGTGCCGGAGGAGAGGACTGTTGCTCATCAGCTCATGCTGCCTGCGTTTAGACCCAGAAAGTTCTCGCGGTAGACTGCGTGAAGTCTCTTGAATAGCGTACAGATGAAAACGCACTTTGCTGCTTTCTTCGCACAGATAGTGAGATGTAGTTGTATTCACATTTAAATGGCTTTTTAGCATTTGTAGTGTTATGATATAAGTGTTATGTCTATTTTCTCTGCTAAAGGTTTACATTTTTCAATAAGCAGGGAAAAAGCGTCATTTTAAATTACCTGTTTATATTATGATCCCAACATTTTACAAGTATGAAGAACTGTATTGTCTGTATGTCATTGTAAGTTGTGTCTTGAATAGACCAACTTCAGATTTTATTTGCTTTATTTTCACCTTAATCTCTTAATTACTAGTTTTAAAATATTTTATATACTCTTATTTTTATAATATAATAATTATTTCACACACACACACACGCATATAAATAAATATATATATATATACACATATTAATTTGATAGACAGATAAACATATAAATGAACAATAGTATACATATAAACATTTTTATTTTTCATCCAAACAAGCAAAGACTCTTTTATTCTTTTCTGCTGCTAATGTCTTTAATTACGTTTTTACCCCATTTTTTTTTATATATATATTAAGATAAATGTCTTTTGCATTCCAGAGGATGATGTGGAGTAGATCTGTTAGTTTTGCCTTTACTGGAAATATGAGGGTCTTTCCTGTCACCTGAGCATTTGTTTTCATACTGTAATTTATGTTCCCTTATATAAAACAAAAAATAAATTGTACTATGTGTACTTCCTGTTCAGTTTTTTCTTTTCCCTCTAATTGTTAAGATAATATTTTGTCGCTTCGATCTCCCACCTTTCCTCTGGGCCCTTGCTCTAATCTAGCGTGCGGCTCTTTCATCACTCTCCTGGATCACCCTAACAAGATTACACCCTATCAGATCTTCCACCTCAGTCACTGTCCCCTGGCTCGCACCTTCCCAGCGAAGCTCCTCGGTTCTTTTCTCCTCTCCTTTGATGCCCATCGGTCGCTCGGCTTTGAGCTCCCCAGATGGAGTAAATATGGGCCCTAGCGGCCCTCCGTAAGGTCCTGAGCCCTTAATTCCAGCTTAGTCGCAAAAGGCCAGCGCTTGCTTTCGGGTTTTGGGTATCACAGAAGAAGACAGGCAAGTGGTTTTGTGCCTCATTTCTGAAGGGCATGGGGGTGTTTGAAGGATAAGAGGGCCTTGCTGTAATAGATACTTATCTGACTGCCCCGCAGTCCTCAAACACACTGCTCCTCTGAAGAGATTAGAACCCAGGGAGGGCACATTAGCTCTAATCCCATGCTTTGAGGGCTCTGCCCCACCCCGCGCTCCACTTATTCTTGCCCCTTCTGTTGCAGGGGGATACCTTGTATCTGGCCCATGTGTAAGGGGAGCCTGTGGCTACACGGGAGGGGGGTCGGAGGGTGTGTGCGTGTCTGTGTTTGCGGGGGGAGGCCGCTGAAAAGCCCGGAGAGGCCTCCACTGCTGTGTAACTGATTCCCGGCTCTCTGAAGAGATTAGGCGCTACATTGTTGGTTTGGTTGCTCATTTCCATCTGAGGGCCACTCCCCCTGCGGTTAGGGGCCGCCGTTGTGCCGGGGAGGGGGAACTGAAACCAGCGGCTCAAGGCCTCCAGCTTCCTTGTAGTCTTTGTTTTACAAATGACCCAAAATGTAGATGTCATGTCACAGATGCCTTACAAGCACACCGGGTATTGATTGTGAGGAGAAAACAGTGCTTTGTTAAGAGCTTCGTGCTGCCTCTTATTCTGAGCTTCTTATATATCCTTTACTATCTATCTATCTATCTATCTATCTATCTATCTATCTATCGTTCTATCGTTCGTTCTATCGTTCGTTCTATCGTTCGTTCTATCGTTCGTTCGTTCTATCTATCGTTCTATCTATCGTTCTATCCATCGTTCTATCCATCGTTCTATCCATCTATCTATCCATCTATCTATCCATCTATCTATCCATCTATCTATCCATCTATCGTTCTATCGTTCTATCTATCGTTCTATCGTTCTATCTATCGTTCTATCTATCCATCGTTCTATCTATCCATCGCTCTATCCATCTATCTATCCATCTATCTATCTATCTATCCATCTATCTATCCATCTATCTATCTATCTATCTATCTATCTATCTATCTATCGTTCTATCTATCGTTCTATCTATCGTTCTATCTATCCATCGTTCTATCTATCCATCGTTCTATCTATCCATCTATCTATCGTTCTATCTATCTATCTATCTATCTATCTATCTATCATTCTATCGTTCTATCTATCGTTCTATCGATCTATCTATCATCTATCGTTCTTTCTATCTATCTATCGTTCTTTCTATCTATCTATCGTTCTATCTATCGTTCTATCTATCGTTCTATCTATCACCTTTTTATATATCGCATGCATATCTACTGTATCTATCGTTCCATACTTATATATAATATAGGTGTTCTCTTGTTACTGCCCTGTTTTGTACTTTTTTTTTTTTTTTTTGCAGCATCCCAGTCTTTCGTTCAAGCAGAAGAACACGTAGGAATCTGGATGCCGTATGGACACAGTGCACTGTATTCTCAACCACACATACTAATGCTAATGTAGATGGGCCCCAATCTACAGCACAAACTCCAAACACCATGCCGCCTGTCACAGGCTAACGAACACCACCTGTCACTCACCCCATGCGGGGGCTGTCAATCAAATCACACCCAAAAGAGAAAGAGGAGTGGGCGGGCCAGGTCCAGACCCCTAACAAAGGCATCCTCCCATTGGTGAGTACTTGCAATGTCACTTCTCTGTAAAGAGGAGTGATAGAGTGGGGCTGATAACACAAATGACAAAAGATAGATGGATAGTGGAGGGGGTGATTGATAGAGTGGAGGTGGGAAAGACTGATAACATTCACGTTCGGCTAACTTCTCTCTGTTTGGGCCTGTGGACTTGGCATAGCTCATTAGCTCACAAAATGAGGGTTCTGAAAGCATTGTTTTAGGAGGCCAACACGTTGAGGTCATGCTATTTAAAATGAAACCTGCGAACTGCTTGTTGAAAGGTGATTTTAAAAGAACAACTGAGACCACAAATGGAAATTTAAATTAGTTTCCTTAGGTTTGTCAACCTAAAATCTGTACTTCATCACATTCAAATGACTCATAACCTTGTATTTAGGTCAATATTTAAATATATTTAGTACAGCTATTAGGTAGAAAAAGCTCCTTAAAGTAATATCCTTCTTTATTTATTGTTTATATAGACTAAATTCCTCTTGTTTAGTAAAAAAAAAAAAGTATGCCTTTTTAGCTATTATTCTTTTAGGCTGAATGCTAACTTGATTCTCAGTGTGTAATTAAATTTGACCTCTTCTCACCTCAAAACGACTTAAAAAAAGGAGCTACTTCCAGAAAGAAAAACTAACATGTCGAAGGTGTGAAACACTCTCTGTGGTTTCCCTTCATGCTTTTGTTAACAGGTCTTATTGACACCTGACTATTGGCCATTCTAATGACATGTTCAAGCCTTTTGTCTGCTCAGCAGTATGTGATGAGCGCTAAATGAAGTCACACCTCTGCCCATTGTCATTATCAACTCATTAGGACACATACACTGTGCTCAATGGATGATCCTCCCATTTGCAAAGAATTCCATTTGGGTAAAATGCAGATAGTTTAATTTAAGTTTTGGAGTACAGACCAGTCTGGTTTTGTTCTGACATGTTTAACATTAAAAAAAAAATTATGGTGTATTAATAAATCTATCTATCTATACACACACACGCACACTTTTGTCTAAATATCTATTATCCATGAAATAAATAAATATTATCATTATATTATGTGTACCGTATAGCAGATTAATTATGACCTATGGAAATATCTTTTCAGTTAACACATTTTATGACGACTGAGGATTCCAGCTGACCTTGATGTGCTGAAGTAACACTAAGCTGGTAAGTACTTGCACCTTTTTCTCTGATCCTGCAGTTGTTGGTTTGTATTGATTAATCTGGTTGATCTGTTTGGTTAACCACAACACAAACCAAGAGGATTTTGACACGAGCAGTTCCAGTAGAATGAAACAAAATTGAATTAAGCTCTCAGGAGAAATCTCCACTCTCACCCGTCTTGATTTCTCTGCGGTGAAAGACTGGAAAAGCTCATCTCTTATCTGAACTATGTCGGTCCGCTATCTCACACTGTTCTCCTCTCGGCAAATGACTGACATCCCATGAGCAAACAGTCTTAACTGGACCTGTCAGAACATGAGTACACCTGCATTGTGTGCGAGAAGAGAGGAAAGAGAGGAGAAAGCCGAGTGTGTGAGGAACACAATAATCACAGCCATGAGCTGCTTATCTCCCGAGATGCAGCATAAGCTTTGCTCTTTGCTCTCCGTTTTGACCATTGTGCTAGTTGAGTAAATTTGCTCATGGCCCGAGGGGCTCTGAACCCCACCCTGCTCCCAAACTTATCTGTTCGTCTGTCAGCCCTTCAAATGTCTCACACCTTCACACAACCTCACCCTGCAAAATCTTAATAAACATTTCCAAATAAAAGGTGATGACCCTCAGGAAAGGATCAAGGTAAGCAGCACCTTATATTATCGGATATACCCTACTGAAATGGTACATAAAATGCAACTTAACTAAATTATGAGACTCCATCAAAGTTTAGGAAACAATGCATGCCAGCATTGTTTGCTAGATAACAGATTAAAGAGCGAGTTTCAACAAAAAAACTTGTATTTCCAATGTCAGAGAGCCAGCACCCCCTGCTATCGGGTTGTTTGCTGTGCTTTTCTTTCCAGGGCATTGGTATGTATGTTTAGGAATTCTAATCTTATCTGAGTATCTCCCTACATTAACATCTGTTATGCTGCAATTACCATATACATTAGTCGACACCTGTTTCGCTTAAACCTATTTAATTACGCCAATTGTACTGGTTTGTTGTGGGCAAAAGCAAAGTCATCCCCTTTTAAAGCAGGGTTTGATGTCCGGTCACAATAAAGCCAAATAATTCATAGTTCAGGGTCGTTTGGAAGCGAAATAAAAAAAATTATAATAATTTGCGGTAAAGATTCACATAAAAGAAAAATCATTTCGCTTTTGGACTAGTTGATTTGATAAAAAAAAAAATAGGCGTGCATAAACAAGATTTTTTCATGTCTAGAGTTTAAAGTTATCCTCAAATTCTCACTGATTAAACAGATTGTATTGTAATAACGCACGGAAATTGTTTTTTTAAACAATGCTTTAATAAATTAAAATAGGCTACTGCATGAATTTCGGTAAGTGTAAATGGCATTAATGAAAGTTAATCTACTTTTTATACTAACGAATAAAGCGTGCAACGCAAGTTAAGTAGCCTACATCTGCAATAGGTTTCCCCCATGCAACTCAAAGCCATTAAAGTTTCCAAATCGGTGTTAATTAGTTAAAACCGCAACAAGGAAACAAGGTATTTTCTTACTTTTACCAACGCCTCAGACACACATTGCACCGTGTCGCTAATCAAATTCTGATAATGGCTTGTCATGTCGTGTCTTGTATCGGTTTGCTCAGACAAAAAGATGAAACGGTCTCAGCAAGATGGAGAAAAGTTTATTCTGAGACGTTAATGTGCGACGTTTGTAGGTGTTCCGATGGCTTTCAGTCGCTTCTCTCGGCTGAGCATTCAATTTAGTGTTGCACGCAATCAAAACCAAAATATATTACATGTAAAACAACATTTAAGTGTACAGATACCATAAAATTATTTATCTTGGTTATCTGATTTTTTGACATTTTACACAGAAAGTTTAATATGGCATATATTTATCCTATAAATCAAACTAGACTGTTTTGTTTTTGTTTTTTTTTATTCTAAATGAAGCTTATTTTCATGATTTTAATATTGCATATAAGAATTTTAGATGGGCAATCAAACACAAATTTAATTTAGGAGCATTTGCAAAAAAAAAAAAAATAATAATGCAAATTTCAGATGCTATTTTCCACTCTTCAGTACGGATAAGCGTGAGATAAGCATCATGAGTTTAAAGACTTTTAGAGGCCGTTAAAAGGAACAACCGAAATTCTCCTTTGAAGGGATTTAGCCCCGGTGAAAGACTTTGGATCACAGCTGTCAATCAACCACTAAGGGCCCGCCCATTGATGCGGCTCCGCCTATAAAGAGCGCCAGTAAACTCGAGGGAGTGTCATTCAAACACCAGAGCTCAGGGAGTAAGGATGCCTGCTTCACCAACGGGGTTTGCAAACTTCTTCATGGACAGAAACCTCAACATGCCCGCTGGATATCAATTATTGGGTTGTCCACCTGGAATGCAACAACCACCGCCACATCTTGTGGGAATGGCTGGGGTTCCCTTACCTTTCTCAGGAATACCGGGTTACAGCTTCATCCCTTATCCTCATCCGGGACACATGGCACACATTGTAAGTATTTTAAGGTGTTATTGTGTTTTATTATATTGTATGTGCATGACAATTCAGTGCAAAGTTTTCGATTTTATTGTGTATGCTTTGCAAATAGTGCAGTCTAATGCGTGTGGAAAATGATAATTTTTATTGTATTTCAAAGCGCATATTCATATTCTAAAAGCAAATCTCTTGCTTACTTTCAGAGCAATTCCTATGACCTCAAGGCTACATCTCCGTATCACCAAGCTCTCCTCGGACGCGGAGGACCCTATTACGCTCCGTATCGTCCCATACCAGCCGATGACCCGAGTAGGGTCACCAAAGTGGCCACCAGAGAGAGCACCAGCGCTTTGAAGGCCTGGCTGAGCGAGCACCTTAAAAACCCCTATCCCACCAAAGGCGAGAAGATCATGCTCGCCATCGTCACCAAGATGAGCCTCACGCAGGTGTCGACGTGGTTCGCCAACGCTCGGCGCCGCCTCAAGAAAGAGAACCGGGTCAGCTGGGCCTCCAAAGGAAAGTCCGACGAGGAGGATGAGGAAGAGGAGGGTGAGAGTGAAGAGGAGGGGTCTTTGAGGAAAGGAACGGAGGACGAAGATGAAATCGATCCTCAAACGGTTGATGATGATGATGATGAGGAGGAGGAGGAGGATGTCGCGGTGTCAAAGTCGGTCGAGGACCGTTTAGCGGAAGGACTTGATCAGCAAAAGGAAAGTGACAAGTCTGACACGTCGTGTGAGGGCAAGAAAGAGGTGTGCAAACAAAACGTCGACGTCCAGAAACCTAAAATCTGGTCTCTCGCGGAAACCGCGACTTCAGATGTCGTCAAGAAACCCAGCGATCTGAAGCATCTCCACAGTCCAGACTTTGGGAAGTGGTGGGCTGGATGGCCTTCAAGGGACTCCTACTCGCCTGTAAACCTCTCCACACATGACCTGCTCAAGCAAAGTCAATGAAACTGTTCATCCGAAACACCACAGACTGAATTTTGCACTTTGAAACCCACTGGGAACGTTTTGTTGTGGAAGTTTGCATACAAGATTGAATCCAAAGGATGCGTGTTGTGTAAATACTGTACAGATATTTTGTTTAAATTATAAATGCATTTACCTGCTGACTTATTTTTGCTAAAATAAAACGTTGAAAAATGGAGAAGTTTTTGTCATGGTCAATGGGAATTGGCAAAATCCCTTTATCTAAAGTCTTCGTTTGTTGCAATTATTTAGGTTACTTGTTGCGTTAAAGTTCTTTAAGTGTTGCATTGTTTTGCTTTTAGATTTAATTTGAGCTCACTTTCGATTAGCAGCTTTAGTTTCTTAAAGTCCCAATTGACCTTTTAATTCAAGCAAATAGGCCTAAATTACAAATTTTAGTTAGTTTACCTGGCCAAAGTGCTCATAACCAGCAACAAAGGCTAATTAAACGTTAAACCGCTTACCAAGCCTTATGAAATGTATTATTTGAAATAAAAAATAGGCCTAGATCGATATGCTGTTTACACAAGCAATTAAAGCAACAACATGATGGAGACTGTATAGGTCTACTGGCTTCAAATAAACAAACACGCACAACTAGACCTAATAAAAGTTATGAAACAAACAGAGTTCAATAAATATTGTAATTAGACAATAATTCGATAAAACGAATCTGGCAAAAAAAAACAAAAAAACTCTTATTACACAGCCTATGCGCTCGGACGCGTCTCATTACGCCAGAATCTGTTTTATAGTCACACCTTTATCCATGATCACTTTCTAAATGATTCACAGTCGAACTTTATACACGATGTTCAAGAAGAGCTCCCAGATTTTGTGGGCAGATCAAGACGCGTTCAAAGCGTTGTACTTCAAGGCTGGATTTAGGCTTCATGTTATCAGTGAGGACACTGCTATTAAGGGATTTGCATATCTGTCTCTGATCTGTTAAAACAATTCAAAGCAGCGCGGATTAAGGACATGAATTGTTCCGTCTTAAAGGGTGATAATTAAGATTATTCTCCTGTTTAGTCACGACTTGACAGACGAAAAGTGCCAGGGGCTTCTACCTTTACCCTCATAATAGTGCCTAAATGCAGGTACGACACGTGAACAAACTGACTGAAGAGAAAATAAACAGTATGCCGACAAAAAAAAGTCAAGTACAAAAAGTTAAAACTGAAGTGGAATTATCTGATATCATAAAAAAAGAGAATTAAACTTTCCAAACAGTTGAGTCTAAAATTAATAAATAGTCCAAAAGAAGTGATACTACTAGTAGGTAGGCCTGATATATAATAAATAAACAAACACAGTACTTAAAAAAACGTGCATATTTCTCCAATCATATAATTTTGGATTATAAAATAATCCTTCAAGGAACGGGGCAACAAAAATCTTGCATCCTTTGGTTTCCTTTCTAACTCTCTGACACAAACACACCAATGGGATTAGGCCTTGGGACAATATTCTGTTTTTGCGGCCTCCCCTCTGCAGAGGGAATGATAAAAGGAAGACTCTTCCTTGCCAATCACTATGGCCTCCATGTAAATTCAAAGGCCTGGCCTGTTAATCCAAGGATAATGAGAAAACCCCTGGGTACAAAAAAGGAGCACCTCCTACCCGCCCCCCCCGAGCACATATTCACAGCTAACACACACTGGGCACAACAATCTCCTCCATGCCCCCCTTTCAGTGGCCCAAATGATGTGTAATCCCAGTCTAAACATGACAGGCAAAAGGCTGTGATATTGAGATAAGGACTGAGGCGCTGAACAATGGCGTGAGATACAATGCCTAAATCGGCCATCAATGGGCTTCTCGATCCGAGCATATGGTCTTATGCTTGGGATACTACGGCCTTATTTATAGTTCAACAAGCTACTTTTGGATTTGTTTGTTTAGATGCATACAAAAACCACATCTGCTTTAGGAGTCAAAAATCTAACACATAATACAAAACTTTAAATTTTCAGAAATATAAATAAAAAAGTGAATGGTTTAAAAAAAAAAAAGCATGTTATTACTTTAATGTGAGGAAAAATGAGATTGAATGTTTAACTGTTATGCCTCAAATGTGGAAATGGCAACCTCTTGTGGGGACTCGGAGTATCCCACAATGCATGAGCGATTCATGCGCACCTATTTGTCAGTAGTTTTTTTTTTTTTTTTCTATGGATAAATTAACACCTCATAGTAGCGAGAGAAGATCTTCCAGTGACCAAATGAGAAATTATTCATGGAGAATCATCAATGTTTAATTATTTACAGAAAATCAGTTGTTACTATGTACAGAGTAAAAAACAAAAAAAAACAATCCAAATAATCGTTCCAATTCAATACATTAAATACAAATCATACCATGTAGAGTGAAGAATGTTTATACAATATAATACAAAGCAACATGCATATCACAACATTCACCAGCAAAATGAATGATTAAAAAGACAAAACGTTACAGGATTGGGTTGAACATAACCCCAATATTTATTCACAGCTGCACATTATTTTACATGCAAGTTGATATTCTAAGAGTGTTCTTCTCGTAATCCCAATTAGGTTATGAAAAAACGGCATTTCCAAACAGGGAATGTTCAAAATCTTTTGTATAAGTTATACAATCATTATGGAAAATGTGACCTGCATAATCTGCGATCAGCAATCCCTCATATAAAGTACCGTTCTTAAAACGGAGATAGGAAGCATGTGTGTTTGTTTTGTGCGGCCTTCTTGCATCACACTGTTGCCGCTGCGAGTCTTTTTCTTATCAGACTACAGATGATGTGGGGAAAATCTGCTTAGGAGCTTTCAAAGTCCTTTGATTGTCTTCCCCCTCGCTCTTTTAGAATTAGACAGCGTTAGTGTCAGTAAAATAAGTATACAGAGGGCACGCCAGCTCATAAAGTCCCTCTGGCTCCAAACAGTTTGCCTTCTATTTTGACTGAATAATGAGCTCATGTAACCATCCCAGGATGCAAGAGTATATGCTTGAAAACACACATCGCTGTTGTGAAGCTCCTGTTTCAGTCAATATATAGAGCATTTTAAGAGATGCCAGTTTTGGGACATTTAGAGTTAAGCAGTTCGTTGTAATGTAATGCTCTATATGTTGATGGTTGTAACGGGATAGGAGCTCTACATAACTGAATTTGATTCAGGATATGAACTGACAGACTCTTTGCCATGCTCTTGTTGTACAGGATTTCCATTTTCAGTCATGTTACTCAGTGTGGGGCTCACAGGTATGCTGTCATCCTCAACCTCCTCAGGCTGTTGAATGAATGGCTGTGCTCTCTCAACATCTCTATCGTCCTCCAGCATTGTTATACGCATGGGCTTTATATTTTGGGTCTTTTTGGATATCTAAAAACCAAAAGAATCCTTATTATTAATCTCCACACATGGGAATTTCACGGTGATTCGTTTCAGAAAGAAATTGTGGTGCATGTGATTGAATAGCAAACAAAATTTACCTCTTTACATTTTTCACTACCTAGAGAAAATTAAAAGAGCAGTTATTAATAAACTCAGAGCTATAATGTACAGAGCCCCTTAAGTGACGTGGTAGTGGAAAAAATTCAATGATTGGAAAAACCCAGCCCAATTTTTTTCCTCCATCATGTCCCTAAAGGTGCTTCGCTATAATGCGATATGAGCACTTGACCACTTAAAAAGATCGTTCACTCAAAAATGAAAATTCTTTCAATCCTGTACGAGTTTCATTTTTCTATGAAATGCAAAGATTTTGGTAAACACACAGTTGATGGTTTAGAAACTTTTTGTTACCCATTCTTTAAAATATCTTCTCTCGTAAACGTAGACATAATGTTCATTTTTCAGTGAAGTGTTTCTTTAGGAAGTGCACAGTAGATGAATGTAATTTGTTGGTTGCAAGTACTTACATTTTGTGTGTTTATACACTAAAAATATGATGATCGCGATGACAAACACAAGTCCTGCAATTATCCCCCCAACTGCAATTCTGTTATTGGTGGTATCATCCACTGAAAGGTGACAAACAAAAACACAACAAACTCAGATGTCATTCTTCTGAGTGGTAATCAAGACATTACTGCTGACAGCAACCCGTGCGAGCCAGTCACAGTCTTGCTTTAAATAAGCATGATTTTCTGGTGACGTGATCACACCAGTTTAGCCATACAGGAACTGGACTCCACCGACACAGCTCTCAGGTTTCACTACTGTATTTTCAACACCCACGTGAACTCTTTTAGGAACTAACAAATGTACAATGGTATCAGTTTTACTGGCAGTTAAACAGTCGCACTGATTTTGGGTAAAAGACTGCTGTCGGTAAAAACAAGATTGTGATCCAGTGTACTCACAGCAGATTCGGTCTGAGGTTGAACTTCCAGGAGCGTTTTTGTCAAATCCATAGTCACAGCTGGAAACAGGATAAATGAGAAATTCAAGCAACTCCCCAACAAACAAAACATTCAGACATAAACCTTAAATAAAAATTTATAGTAATAAAAATATATACATTACTAAATGTACTTTTGCTCAATAAGGCTGCTTTTGTTTGATCAAAAATACAGTAATGATAGCTATACTAGAATTTAATATTTTTTTTGTTTTGGGTCACCATTGACTTCCATAGTAAGACAAAAATACCTTTAATTATTTTCACTTATTCCTGGTGCTTAATTATTAATATGGGCTCTTGTAACTATCAATGTTGAAATCAGATTTATTTCATTTGCTTAATATAAGGAAACGGTCACCTTTTTCAGGATTTCTTAATGAATAGAAAGTTCAAAAAAACAGGATTTATTTAAAAGTTGTAAGGTTTCTCAAAAAAAAAAACTGCAATCACTCTATACCGTATTGCATGTTTTTTTTTTTTGTCGTAAACAGTAAACTAGGGTTGGGTTGATAGACGATGACATCATAATGCTGAGCCGGCATCGCAATCCTCCACCCCGCCGCAGCAGCAGCCTCCAGCTCACGAAAAACTCGCTTAATTTATGGCAGCAAATACATGCCATTAATAAGCGAGCGCACAACTGATGCTGGCAATCAACGGTAAATCATTTCCGCAAGAGGAAAACAGATGTACATGTGAAGAAACGGGGCCCGAGAGCTCATTTCAAACCCTCGCGCGTGCTTGATATGTCATCCGCGCGCAACTCAAGCACTCACGATCATTCCTGCGCTCGGCGTTCTCTCACTTGCTTGCGCGAACACTGTTGTATTTGTCAGTCGTGGGGCGGGGCTTGCTGTTTTAGTTACAACTAAACCCCCCCCCCCCTCCGCTGCCTTCTACGACGATGCCATCGTCAATCGCGATGTTTCTCATTACAGATCGTACAATGCCAAATTGGTAGACATCGCCCAACCCTACTGTACACCCATCTAACTATTTCATTCATTTAATTTAAAATGACTCAATTAACCTGACTATGTTAGGTTACACCAACATAAGTAATATTTAAGTGCTAGATCAGGTAAAAATAAAAAATAATATTACTTTTTGCTTGCATGTTACTGTGTAGATTAAACGCAAAATTACAAAAGTGTCTTTTTCCTTCTTTTAGTGTATGTTAACAGCAGTGCCACAAAAAAAGGTTTTTCTCACATTGTCCATTCCTTGCAAGTGTCAGCTGATTCATGGGTGGAGAATGTTCCATTTTTACACGCCTCACACAAAGTATCACTAACCGGAGAACCTGCCGAGAATACAGAAAAATGAGGATTAAACCACAGTTAATAAAAAAGAGCTATATTTTACAACTATTTAAAGGGTTAGTTCACACAAAAATGAAAATGCTGTTATTAATTATTCACCCTCGCCATTTCCAAACCCATAAGACCGAGTTACGTCTTCTGCCGTTTTAGAGAGTATCACAAGTTCACAACACATGCATATGCCTTCCACTAGGCTTCCAACCACAGATTATGTTCATGTGCATGCTTTCCCCCAGATGTAAACAAGGCTGATTATGTCAAATACATTGAAGCGTGTGTATGCGATATTCTCTAACATGGTGGAACTCGGGGGAGAAAAATGGTGGGGTAAATTGTTATTATCGTTCTCTTTGCGCTAAAGTATTCTCCAGAAAAAAGTTTCTGGATCTGTGATGATTTCAGTTGTATTGCTGTCTATAGAGGCTCAGATGGCTCCCTGATGTCATCAAAAATATCTTAATCTGTGTTCCAAAGATGTACGAAGGTCTCATGGGTTTGGAACGACCTGAGGGTGAGTAATTAATGACTGAATTTTCATTGTGGGGTGAACTGATCAAAACAATGATTATTAAATTTCTAAGTCAGGGGTCACCAAGTTCGGTCCTGGAGGGCCGGTGTCCTGCAGACTTTTGCTCCAACCCTAATCAAACACACCTGAAGCAGCTAATCAAGCTCTTACTAGGTACACTTGAAACTTCAAGGCAGGTGTCTAAACTCTGCAGGACACTGGCCCTCCAGGACTGAACTTGGTGACCCCTGGTCTAAGAGATGTGACACATTATTACTACAGAGGTACAGTTGAAAACAAAATCAACAGAATAAATCAGCAGGTTCGTATATGAATACTGACTCTTACATCAGACAGTACACACCTGTTTTGATGACCCTCTGTCCTGGTTTACAAACCGTGTGTTCTCTACAAGTGTTGCAGTCATCGGCTTGCGTGCAGAAGTATCCAGGTTTGCACTGGCACTTGATTCGTTCGGTTTTACTGAGGTCAGTTTTGGACTCAAAATGTAAATCTGATTTAAACAGAAAAGCAAGAGGAAAAACAGTGAGCTTCAGAGAGAACTTTAATTTAGTTGCATTTAACAGACACTAATATCAGTGATCGATATAATTTTTTTTTTATGTCAAACTATTTATCATAGATATTAAAATGTATAGATATTAATAGTATGCTATAGCATCACCTAAGGTTCCCTTAAAACAAGTGTCCAAAATCTTAGATAAATGTATCTAAACTAAAACAGTGAGACTAAATGTTATCTTTATTAAAACAAACCGCTTTTTCTATAGTATTTCAGCAGTAACAATTCAACCTGTGGACACTTACTGGGGTCACAGCTGGGTTGGCGATCACATTTATTTGTGCTTGTGTAGCCGCTCTGATATTCTCCATCTAGGCAGTCCTGACAGCGTGGGTCTTTGCAGTTATCATTCAGCAACATCCTCTTACCTGTGACACACTCACAGTAACTACCCGCTCTGTTTAGACTCGTATATTAACAGAGGGCTACGATTAAGCAAAACATTGATGGGTTTATTGCGTTGCAACACATGAAGCGATACCATCTAGTTCAAGTAAGGCCCGCACAAATAAAACAAGATCGTACTGTAGCAGAGTAGACTACTCTTGCATAAAGGAAGTAGACTTCATGCTAATACTTCCTCTAACTATGCCACGCCACATTGAATTACAGTTCGTCCACATACCTGGTCCACACTTCTTACAGCATTCTTCATCCTTCAAATAATGCGTTTCCTTATCGCAGCATGACACAAGGTAAAACAATGCGACCTGGCAAAGGTAAATGCATGAGGTGGTAAATGCATAAAGCACGATATATTAAGTAGGCCTATATTAACATTTGCATTGTGCTAAAAATCCTAAAACTTTCCTTTGAATGTTTCAACATGATTTACTATTCAGTCTTTTTGTCAACTTGTTTTCTTTCAGTTAGCACAGCTTAGGCATTATTCAACGACAAGCATTATTCGTGGATATTTTTGCCAATGTTCACTCAGAACCTGAGGAGCTGTGAGATATACAATCAATATGAAACCCGTAGTAGGCTAACTGAAAGAAAACAAAATGGCAAAACAATATTTGGTAATATTGTAGCATAATGAGACTTTCAGCTGTTTTTTTTTGTGATCTGGTCATTTTCGGCTGGAATCAAGTGTACAAAAATCCCCTCAAAAGTACAAAAGTTATCAATGTAGTCCAATGCGACAACAATAACTGGAATTTTGGGGAAAAAACGAAATCCTCTAGAAGTCAAAGTGCCAGGAACACAAGAGTTAAGGTCATGTGACCGAGGAGGTGCTCCACTCCATGAAGAATAAATCAGCTTTTTCTATTCTCTTATAATGTATAAAGTCTATTTTTAAATATCTAAACCAATGTTTCTTAAACCTGGTCCTGCACATTTTGTATGTCTCGCTTATCTGACACACACATTTCATGAACTGGAGTTTCTTCTAACTTAAATCAGACATGTTTGATTAGAGAGACGCATAATGTTCAGTGTTTAGGGCGCCAGGGACCAGGCTTGAGAAACACTGGGATACACAAAAGTAAAGTCCTTTTATAATCAGTTATCATAAAAAATAACTACGACCAACACTATTTAAACATTAAGTACGTTTTTGAGCTTTATAAGGAGAGACGCGGTCCCCCAGATCTCCAAACAGAATCAGGGGGGCAAACTTGAAACCGAAACGACTTTATCACACAGGCAGTGCGGAAAGTCCCCCAGAACCCCACCCAGAACGACCGTTTTTCTGCAACCTAACACTAATGCATTAAATGGCTATTTAACAAAAATACAACGCAAATGGTTTCACGCGTAACGTTATCTCAGACACAGACGCCTTAAATTCTTCTCCAATAACGTTACCGCTGTTCTAATCGAAAGTGAAAGTAACGCCAACACAAAGAGTGTCGTTGTTATTTATTGAAACAATGAATCTAAACGTCCTAAACGCTGGACATGAAAAATAGAAACTGATTCATTGTTACAACGACTGGCAGATATATTGAATAACAACCACTATTTATTTTAAAGCGCTGACGTTGCTCCAACGTAAAGCATATAGCACTCACCAGCGCGCAAAGTATGAAAACGCTCTTCATGATGGTTATTTCCTTTGAAACGAGTGCACGTAGCCAGTTGTCGATGCCTCACAAACACATCAGACGGTAAACAGTCCGCTGCAGATATTAAACTAACGCTTGCCAGCCAAGAAACGGGTGTTTTGTTCCCGCAGACACGCCCACATGTGACATGTGACCATTTCCCATTTCCCCATCCTATTCCAAGAAACTCGTACCAGGGCTTTTGAATACATTATATTGAAAAATCAATGCTATTGAATAAATGCCTTACACTTATTTAACGTTTTTTTTTTTTTGAAGGCTGAGACAAGGAATCGTTAATACCATTCTAATCAAGCATGCCTATATAAATATATAAATATAAATAAATAATATAAATAATCATCATTTAATTAATTTGAAAAAAGACCCAGATTATAATTTGGAATTGGTTTGTCTGGCAGTCCAATCCCATGACAACGTCACTCAACCCAAGAACTTCCCAGCTTGACTTTCACTTCCTCCTGAACACAAAGGCTATTACTGAGGCACGTCACCAGTGACAAAACGTTCATCTCTTACGTGCGAGTGACATTTATTCGTTTGCCTTTGCACTTGCCTGATTTAATCACTTAGGCCTGCCATTGCACTTTTTACTTTTGCATTTTGGAGGGAATGTAAACTAATTTAGAGTTGTTTGAAAGCACCTTTGCAGTACTTTCGAACACACAATTAATTACATAAATTGATGATTGTACTAAACGACAATTTAAATAATAGCCTAGTATAAAGCCTATATAACAGACAAAAAGGTAATAGCAAAACACAGCTCATGAAACAATAATGTTGATACAGTGGCAGCATGATTTGACAGTTCACACATTTTGCCACTGTGAGAAATGAAGAGCAAAACAGTATGTGGCTTGAGAGTTTTAGCCACAGGTGAATCCCACCCCAGCTAAAGGGCTATCCCCTGTTAAAAAAAACGAAAAAAAACCCCCAGGTCTGGACAGCATGGGGAAATCCCCACCTTACAATGAAGTTGTTTTGAAATGTACATGCATGAGTACTTCTAGGGACATACCATGGAAGAGAAGAAGATCAATTACGTAATTAGCCAGATCCCAACATAATGACATCTAGATTCAGGAACTTCAGATTTTCAAGTCACATAAGGCAGATTGTCTCACTTCCTCAAAAGGTATACTGAGACTATAATCTGAGAATGATTTGACGCATGGCATACTGTAATAAAAGGTGCTAGTGAAAAACCCTTCGGTCCCATGAGAAACACTGCAGAGAATATGGACGTCACAATTTCCAAGTAAGTAAAAAAAAAAAAATGGTTAAATACTCTTTCAAGACAATGCACGGTCTAGGGGGCTTGCTTTATAAAAGTCTGTAGGCCTGTGGGTTCAAAGTGCAATAAATGACAAGTGTGCAAAAGTTACGTCAAATTCAGCAAAAACACCAGAATAATAATAATAATAATAAAACATATTTTACATGTGCATGAGAGAACAATAGTTTACACTACACTATTTGCGAGACTACTGGTAAATGAAATAGGATGTAAACACTTCCTTTTCTCAGTCTGATGCTTTTTGACACATATAGTCTATTTTAAGTAGGTGTTAATTGACACCTACATACGAAAATGTTTGGGAGTTTTTAGTAATATTCTCCGAAGTTTGTTTTGATTATTTTTCATGTGGCTGTTAAATGCAATGAAAATTAGTTTAAAATGGTTATTTGGCCCCCAAATTATGTGTCAGTTTTACAGTTTGCCAAAATATAAAAGTAATAGTTAATAATTAAACATTTTTACATTTTCACAAGTGTTTGCGATGTTAAGAGTGGTTATTTCCTACAGCATTATGGACCATTGTTTTCTCTCTGTGACCATCTATAGGCAGATAAAGTAAGGCTTCAGATCTTATCCATTTGAACAGGGAAAGACATATATCTCGGAATCTAGATCAGAGATGGGCAACTGGCGGCCCGTGGGAATGGGACAAAATTTCAGGCCGGAAAATATCACACTCATCCAGGCCATTCCATAAACCTGCAAAAATTTTGAAACCACGGACAACAATATTTTTGTATGACCGTTATTATCATCATCACATAAAAAAGTTTAAATCAGTGCAAAATAATTCAAGGTTATCACTTTTATTTTGAACTTCATTTTCTCTGACATTTCTCTGTCTCTTATGTGTATGATTAATATTTTAATTTCTTGTATTAAACACATCTCCGGAAAGTACCCGAGAACCCCACCCAGAACGACCGTTTTCACCACAGAAGTCTTCACAAAACCTTATTGTAATTTGTTTACACATACACTATATCTTAGCTTTTTAATAAACAGATTTTGGTGAATACAAATCTTAAAGTTTAAGCATATAGTGATATTCTTAGGAACTGTGTGCTTCTAATTTAATCGCAACAATTTGGACAGGACCCTTTTCTATTCTAATATGACAGTGCCTCTGTGTATAAGGCAAGATTTGATAAGAAATGATCGATTGTGTCAGAGTGGAAGCGCTTGACTGGTCTGCAGAATCCTTGCTGAACACCCCATGGTGTGACTTTAAATGCAGACCTTGAGCCAAACACCAGTGACTTGTACATATGGTTACAGTCTTTTTATACATTTACAAAACTGCTGCAACAGAGGTGGAAATAGTTTTTGAATGCATGCATTATGCACTTAAAATTAAAAAAAAAAAAAAAATTACATTACAATATATATTTATACATATTAATTAATATAAGCAGAATTGGCAACACTTCCCATTGTATCTAACAAAACCTTTCATTTGTAAGAAGACATTAGTTGCTTATATACTGTCTTCACCCGATCAGCTGATCCAGTCAGTATCCAGACCAGACAGTGGACCTGCAATCAGGAATGACCACAACACATTCCTGAATGTCAGCGAAGACTATGTTAACTAGATAACAGATCCCTGTGAAGACCTCAGCAAAGACTACAAAACAGGACAGGTCCTCTGCTGTCTGCGCACACCATTTTTACCAGCTTCTCTACTAGCATGATGTTTCTTCAAGCAGAAGTTGTTGGATGAAATATTCTCACTGAGCCTGGTCTTGTTTGGGTTCTTTGCTACTGTTACCTTTTGGCTTGCTCCGTTGAAGACACCAATGTTATTGACTTGACTGCACTAACACCATTGGATAAGAACTGAACTGACTTGAATCATGGCATCACTGTTTGCCATGTTTTTATTCTCAATAATACAGTCAAGTCACAGTCAAGATGGCAAACAAATGATATTTTTAACAAGTTCACACCACTGCTCACAAACAACAGGGACACCAGAGTTGTACTTGCCTCAAATTTCAAAGGTGAAATGCAATGAATCAAAATGAAACCTGATGGTAAAAACGAATTTGCTTTTTCAATAAGCCCACCTGCTGTTTTTCCTACATATTTTGAAATGTGAACCAGTGGATCGAGAAAAAAACCCTAAACAATGAAGACATAGATATATTTAATTGTTTATATTTAATATAAGAATTAAATTAATGAATAATACATTTCAATATTAATATAATAATAACTTAATGATACTTTACAAAAGGCTGAAATGTGAAGTGCAGATCTTAAAAAGTCTTTGAAATGCTCTAAAATGTGATGTTTAAAAAAATCCTACTGGTAGACTACAATGTATTTTTATGGTAGCCTACCATTTGAAGGAAATACTTAATACTTAAGTTGTTTTAAAGAATGTTCTGTTGGCCACCAATAAAAAGGACCTCCGTACATTTGAAACAAATTTACAGACGGTGCAATGGAGATGTTTACATTGTCGTGTTGGCGTAATAATTCTGTCCACTGGCAACAAAGCTTTCATTCTGAATTAGCATAACTGCACAAGTTTTATATTTAATGAATTCTTTGAAAAAACTTACATTACTTACACTTTAATGTCCTTAAATACTGATGTAGATCAATAGTGCTATATTTAAATAACTGATTTCAAATACAAATATGAGCAACATTATAAATGGTATCACAAACTGCTTTTTTAAGTCACAAATAGGTAATCAAAAAAGGCCATAGAGCTGCCCTTTTAACTGTAATTTTAAAAGCAAGTTACTAAAATAAGCAACCTATTATTATTATTATCACCACCATAATCATCTGAAGTAAGGTTACCTGTAGTAGGCTAATAATGATAATTGGTTGGATGGTCATCAGTGCTTCTTTACAAATATTAGGCCTACATTATATTTAAGCTGAAGTGTGTAGCTGTTTGTATAAATGCAATAACTGATTTAAATAGGTTGTGGGGAAGCAACAATATTTGTTAAAGACATTTTTTATTTGAAACTGCTTGCTAAGAGATGGTTTGAGTGGGACTTTTATTATGAAAAACCGGAAAAGGGAATAAGGAAGACCGATGTCTGCAGCGTTAGAAAAGTGTTAGAAAAGAAAAGTGATGTAAACTGCGTTGCTGTGTGGAAAGGAACGATGTCTGTATAAAGCTATAGTTAAATTAAGGTTAATAATTCTGTCTAAAGGATTCACAAAGCTGTTTTTTGTATTTATTATGTTCTTTATATTATTTGTGTTTCCTTTTGTGTGTATTCAGTTCTCATGGCA